>CAWUFW010008127.1:600000-925485 GCA_963921515.1 Calotriton arnoldi
AACTGGCACAAAGAGGAGCAAAGTATACAGTGCTGAGCATTGAAAAACTGGAAAAGTTACCATTCACAGTGGCAGAAAAACCAGCTACAGAATGGCTCATTCATGGCAAAATCACATTACCTGTGACTACTTTTCAGTTTCAGTATTGCCTCAGACAAATGCAAGCAGGCAAATATGAAAGGTTGGGTAAGGAATACATTAAGACATCTTGGGATTTACCGTATACATATAGATGTTGGAGTGGGGATCGTGAAGTGTTTTTGAGCGGTACACACTGTAAAAGTGCACTGAGCGGTTCACTTATATGTCAGGACATTTCTTTACATGGGGCTTGCAATGGTTCTGTGGCAAATTTGTCTTGCCACCAGCAGGGTACACCAGCTGCTGTGATTAATCCAACGTTTCGACAACTTTCTAATGGGAGTTACCTCATGTTGAATGATCAGAGTTGCCAGGCATGTTGCCAGGCATCCCATATCTAGTAACGGTCAACTCCAGGGTCACTTGCTGTATGCAAGTATTGTTTGCCCCAATAGACACAGTCAGGGAGTCGCCTCTATGGCCTTCGCTGAACGTCTCTTTTATAAGATTTGATACTTTAAGCAGAATGAAAGCCATGCTTTTACAGCAAACAGTGCCTTTGACCACAGCCAAAGAAACCTATGATCTACAAATAGCACGGACTTCGGCTGAGATACAGACTTTAATAAGTACAAATTGCCCTATACATTTCGTAGAAATGATAGGACATATCTTTAACATGTCTGATACAACCGGAATTGTACATGTATTTAAGAACATCTGCTCCGGTCTGTTAGCACCTTTCCAGGCAATACTCGGAATCATCCCGAACTTTGCACATTCGGTGTTTGGTGGCATACCATTAATTCTAGCACTTGTTGCCGGAATTCTATTTCTCTTTCTGCTATTGCGCTATGGCCAGCCTATTCGCAGACATCACTCCGAGCGAAGTGGAGAAAGCTCTCCTTGAACGAAAGTGCCGTGAGCGAATAGTGCAGCTTTTGGGCATGAATCGTCTACGGGAACTTAATACCACGTGGTTCCTATCATTCAGACCAATCTGGCAAGATTGCATCTTACCTGTCCTACGATGCCTGCTATGTGGTGAAGAATGCGTGTTAGAACCTGTCTAACATTTCCATCGGCAACGCCAATGGATATCGATACTCTGCTGGACCAGATAACGGCCCATGCTCTGTGTTGTCCCCAGAGGCTACCAATCCTGATGACGGCATTCATTAAGATCTCACAGTCGCTTCCGGCTGCTGCTGAGGTACGAGATGGATCTACAGGCACACAGGTAACAACGAACGCGAACATTGCTGCGGCATCCTATGCTGAGAGCGATGCTTCACATCTCTGTGCAATTAATCTACTACACGAGGTGTTCCAACTGACACCAACTTCAGTGGACGATATTTTGTCTACAGAAATAGATGATCTCATGTTTACACCAGACCCGTACACTGACTCTGATTCGGCCCACAGTGTTCCAGAGATGCAGTAACAATGTGGCCTTCATATTTCAAAACTTGGAACTCTTCCCAAATTGAACTTTTTCCCATTTTTTCGAACTAAATGGCAATTCAATCTGCTTGAAGTAAACTAGTCTTATAGTACGGACTTCGCGGTACTTCCTCAGACACTTTGTCATCTTATTTGTCTAACAAGATCATTAATTTTCATGACATGAAATGACTTTGATTTTGAACAGCTTATCGATCATTTTCTGTCACATGTACATATTACTGCTTCTTTCATTCAAATTGCATTTTATTACAAAATATATGCCTGAAATGAATAGCATTGCTTAAAATGTACAGTACCTTTGCAATTTAATAGGCTTTTTATATGCTTTTTTAAATGCTTTTAAGAAATATTTTTTAACAATATGCGGTACTCCATTTAATGTTTAGCATTTTAAATGTTTAGCATTTTAGTATTATCGTACACACGAAAGTGGAGTGGGTGTTGTATTCCTCTTAGGGTGACCATACACGGGCTTTCCTGTATCATGTCCTTATATAGGCACAATTCGTCCTGCCCTTATATAGGCATAAAATCCCAGTCCTTATATAGGCATTAAACCGTGCACTCCAAATACAGGCATGGTCTCTGACATCCGTCCACCCTAAGGTCACAACGAGTTCTTGAAGAACAGACCCTTAGGCTTCGGGAGTTTCCCTAGCACAGGACTATTGATTTCTTCAAGGACTCCTCTATTATGCATGAACCGTTATACCTTAGGGGTTCATTCATGACGTCTTCCGCTGTCCGATTCACGTCAATGCTAACGTTCTGAGGTACATCTCAGGTATAAATATACCTTCCCTAGCCCTTGTAAACTAGAGGAGACCTCGACTTCAGAGGAGCCCGTTTCCCGGCCTGACGCACTGAGAAGACGCTGTCATCCCTGCACGCAGAGAGTCCAGCTTCCAGTGATCTGACTTCCCTTGCGGGGTGTTGGAGTTCGAGTCTGGCAAGAGATTCCCACCTCTCTCATTCTTAAGGTATGGAGCTGACTAGAAACCTAGAGGGACTCTTGGCATACTAGGCATACTAGGCTTAACATACTCTTAGTATACCATAGTAAGGAATACTACACCTACTTCATACCTCTCCCTACACCTAGGTTAAGTTGGGTACATTGGGGTAGAACTAGCTTAGAGATGCATCGTATGAGTACTCGCATTTTTAGTCTATGTTATTTATGTAAATGAATATCTACTAAAGATCATGCTAGCGCAGTATTATATATTTCTACTGCTTACGCTGTACATTATTTATCTTGCATACTGTCTTGTGATCGTAACAGCACATTTTACTTACACGAGAACCATGACTGTTCAATAAATCTTTTATTGAAACGCCCGTCTATTCTTTCTGTGTAACTTTGGGAAAACTAAGCATGCACGATTGAGCTGAGTGAAATAGTTATCTATTGTTTCCACGACTGGGACATGTTCTGATTCTAAAGGGAAACGAAGTTGTCATGTTTTGCGGCTGCCAGAAACTACTCCCTTCTTGTTTGTCAAGGAGTTTCTAGTGGCTTCTGAGCTAGCTGGCACAAGTAATTAAGTTTAATATACTCGATAGAGACATACTGACCTTAGTCCTATGTCAAACCTATAGGTTATATTATTCCAATGCGCAGAGCCTATTAGGGAAATAGGAGCTACACTACAGCATATTTTTCAGCTACTCTAGATTCAGTGGCTGCCGCATTACCTGGATGTTTGAAAGCAGTAGCTGCTACTTGTGTGAGTCTGGAACAGAGTGAAGTGATCATAATGGGTCATCCTGTGAGAGTGTATGTGCCACATTCAATTGAGATCCTTTTAACAAGAACACGGACTCAGCACCTCACCTATAGTCGGCTGACTAGGCATGAGAGAGTGATTCTGGGAGCAGAAAATGTGACAATAGTGAGATGTACAAATGTGAATCCTTCTACTCTATTGCCAGATGTTTGGGATGAAGAAGTAAAGGATGAAGCTGAACATGATTGTTTGGATGTGACTGAATTTTGCACCACGCCCCCTCCTGACATCAAAGATGTTCCTCTTGAGGAATCAGATTGTGTGATGTTTGTTGATGGTTCTTGTTTGCGAACTGAAAGAGGTGTGTTGAGTTATGCTTATGCTGTCTGTACTGTAGCAGAAATCCTGGAAGCATCCTGTCTAAAAGGGATCAAATCTGCACAAGTGGCTGAATTGATAGCTCTAATTCATGCCTGTAAATTGGGAAAAAGTCAGAAAGTGACCATAATTACTGATAGTCAATATGGCTTTGGCATTGTGCATGATTTTGGAGAACTATGGATGCAGAGGGGATTCCTGACCTCTTCAGGGTCCCCCATCAGGAATAGTCAATTTGTAAAAAAATTACTGGAAGCATTACAATTGCCAAAACGAATTGCAGTGGTCAAATGTGCCGCACATAAGTCAGGAGATGATTATGTGACTCAAGGCAACTGATTTGCTGACCAAGTAGCACAATATTGTGGAAAGAATGAGACTTCCATAAATTGGGGAAAAGCAAAAGAACATACGGTTTGTCAACTTATGTTTATTAACACTATTGAAACCTGGGATGAAGTGAGACAATTGCAGAAAGAGGCAGGTGATGAAGAGAGACAGGAATGGGAAAAAGTAGGATGTAGGAGACGAGAAGATGACGATGTATGGGTATACATTGATGGAAGACCAGTCATGCCAGATAGTTTACTTTCTCATAAGGCAAGGATGTACCATGGAATGACACATATAGGCTGAGACGCCATGGTCAGATCATTCAAACAGACATGGTATAATCCTAAATTCAGGACTGTTGCAGAGAGCCTTTGTCAGAGATGCCTGACGTGCCAACAGCAAAACCCAGGAAGAAAAACAATAGTTAGTCTGGTAACAATAGGGAGGGCAGGTGGTACTTTTACCAGATTACAACTCGATTATTTTGAGTTGCCTCCATGTAACAAGGTTAAATATGTGTTAGTAATTGTGTGTTTGTTTTCTCGATGGGTAGAAGCTTATCCCACAAGGAGGAATGACAGCCTGACAGTGTCAAAACCTTTGTTGTGGGAATACATTCCTAGATATGGTTTTCCAGTCACAATGGAAACAGATAGAGGAACACATTTCGCTAGTGAAACAATCAAACTGATTTGTGAAGCATTGAGTATTCAACCAAAACTTCATTGTGCTTATCGTCCAGAGGCTTCTGGAATAGTAGAGCAGATAAATGGCACAATCGAGAGCAGGCTAGGGAAAGTGTGTAGACCCACAGCACTGAAATGGCCTGACGCTTTACCCCTAGTTTTGATGAGTCTCAGAAGCATTCCTGATAAAAAGACAGGATTGAGTCCACACAAGATCTGGATGGGAAGAGCAATGAGACAAGCATTTGTACCTGCAAACAAATTAATAAATATATCTGATGATCTCGTCCTTGACTATTGCAAAGGATTGGCTGATGTAGTACGTTCTGTGTTTTATCAGGTTGGAGCTGACGCGACCACAACACAACAGACTCAAGCGCATGATCTGAGCCCTGGTGAGTGGGATCATGTGAAAAGGCATAGAAGAAAAACTTGCCTAGAGCCCCGCTGGGAAGGACCCTACCAGGTCATATTGGTGACGACCACAGCAGTAAAGTGTGCTGGTCTACCGAATTGGATCCATGCCAGTCACACTCAGCGAGTCCCAAATCCACTTGAACCACGAGTAGAGCGGCATCTGGAGATCTCAAGTACAAGCTCTGAATCAGAGGCTGAAGCACAAGAAACTGGTGAAGCTGGAGCACTAGACTCTGAAACTAGTGAACATAAACTGAAAGACTCTGAAGAGCAGATTGAGGAGGAGTTGCCTAGCCCAAGTCAAGTAAAGTGGGTACCAGCTACTGGGACTGAAGAAACTGCTGTTGAACGAGAAGAGAGACAACTTTTCGATAAATAGGAAAAGGATGGAAGAGAAATAAATGAAAGAAATACAGAAGAAGAAAAAGAAGAAGAAAGCAAACTTAAAGTAGGTGCAAAGAAACGAAGGTATGAATTGAACAAGGAAGAAGAAGAAGTACAACTAAAAAGGGCAAAGACAGATGATCATTGGCCAAGTGGAGTGAAAAGACTGAAATACAGAGTGGTAAAAAGAAGACCCGAGAGCAAGTTAGAACAGATAAAGGAAGTTTTAGGTGAAATAGAGCAAGGAGATTCGGATGACGAATCAGTGCTGCGACCAAAGAGAGTGAGAAAACCAAACAAAAAGTTCAAGTCACCTGACTGGATTTACATAGTGTTGGAAGAGATTGAAGAAGAAGATTTAACCAAGGAAAGAAACAGCACTGACAGTGAGCGAGAATAAAAGAGTGATTTAGATCCACCTTAAGAGACTGTAAACAAATTAAGGTGTCACGCTAACAACTGAAGAACATTTTCTGAAGACGTCCTGGAGATTTGGATTAGTTAAAATAAAAGAAGGGGTAAAGAAGAAAGCTTTGGAAGTGTGGGATCACACTACATTTTTATTTTTTGAGAACATTGTTTAGATAGATTTAGAAAATCCATTTAGAATTGTGTAAGGATTAGTATTACTATGGCAGATACACAAGAAACAAGATCTAGATGTAGTTTTATGCGTAGGTGTTATAAAGCTTGTTTATGTTTATTTTGTATACTAATAGTATTTTGGATAATATTAACAATTATAATACCTTTACATTTGATTAAAGAAGATACATCTCGTCCTAATAACTTGACAGGTCCAAGGGTAGACACTGACAGTAAGCAAATTCCTATTACTCACTTGAAACAGATAGACGTTAGTAGTTTGCATCATGATAGATCAGTTACTAATTTTTCCTCGAATGTTTACACTAAACTACTCTATGAATATGTGGAAACAATGGAGGTGAGGGATTGTTATGTGTGCATACAGTTACCATTGTCTGTTTGAGAAGGTGTGACCTATCATCACCTTCCTTTGACGTATGGTGTGACCTGTAGTGTTTTATCAAGTTTATTGTATAGAATAGGAAAATTTGATTATTATTATTCAATTGTAGATACAATCTTTTCCAAAGTCCCTGTAGTACCTGAGTTGAATAAGATAGCACATGCAAATGTCATGGGAGATTTTTCCTGACAACAAAGCCTTTAGATATAGCTTATGCTAATAAAAACAACTTAACCTGTAGATTGGAAAAGGAAGAGAAAATCTTTTTGGAGATGGTAGAAGAAAGAAGGGCTAAGTTTCAGAGAAAAGCTGTTGAAGAGAAATTGAAAACACCACCTTGGGTTTTCAAAGAAGCCAACTATGAGAAAAGCGAGACTTATGCTGCAATGGCTCTGAATTGGTCACAGAAGGGATAATTATGCTTACGTAGGGAGAAGACTAATTATAATTACTATTTCATCGGTTCCAGTGAATGTGAAGATACCTATAAAATTATTGGGGGTTGGGGATTAAAGGGAGGAACTGACCCTATCTTGCCAGGTATATATTATGTCTGTGGGAGGAAAGCCTATTATCGGCTGCCAGATCACTGGTATGGGACTTGTTATCTTGGGATTGTCTTTCCAAAAGTCTATCATGTAGACAAAAGTACAAATGGAATCGATAAAGTAAGGCAAGGACTAAACCGTGTAAAAAGAGAAAGTTTTTCAAAAATTGTAGGCAATATATTTGGAGCATTGATACCTGGAGTTGGAGTTCAACTGAATGCATACAAAATTCGACAATTGTCCACAGTGGTTGATCGTTTATCAACAGATACTGCTGGAGGATTCTTGATGATTGACACTGAAATGATTGCCATGAGATCTATGGTTATGCAAAATCGACTTGCCCTTGATATATTGTTGGCAAAGAGGGTGGAGTCTGCGGAATGCTGAAAGTTCAACATTGTTGTACTTACATTCCAGACAAAAGTAAGAATTTGGAAGGATACTTTCAGAATATCACTGATTTGCATAAGGAAGTAACCCAACTGGAGGTTGACGGTGTTTGGGAGAGACTAAGTAAAAGTTTCTCTAATATAAGCAATTGGTTTTCTTCTATAGGTAGTTCCTTAGTTGCAAAAATAATAGTACCAATAGTTTTTGTAGTCACTACGGTACTCATGATACGAATGACCTATGTTTGCGTGAGGAAGAGTCGCAAAGAAAAGAAAGAAAGGAAATTGAGTAAGGAACATAAAGAAAGGGAAAGAGAGATAGAAGAGATAGAGATGGAAAATTTCAAAGAAAAATTGTATGAAAAATGTAAGGAGCAAGGGTCAAAAGATAAAATAACAACTATATAACTTGTAAAACCGTATGTTTTGGGATTTTATGATGGATGGAGTGAGGTTTGTAAAATACATCCTCATGAAATTAAGTAACCCCATAATAATGTATTGACTGCATGAACTAATCAACTCTGAATGCACACATTTGCACAGGGGGCAAACGCATTTTACATAATATGCTAAATCATGTTGGCATGAGTACGTATTAACTGTTTGCGCTTTGAAAAACTGTACTAATGCATGTTTATGCTGTGTTGTACATTGCACATTTTGCATGTTGTGCACAAATAATGAAAAGGTTGCTTTAAATTAATAGCTTTCGCTAGGATTTATTTAACACAGGGCATTAGTATGGTGGGAGGTAAACATAATGGGTTTTATTTAATGAATTAATATTCTTTTGTGTTTGTTTACTTTAGTACGGGATTGGGCCTGCATGAAAATGGCCTCTCGTTTAAACCAACATGTGGTTGGCCTGGTCGGTATGAAGTGCGCATGTGCCAGGAGGGGTTGCCTGCTCGCAGACTGCAGAGTGTACCAGATGATGCAATCCGTGTGAAGGCCATGTTGACCTGTGTCTTATTGTTTATGTGCCAAGTTGCGACAGCGACTGTGGGAACAGCCATCACTTCGTGCAAATTAGAATGTAAAAGCAGATATCAAAATGTAAATTGTCACAAAATGTATAATTATGAATGCTAGTGGTATACAAATGTATTGGTCTTAAATCCTTCCTTTGTTAGAACCGGTATAGGATGGATTTGTGGGGAGAACTGGATGAGGCGACCCTAGTATGATTTATGACAACCAATCACAGAACGAGTTTCTACCGACACTGCAACATTGTAAGATAGTGTGTTAGGCAGAAAGGTATAACTGATATCCCAATTAGGGGTGTGGCAGAGAAGAGATGAGACAGAGGCAAGGCAGTGTGGCGAGGCAGAGCGGTCCGGTATAGCAGTGCAGTCCGGTGTGGCAGATCAGAGAGAAGAGACTATCAGAACGCACAGAGAAGATCCAAGACAGAGAGAGCAGACCAGCACAGAGTCAGAGAACCTTTAGGTACGAGAACGTTGCGGGAGTGCTTGGGAGGAGACTGCAACCGAGGAGGTAGATTAATTGGGAGATTAATTCTAGTTGTTAGTTTATAGAAAATTTTGCTGCATCTGTCCTGTTAACTTTGTCCTCTGAGCCTATCTCTGGGGACCTCTTGCCACAACCTCGGCCAAGGAAGTGGTTTTCCTGTTTCTTTGGTGGGTATTGCCCTCCTTGATTGCTTAATTTTGCAAATATATTTCTGCAAGTATTTATGCTGTACCTTCTTTTCCCCATTCCTTTGCATGCTTTGATATCGATGAAAATGATTCATTTTGATTACATTGCTTGATAATTTGTTCTCTTATATGTAATCTTGTATGTGCACTGACAATCTAATCACGAGCATTAATAAGATAAAATCATTAACTGAAGAAATGACTTTGTGGTTATTTAGTTAAATGTTAAACTGTTTAGTTAATCATAGTCACCATCAACTCTTCAACTAATGGTCCATCGACCAGAAGAAGAAGAAGTTGAAATTACAAATAGTTAGAATTATATACAATTGTTATTAATGTGAAGCTTAGTACTTAATAAAACTGACAAATTAAACCCCCCAAATCCAGCGCCAGTCCTCAGGGATCATTTATGGGTAATGTGTGATGGGCCCCGTTGTTTGGTAAAGCAATTTATGTATGACATGATTTCTTTTGGTCCCTGGCTCAGGAATTTAGGGGTTGCGCAGGATCACTGCGTTCCTGGATTTTTGGGGGGAGAAGATGTATGCAGTTTCAGAGATTCGCAGGAGAGCAGCAATGAAGAAGAAGCTCGGCAAGGTCGCGGAGTCATTCAGGTGAGCGGGATCGCTGAAGAGGATCTGTCCTCTTCAACCAGTGGGTAAGCCAAGCACTGCCTCATGGTTTGGGTGTGGTATAAATACCATTCCCAAATTCAAGATTGGAAGGTAATCTGAACGTGAGCTCTCCCGGGGGACTATGAGTATGCCCAAATATCACCATAGTCATGATGGGTCAGTCCAAATATCACCATAGTCATGAAGAGTCAGTCTGAAGGCTCTGAGGGATGTTACTGTGTGTATTTTGATTTTTCATGACTCGGTGGCCTAGGGCCTCGGGAATAATTATCATGCCAAGAACGTTGTTAAGCCTATGGGGCAATGAGTCCCACAAACAGTCAGAGAGGCATTGAGAAATGTGTTCGATCCCACAAGCCCCCGCACACAAGGCACAGGAGGAGTGAGAACACAAGGAGGTCAGGGTCATGACAAGGTGCCCTGCAAAGAAGGGTTTACTGGGCAGGGTTTGTCTGGATGGTGTGCATGAAAGTGGCCAACTAGACGGGGGTGTGTACGTTGGCAGCTGGTTCCCATGAGTGATCGTCTGGACCATACCCTTTCTAGGCTCTGAAGTAGTATAAATGCCCTTTCACTCTTTTGTCATCAAGGATCCGATGAACCTCGAATTCAAGCTGTCCATCAATAGCTATAGGAGGGGGGAAGGTGCTGGGTGGGTGTGGGCACTGTAGGGTTTTAGAAGGGACACATGGAATACTGGATGGACCGGTAAGTCATTGGGTAATAGGAGGCGAGTGGCTACAGGATTGATTATACTGTCCACAGGGAAAAGACCCACATATCGAGGTTGTAACTTATGTGCTCCCTGGAGGCGCAGATTTTTTATTTTTTATTATTATTTTTTTAATGGAGTTTTATATAGCGTAATCTTGACCCGAATCGGGTATCAGAGCGCTTTACATAGCACCAGTTGCGTTAACTGAGGATGTTTTATGGAGAGCCAAACCTGATCCCCTTTCTTCTAATTGTAGGTGAATACCATTTATTTGAAATGACTCTAGTTTCCTCCCAACCACTTCGCACAAAACTATAGTGTCAGAGCCAATGTAGTTCACTGACATCGGCCTTATTAACACTTCTGCTCCACCACGATACAAAAATGGAAGATGCTCTCATCCTGCACACATACTGTGTCTTTATGTCCACACTGGCTTTCTATGCCTACATGGCGATATAACATTGTCCTGGATTCAGCATCCACCAGGTCTGCTTCTACACCACCGCCTGGGCCACCAGATCACTGACCCATACCTAGGCAGTGCATGCAATACACAACTCCTACCTCATCCTGACGGAGACCTGACTACAGGAGATTGCCACAATGTCCTACCCCCTCCACAAACCTCCCAACTCTGCTCTTGAGAGATATGGCATCAACTCTTGGAGCATAAAGTAACCTAAAAATCTCTCAAACAATTCCAAAAACAATTTCAAACACAACCTACTCAAACAACTCCCAGAAAGACTAATAGCCGATACCTACTACAGAGCCAACAACGGCAACCTGAAAACTGACCTCATCTTTTACTCCAAACGCCCTGCAAAATGGAGTAACACTTTCCTCCTCCACCTACATATCACTAAAACAACAAACATTCCTTATGGAATTGAACTCAAAACTGCCCCCAACCAAAGCTTAAGAGCAAGGTCTCCATTGCTATCTACAGAACGGGAGACATACTAATCCAAGCATCAGACCAATATCTCACCATCTTTGATCGACACTTCCCATCACTTCTTGCCTCATTAACACAAGTTGGTTCTACTACCAACCCTCCCCTCCTCTCTTGACAGTCAGCCCTCAACCCACTTCCCTCAAGACTCCTCAACCACTCAATCCACCGCTTCCCCCTCCACAGTCACAGGCCTTAGTCCAATGAGCGTCTATCCAACCAACACCACACACACCCTTACACTTGATCACACAGCTATGCAGCCCTTTGACATGCCCACTGGACACAAGAGCTCCAGCTCAACTTCTAGTCCTTAAACTACTGTTAACCCCCACTCAAACACGACTCTCCATATTCAACCCTTCCAACCCAACCAAACCACCATTTACTCTCAACTTGATGACACTGCCCCTTCCTCCTCCTTTGTGGATCGCCTGTCCACCTCTGACTCGGGACCCTCCGCCTAACCACACACCCCCAAAACAGATAGCCTCCTCGATGTTCTCAACTGGCGCTTATGCCAAATAGAACAAAAACTTGACTCCCTAGCTAAAGGCCTCTCTCATGTAAAATCTGGCTTCATGAGCCTGGCTAAATCACCACCTTACTCCACCCTGAGAATAGAGAACTGCTCTCCCCAAAGCAGATCTCCAAGCGACAGCTGACACTCTGACCTATCCACTATGCCCTTGATCCGACGATCCCAAAGGCCCCCACCCCACCCCACCCCCAAAGACCTTAAACCTCTCACTAGAATCCCAGTAATCTTGGGCACAAACCGATTCCCCGAGCCAGCACATCACCCAGACCACCTGCTCATTACACCACCATCCAGACTATACACTCTATGAATATTAGTCCTAGTTCACTATCATGCATGCTCCTTAACTGCAGAGCAGGAGTGAGACACACCACAGAACTAGCTGAAACGATACTTGAGGACAAGATTGACATTGCATTTCTGACTGAAAGCTGGCTCAACACTCTACCCCACTGCTAGACCTGCTCTTTCCGCCTGGCTATTCTATCCTCAGACAGGACAAACCAGGACAAATGGGGGGCGGGCTAGTGATCATCCGCAAAGAAGAAATTCACCTCATCGCACTACAACCTATGAACTTCCGGACCTACGCATACCTTGGGGTCGTTCTCACAACCAAAGCCAACACTCCCATTAAACTCCATACCATCTACCACCCCCTGGTGATTGCACAATCTTTGCTGAAGAATTAACTGACTTCATTACACAGCACTCCCTTACTGACTCCAATGACATTTTTCTTGATGACTTCAACCTGCACTGGAACGACAATGCTGATACCACAGTCCATAATTTAACCAACCTTCTTGATATCAATGACCTCAAACAACTATGCAATTACCCGACCCACAAGAAAGGCTCTACTCTAGAAATAAAAGATGAGTTCAAATATCTAGGTCTAATAATATCCAAAGGAAATAACCGCTTCTTAGAAGAGAACTTGCTCCCTCAGCTGGATAGAGTGCGTAGGGATATAGCCCACTTGAGGAAACTCCCACTGTCCCTAATGGGGCACGCAGCCCTGTTCAAAATGATGGCACTGCCATGATTCCTGTATGTTCTACAGAACACCCCATGTAAGACATCCCCTAGCTTTTTTAAGCAAGTGGATTCTGAACTGAGACTACTTTTATGGGATGGGGGACAGGCTAGAATTGCCCTCCACAAGTTACAGCACAATGTGTATGAGGGAGGGCTGGCAATTCCTGATATTAAAAAATACTACTGGGCAGCCCAACTCACAACCATTAACAAGTGGGTATTCGCTGGAAGAGAGGAACCTGCTTATAGAGCGGATCATCACTATTTGGGAGAGGGCTGCTACCTAGCTAAGCTGTATGGGTGAGGCGAGAATAGTACAATACCTCCACATACTAGGGTGACAATACAAGTATGGAGGGCAGCCACCGCGTTCCTGGGTTGGAAGGGCAGGTTGACTGAACGGACACCACTATGGGTTGCCGAACACCTAAAGGAGGTGGGCCAACTAAAAGGATTCCAAAAATGGCAGACCGTTGGGAGAGACTACCTGGGTGATATCTGGAGAGGGGGTAAATTGATAAGCTTTGAGGACCTCAAAATAGAGTACCAGATGTCTGATAAGGAGTTCCTATGATATCTGCAGTTAAGGCATGCACTGACGAGGCATATAGCAGACGGGGAACAAATAGCAGAATATTCTCCACTTGAAGACAGGCTGTTCATGGACCCCATGCAGTAAAAGGTTATCTCATTGGTTTATAAAAAGATAAAGAATAATTCCCCTGACCCGTTGATGGCTCTTCGGGAGGCCTGGACGAGAGATTTAGAGAAGATTGGACGGAGGCGATACAGAGCCTAAAGGAAGTGGCCCTTAGGGGCCACTCGGGATATTTACAACCACCTGCTATGCCTTCCCAAGTAATGAAGAGTCGGTCAGACAGTAGAGAATACAAACAAGAATTTATTAGCAATACTCTGCAGAGGAGTCCAATCTGACCTGCACCCTAAGATGTATGCCGAGGAACTGACTCCCCAACGGCCTGCAATGCATGATCATTCCTCCAAGAACTCCCCAACCACGCCCACAGTGGAAAGTTACCGGCCTGGGCCGACCATGAACAAAGAAGGCACAGAAGGATGGGCTACCACCTGCCAGATGGGTACATGCTATCGGCAACTCAAGGTTAGCGCGCTGAGTCTCAGTGTCTCCTAACGAGGGAACAGAACTACACACTCGGATAGGCATGCGAGGGCAGAATGGCCTATTCATTAGTAAAGTCGGGAAGCAGCCTTGAACAGGAAAGAAAAATAATAACTAAATACAGTGTTCTGCTGAGGCAAGCAATACGAATAATGAGGCCTAGTTCAGACACAGCCTAATAGGGATTACGAAATACAAAGGGAGTCACACTTGCTAACTAAAGCTTGCACATTGCAGGGATAACTCAGTGGGTTGCATAATGTGAATACAAATGGCATCTATTTAGCCACACACCTAATGTAGCATGATACGAGTGCATAGCAGGAATGGGATTTTCAAACCTAACAAGCCCGAGGGAGGTGGCGATAAGGGCAAGATTGTGGCTAATACAGTTGCGAATATTGCACAGATCATACACCTCCAAGGTGCTTCTGCACCGGATCGGGCGCAGCGACACTGATCAGTGCACATGGGAATGTGGGGAGGTAGGCACATTCTTTCACTTATTGTGGTCATGCCCTAAGATACAGCAGTTTTGGAAGGAAGTCGTACGTGTCATGCCAGATGCAATCGCGCTAGAAGTCCCGTGCGAGGCCAAATGGCATATTCTTCGTGTGACAGGTGAGGCAACCTGGCCTAAATATTCTAAAATCTGGCTTACAACAGCAAGCATAGTTGCCAAACGCAATATTGCAAGGGAGTGGGGGGCGAGCCAGGCACCGAGTGTGACGAAATGGCAGGAAGATTTAGACTGTTGCTGCAGCGCGGAGAAAGTAGTGTTCCAGGCGACGGGTTGCCCAAAAAAGTGGGATAAATTATGGGGAGGCTGGGTGCAATACAGAGGACTGTGACTGTCGGATAGTTAGCTGTGTGCAGGAGTAATGGGAGAGATTATGTACGATAATACACTGCAATGTACTTAACCTTGCCTTGGTAAGCTGACCTTGTCTAGTATGTAAAAGATGTTTAACAACACAAGAAAAAGAAAACAGAACAAACAAACTGTGTAATGATGTAAATGTATGGAGTGTACTTGTTGACTATCATGCTGCCAGGTTTGTTCATTCAATAAACAGAATTTAAAAAAAAAGAAAGGCTCTACTCTTGATGCTATAATCTGCATAAAAGAGCTTGTCTTCCTCCGATGCATCAACCAGTCGACTGGTCCAACCACCATCTCATATTGTTCAATCTCAATGTTCCTCCCAGACTCCAAGTAGCCCCTGCCAACACAAACCCACACACTAGGCAAGGAACATCAAACATATCCCCCTACCGGACCTGATCCATGGTCTGCACCCAGATACACTCGCAACCTCTCCTTCACACTGCTGATGACCTTACTGCCCACTAGAGTTCATCCATGACGGCAGGACACCTTCGGGTAGTCACATGCTTTAAAAATCCATAATCAAGTCAAATCAAGTTTTGAAAGTTTACAACGTGTCCAACAGCCTCTTGGTACTATCCAAATGTATGGTGCCACCACAGTGCAGCTCAGAAATGTACACAATACACACCACATTACCATGGATTAATTGGATGATTCTTCTAAGGATAGCTAGCTTAAAAATATCTTTTCCTTGCACAGTTCACCAGTGTATCCCTGGAGCGTCATCCAAACAGAACGTAGTTTTTTTTCTCATTATGGTCCAGTTTTAACTTGGTATTTTAGGAAAAGGTGGTGTGGACTCAGTGAGAGGATGGGAGGGAGGCTAATGAACATTAAGACCTAACCAACTCTTTTTTAAGTTTAAAATGCTTTATTGAAGAGAATCATAAACCAATACAAGAATATAATGATATGTATCGCCTGAGCATCGTGAGTGCATCAGATATAGTATAGTAAAGCAACAAACAAACAAAATATTATAGATTAGTGAGCAGAACCATTGAAAGCTGCAATGCTTAGCATCAAAATAGTCAAAACACTTGAAGGAATTATAGCGATTTTTAGTTTCTTAAGAGTAAAAAAGAAAAGAAGAAGGAGAGGGAAAGATGAAAAGAAAAAAGAAGATATCAATCACAAGATATATAATAACATAGCGTTACAACCATCTTTTAGTATCTAAACATCCAAATATAATGATAATTACCTCATGGAGAAACATGGACAGTGCTAACAGATCTGGAAGAGGTAACAGTTCTAGATAAGTAAGATGTAAGTGGAAGCCAGATCAAATCTTTTTCAATCAGCAGGGGACGTGTAGTGGCATGAGTTCTATCTAACCTGTGGTGGTAACATAATAAATTCCACCAGGCAGTGAAAGTGATTTTTGAGGTATCCTTCCAATTTGATGTAATGACTTGTAAGGCCAAAGCTATCAATAAATTTCCCAATTGTCCTTTGAGAATGCCAAAGGGGGTGAAGAACCACACAAAAAAAGATGTACAATATTAAATGTAATGTCTGTAGATAAAATGGTATTAATTCTATCCCAAATGAGATACCAAAACCTTTTAACTTGAGGGCACTTGAAAAACATGTGAAGAAAATTGCTATTCCCTTGGGCACAAGACCAGCAATTTGTGTGTGTAATAAGATGAGACCCATAAAGTTGTGTGGGAGTATAATACAGCCTATTGTAGAAGAAAAATAATGTTTGAGTAGTAGCAGCAGAATGGGAAGTGGTGTGTCTAGGCCCAAATAGCATCCCAGGTGCGTTGCAAAAATTGGATTTAAGTCTGTCATCCTGAGGGAGACATAGACGTTTGTATAAATAGGATGCCTTAATGTGTGTGGAGAAGTCAAAGGAAGGAGAAGTAGGAGAAAGATGAAATGATGTGGAGGATGTGTGAAGCTGTAGAAGAATAGGCTGAAGGAACTGATAATGGGCCGCATAATAGGATGAAACACCATATTTAGATTGAATGTCTTTGAATTCTAGCACAGAATCGTTGGAAATAATATGGTCAATAACTATTATTCCTTTGTTGATCCATTCCTTCCAAAAAAGAGCTCAATTATTTTATTTAATCTGTTTATTATACCATAACGGAGTTTGTAAAACAAATTTAAATGGGGAATTGAATTGGAGCAGTAGGAAAGTGACAATAGAAAAAGAATGCAAATGTGAAGGTGTAAAAAGCTGTAGGGGCTTGAGAGATGTGAACCGACTCCTCAAATGAGAACGGGTCGGTTTGGGCTCGGTCTAGGAGACCCCAAGACTGTAAGTTCATCTAAAGAATGAGAAGAAAGAGAAGTCCAAACTTGCTTAAGAGAGAAAGCCGAATGATAATGTCTAAGATGGGGAAAATTAACTCCTCCATTATTCTTAGGCTGTTGGAGTCTTAATAAAGAGATTCTAGGTTTGTGTTTGTTCCATAAAAAGGATATAAGTAAACGATTAATGGACTTGAAAAAATTAAGAGGGAGTTTGACCGGAAGCATGGACAAGTACAAATTGATGATTGGTAACATCATCATTTTAAGAGTAGCTAGTCTCTCCCACCAGCACAGATAAAGAGGAGACCAATTAAGGGACACATCAGTAATTTTTTCCTTAACCTGATCTAAATTGAATTGGATAGTTCCTTTTATAGTATTAGAATAAAGAATGCCTAAACATTTGATGGGCTTAGAATTCCAGGCAAACCCTGTATTATGAAACATGGCAGGAAGGCAATATTTATTTAATGGCAATACCTCTGATTTCTCTATATTGAGTTTATATCCTGAGACTGAAGAATACTCGTCTAAAAGAGAAAAAAAGGCTGGAAACGTAGTTTGTGGGTTGGACACAAAGTAAAATATCATCCGCATAAGCAGTGAATTTCACTTCGATTTGTTTGTAATTAAATCTAGAAAAAGCAGACAACCTATGAATTTTCTCTAGAAAAGGCTCTAAAGCTAAAATAAAAAGAAGGGGGGATAAATGCCATCCTTGTCTGGTTCCTCGATAAAGGGGAAAATAAGAGGACTGTTTGCCATTAACAAAAATAGAAGTCGAAGGTTTAGAGTATAAAAGGTGAATGTAACTAATAATACGAGAGCCAAACCCATACCATTTCAAGTTGCTAAACATGTAATCCCAGTTGACCTTTTCAAAGACTTTTTCAGAGTCTAAAGTTATAGCAATATATGGAATATTAGATTTGGATGCCATATGGATTATATTGAGAAAAGTTCTGGAATTATCTGAGAGAAAACGATCCTTCACAAATCCTGATTGATAAATGTCAATCAAGTCTGGAACAACCTGCTTAATACGTAAAGCGAGAGCCTTAGCGAATATCTTGCAGCCAGTGTTAATAAGAGAAATAGGCCTATAATTCCCGCACTGTGATAGATCTTTACCCATTTTGGGAAGTAAGCAAAGCATAGCTTGAGAAAAAGTTCCTTGTGTACATTGTTGTGTGGTAAAGTGGGAAATGAAAAATAAAAGTTTTGGAAGCAAAAGATGTGAGAAATGTGCATAAAATTGGACAGAAAACCCATCAGGACCTGGAGCCTTATCTTTAGGAAGTTGAAGTAGGGCATGTTTAAGTTCCTTCTCTGCTATCTCAGTATCCAAGATAGAAAGGTCAGATATATGATCGGATGATTTGGGGATAGAGTGAAAAAAAGAGTCTAATTGATCAGTTGTAGGAGAGAATTCTGTAGAATATAGTTTAGTATAATATTGTAAAAAGCAATCTAATATTTTAGTGTCACTAGTATGACTAACTCCATAAGTATGCATAATGACTTGTATTTTAGATTTCTGCTTCTTAAATAATTAGCTAATGCTTTCCCAGCTTTATTGCGAATGTCATACATTTTTGCATTAATTTTAAGTAGAACACCACAGGCATCATTTCAAGACTGTTTGTTGGCTTGAATTAATTTAGACAGGGTAATAGAATTATTAGAGGAGAAAAACTTATGTTCTAGCTCTTTAATTTGCTTTAACAGATAGGTGGAGTCGTTAAGTAGTTTTTTTTTCTTATTAGTAACAAAATTTATAATAAAACCTCTGGCGGTTGCTGTTAAGGCATCCCCTATATAATTAAACTGTGAGTCAACAGTAAGGTTAATGGCAAAAAATCATTGGTAAACCGTGTAAAAGCATCAATGAAATGTTTATCTAGCAGTAGTGCATTGTTGAATCTCCATCTATTAGTGCAGGAAATGTCATTAGGGGTGTCTAAGTCTAAAATGACTGGAGCATGGTTGGAAATTAAAATGGAACCTATCTCAACATTAGCTACTGACTGGAGAACATTTTGTGAGACAAATAAATAATCTATTCTGGAATGTGAGGCATGTACAGGGGGAAAATATGTGAATTCTAACACGTCAGCATGAGCTATTCATCAAGTATCAATTAGACCTCTGGAGGTGATAGCCCTTTGAAAGGATTTTTGCATTTTATTGGGGCTATATCTGACCTGGGAACAATGGTCTAAAAAGGGGTCTATTAGTTGATTATAATCACCTCCTACTATATAATTATCCGAAGAACAAGCAGATAAGAGAGAGGAAATACGGTTCCAGAATTGAGAGTTAACCCATGTCGGGTCATAGTCATTACATAGTGATAGAGGAAAGTTGTTAATTTTTATATTCAAACATAACCATCTACCAGCATCATCCTTAGTTTCATTGAGCAACTGAAAATGCAAAGATTTATGGAACAGAATTAGAACACCATTCTTGTTGTTAACAACAGAGGAACTAAATACAGAGCCCACCCATTGTCTGTGCATCCATTCAATATCATTGTCTTTAAGATGCGACTCCTGTAAGAAGGCGATCTGACATTTCAATTTGGACAGATGCGCGAGTACCCTCTGTCTTTTAACAGGGTTTCGGAGACCTTTTACATTCCGGGAAACAACACATAGATTGACCATAAAGAATATAAACAATAATTGATAACCTTATGAAACATTAATAAATTTGATTCAATACATAAGTG
The DNA here is from genome assembly GCA_963921515.1 of Calotriton arnoldi. Classification (NCBI taxonomy): domain Eukaryota; kingdom Metazoa; phylum Chordata; class Amphibia; order Caudata; family Salamandridae; genus Calotriton; species Calotriton arnoldi. The sequence continues at coordinate 620,012 of CAWUFW010008127.1, forward strand.
GAATGGCAAAAACGCTAAGTGGTTAATAAAAAGAGAATAAAACCGCATATGATTGATGAAAGGGAGAAGGACAGACGAAAAGGAGAAAGAAAAAGTAGTGAAAGGAGACAAAATTGTTTGAACAAGACAAAAACTCCCCAATGTGAAGAAAAATGAAAAGATGACGGAAAGTCGAAGGACTTTAGTCATAATCATCATGGTAAAGGAGAAACAGAAGGTTAAAAGAATGGAGCGGGGGAACGAAACAGAAATGACCAGCCCATGAGGGAGCCAAGGAAGACAATAAGTACAAAACAAATAGAGGCGGGGGCAGCCATAAAATAGGAACCATGTAACATAGAAGAGCTACGTCCAAATAGGCAGAAAAAAATACATCAAACAAACCTACCACACAGGAAAAACTTGATACGACAATTACACTAGGCGGAGACTCAGAAAAGATGGACATCAATGAACACTATAACATCTTCAATGGACCCAGGAAAAGTAGAACCTGAAAAGGAACATTAACATCAATACCGAGCATTCATGGATCTTAATGCCGATCTCAAGTCCAAATATTCTTTGTACCTCATGGCGGTGGCATTGGAAACATCCTGACTAAAACCACTTTATGACCAGCCCAGAGCATCTGCTTGCGTTGTTTGGCTGTAGTGACGACTTCCGTAACGTCGGAATACTGTAGAGACAGAGCAATAATCCCTCTAGGTCTAGTGGATGATGCAGAAGGGGAAGGACAAAATGCACAAATTATTCAGACGGTTACGATTTTCAAAATCTTCAGCCAGTCTTTTGAGCTGCGTCACTTCAATGGTCAAATATGAGACTTTTGCAACGTCATCCTGTGCATCATTAGCCCTCTGTTCCACCTCAGTGAGTCGTGAATCAAGAATGGACCACTTTTACACATTCCGCTGAATGGATGCACTTGTCTCCACTATGAAGGGTCTCATATTTCCTAATTCCTCCATAATGTCTTCCAAGGTCAAGGGTAGTGGGATTTCATAGGTGAGGAAGGGTCTTTTTTAACTCTTTTATTAGCACCACCACCTGACTCTTTTCGCGGAGCAGCATTAGAGACAGAGGAAGCCAAAGACTTTGAGGAGTGCGCAGCATCCATTTTAAATCACAGTTTGATTAAAACAGTCCTCCTAGAGAAAATGGCAGCAATTACACAGCAAGAGATGCACCCAGGCGTAAAAAGTGGAGCACAATGGGGTGGATGACGAAGTACCCCTCAGCAGAGAACAGTGTGGGCCGTTGAGAAAAAAGGATATTTCTTATGAGGAGAATAACTCCCAAGAGCCACTAATCAGAGTAGTGAGTGAACTCCCTAAAATGGCAGCAGCATCTCCTGACGAGGCGGGAGCGGCAGGCTAAAAGACAAGATAAAGACCAAATTCAGGTCTATAAAGCTTACCTCGCCGCCCCCGCCCCATCCAACGCCTCTTCTGACAAGAAGACATGCTAATGGGCAAGAACCGCTGGACCGTGAGGAGATAATATCCTCGGCTCCCGCGGAGAGAAACTAGCGGGTGGCCATTTTGATTTGTTGCCGGCGTGCGCTCGTAAGACCTAACCAACTCTGATGCATATATTTCTGCATTTCTGACAGCCATGTAAAACGATCATTGTATCAACCACTGTGACCATCCAGGAGACCGTTGACCCACACTTGACCTTCAATTGGTCTTGTCTGATAAGCTCAGAAACAGGGATTATTAGACAGTGAATAAGCAAGGCCAAGCAACGAGACACCCACAACTCACAAAGGTAGAAAAAGACCTCAGTGGGACCATACACTTGTGGTATGGTTACTTTAAAAGTGTTATTCCATTAATGTCTCTCACTTCACCCGCCCATTAAAAAAGGTGAGGTAGTATCAAATGCAGTCAATTGATCTAACAGTACCAACATGTCAGGGTGACATTTGTGATAGAAAGTTCCTTATAGAGTAAATTACAGCCCACAAGGTAACTACACTTTGTCCTTTATAGCCTTGTCTAAAGATAGCTTTAACTCATTGTTCCTGAGTGTGTGCTTTAGAGCCATGCACTTTATGTTAGATGCATGACCAACATTCAATAAATGCCATAGCTATCAATGCAGGACAAAATGGAATTGAATTTTAAGCTTTACACTATCCTCAAATAATTCCAGACAGTGGTATGGCAATCACAGATTACGGGAATGGAGTCTTTGAGGAAGGCACAGGACCAAGGTGGGAGAAATACTGTAAACTGTTACTTTTAATGGACCTGGATATCAGGTGAAGTGGGAGAACCATATCTATCGCCTAAGTGTAGTCATACAGCACCAAATAAATTTATCGTTGAATAATCAGTAGGTTTGCATTCTGATCAAAGGGGAACCTCTGTGTGATGAGGCTGCTATTAGCAACAGATTCCAAACACAGAACGCCTTTCTTTCTGGGAGGGTTCTGTTTATCCAGGAGGCACCGGTTCTCTGACAGGTTCAACAGTGCAGCATTATATTTGTGTCTGAGGAGGAGAGCAGCCCTAATGATAATAACCGTTATGGCTCCAGTAAAACTATATGTGCCATGTTGGAAAGTGCTGGTGTTACATTAGAATTGTGGCAGAATTACTGATTAGTGCTAGTTAATTTATTCACTGTTTAAATCCTTTTCTTTTTATATATTTTTTTATTGATATCCATCATAGCAAAATGAAATACAAAAACAGCTTATATATACACTATACATCAGCACCTACATGCATGCTCAGAACAAATTTCATAGCAGTCAAAATCCCTTAACCAACAGGTCAGCCTTCAATTACACAATTCATTAATTTAAAAAGCAAACAAAATGTACTATCAAAAGAAAGATCTACATTTTTACCCTACCCAGGGGTTTCTGTCATGAATTGACCCCAAATGTTATCAAACTTTCTTAGTCCCCCGCGGCAAAAAGCATAGAACCTCTCTTTATTTCTAACTTGCTTTATCTTCACTGCCCACTCACCCATGGAGGGAATCAGCGGAGTCCTCCACCTTTGAAGCAATAACGATCTAGCCACCACCATTGCAATATACAGTAGCTTTCTAAATCTGGGGGCTAATCGAATGAGAGGATCATAAGCTAGTAACACCAACCACGTACTAGAAACTAGTTCTATTTGCCCACCTACCAGCGCGCACGGGTACTGCTCACAAAAAATCTTCCGGATCCAGTCTAATTGCCTGGGGAAATTCAAAGGTAAAGAATCTGCAGCTAGATGTCTCTATAAGATATCTTGATTTGCCCAGCTTGCAAATTTAAAAAAATAGTCCGTCTGCATGAGTACTGATTTGTTTCAAGTGACTGGGGAAATACATTTATCCACCAGGGGAAAAGTATTAAGCACCAATGGGTTGACTGTTGTTGAATTTCCTTTCCTGACCATTTGTGGGTGCTCCATAGCCTTTTATGGAAACATCAGTGAAACTCGATGATGATAGGAGTTTCAAAGGGCATGTTCAGAATGCAATGTTGACTTTTGTTGTATTATTCGAATCCTTTGTGTGGTCGATTTTGCCACTGAGGATTATGAGTTGATGCCGATCTGAAAATCAACTTCACCAGCTTAAGACTCGTTTCTTTGCACATGGGTTTTACTTCTCTTGGCCTTGACTACGCTTCCTTAAGAGAACACAGACTTATAATACTTCCTGGTAAAGGTAGATTTTAGTTACGGTAAGAGGGACTGCTGGATCCAAGCACTTAGTGAAGACTAAGTGCCAATTCAGGAGCATTTATTTCATGTTTAAAACAGACTTCCCTAAATCAAATAATTATTTCTCATAAACCACTACATTTGTTTTTAATATGATAATTGATGTTACTTTCCTTTTTTTGTAGCTTCAGCCTAGTGACATCATTCTGTTCAGCAGAGTTATACAGCTATAGTACTTAAAGGCATTCTTGACACACAAATTCAAACATTTGCTCTTTTCCAAACTGAACTTTACAAGTATTTCAAATGCAGCACAGGAAGTACAAACGAGGCACGCTTCTCTTAATTCTAAAATATCAATCTCATGTGAATAAATATTTTAGGGATCAATTCTGTTTATTGAATTTTTATGAACTTGTACATGTTCACCACCTACACCCAGGAGACCGAAGGGAACCACATATGAAGGAGAGAGCAGGGAGATAGGAGAGTAAAAGTCAAGAAAATTAAGAGAGAAAAGTAACACTATAACCGCCCATCCAACCCCACCTCATGCATCCATGAGACCTAAGGTTGATATATATGTTGATATAAGCAGGTCCCGATATTCATATTTACTTATAGCATCTTTGTTGAACAGTACTGCTGTCTAAGCCTCCATGGTCGGATGTGACCCTGTAGGTAGCAGTTTAAGGTACATAGGATAGGTTAATTCAGTAAATCCAGCTGGCAGAAGTTCTATGACCTTAGACCAAGCCTCCTGAAACATGTCTGCTTTATTTATTTAGTGTTTTATAAAGCGCAAACGTGAACCATTAGGGTATCAGAGCACTTTATTGGGATAACAAGTTGTATACAAAGTTCGGAATAGGCGATATAATGAACAATTACATAGGTAGGGATAGATGAACGTGGAAACACTTGGGGAATAACAGGTCATTTACAATATTCGGAACAGGCGATCATGAGAACACTTTGCAGAGATAACCAGCTATTTACAGAAGTAGGAATGGGCGAAAAGGGTACCCTACCGGGAGATAGGACAAGTGACGGTGAAAAACAAAAAGATACACAATGATGAGCAGACGACCATGATACCAGAATGCAGAGTTAAGACACAGATATCAAGACCAGTTAACACAACTGGAGTTCAAGTATGGCGCAAAAACATATCGCTAGGCCGCCGGGCTGTGTGTGCGCTGAGAGAGTTTTATGGGAGGAATTTGACCATTAGGAAAGTTTTAGCTTCCTTTCTGAATCTTGACAAAGAGGGTATTCTTCTGATGTTAGGCGGCAACGATTTCCAGATTCTTGGTGCGGCCCCAGAGAAAGCTTGGTTGTATGTTTTTTCCTTTCGGAAGAGGAGTGGTTGTAGCACAAATCTCTGGCAGACCGGGACTCCTCCAGATACCACAATTTTCTGGGAAAGATATGCAGGAGAATTCGAGTGTAGCGCTTTGTGCGTGATACAGGCCAATTTGAGTTGGATTCTGGCCTCAAAAGGAAGCCAGTTCATCGCCTTCAGGTGTGGTGAGATGTGGTCGAATTGTTTTGAGCCTGTTAACAGTCTAGCAGCAGCGATGAGACAAGCTTTTAGGGGGGCCGTTGAGATCTTGGGTACGCCAGAGAGGGTTGAGCATCCGTATTCGATCCTAGAGATAACTAATGTCTGAACTGCCATTTTTAGGACTGATGCATCAAGGAATGGTTTTAGTTTTCTCAAGTAGCTCAGGTGAAATCTTGCATTTTTGGCCAAAGAGTTGATGTGGGCTCGCATATTCAGGTTGCTGTCCAGAGTGATTCCAAGTGATTTGGCTTGGAATTTGGTCCACTATGGTTGGAGTGCAGTTCAGCGCCGTCATTGTCTTGGTCCATTCCAGTATGCCAGTGGCACTTTTAGGAGGGGAAATTAGAAGGAACTCTGCGCATTTAGTTTGAGCTGGTTGCTGGCGAGCTATTGTACAGTCAGCTTTAGGGTCTCATTCATAGAGTTGATCTCCTCTAGGGATGAGATTTTGATGTGGAGCTGAGTGTCATCAGCATACATGTGGAAAGAGATGTTGGCAATACACAGTATTTCAGCTAATGGTTCAAGGTAGAGGTTGAAGAGAGTTGGGGAGAGAGTTGAACCTTGGGGGACTCCGATAGTTATCGGAGAAGGAGCAGATAGATTACGGTTAACTAAGAATCTATGGGAGCGGTTCCGGAAGGAAGGATCAAAACCATTCGAGAACAGTTCCCCCTACTCCCATCCTGTATTCAAGCCGTTCAAGTAGTTTCTCGTGGTTGACTGTGTCGAATGCCGATGATAGGTCCAACAGAATTAAGAGACATGTTTTGACTTGGTCAAGAGCTTGAAGAGCGTCATCTACAATATGGAGAATAGAAGTTTCTGTGCTGTGATCTGGCCTGAAACCAGATTGGCATTCGTCTAGCAGGTTGAATTAGGCACCTGTTGGCTCAGTTGATGTTGCACACATTTCTCAAGTACTTTCGCTAGAAGAGGAATATTGGATTTTGGTCTGAAACTATCCGGTTCAGCTGGATTCAAAGTGGGTTTTTTAAGATGGGGATGACTTGACCAGTTTTTAAAGAGTCAGGTATGGACCCCTTGCATTAGGGAAGCTTTGATTATTGTAGTCCAGATGGGAATGATAAATTGGTTGGTCGCGGCCAAGCAATTGGAGGGGAGCGGGTCATTAAAGTGGTTGTTCGGTTTTATGGAGGATAGAATTTTCAAGATGGAATGGTCGTCATATAGCTTGAAAGTGGACCAGTGCGCTTGGTTTTTGGGTGCTGCCTGGTGGGGATGTGTAGAGAGATGGGTCTCCAAAAGAGGAGGGCAGACGCTGGCGGCGTTATTCAGCTCGTTTCCCAATGAGTTAATTTTGGCTGTAAAGAAGGAGAACTCCTCACAGGTTAGTAGGGATTTTGTTGCTTCTTTAGAGGTTTTAGCCAGTTTGTTTGATTGCTGTTTAACCATTTCAAAGAGCTTACGAGGTCTGTTCTTAGCGCTCTCCAGTTCCGATCTACAGAATTCTTTTCTTGATTTGAGGATGCTCTTGTTGTATGCATTTCTGGTCTTTCAGAGAAGTTTTAGTGGGGAGGCGGAGGGGTGTTGTCTCCAATTTCTGTCTGTTAGCCGAAGAATTCTCCTTTCATTGTTAAGGGACCCGTTGAACCAGGGGTTTTTGTCTTTAACCTGAGATCTTTTTAGTTTTAACGGGGCTAGAGAGTCAATTATGTCAGACATTGTTGATTTGTAGTGCTCATTATGTTATGTTATGTTAGCAGGTATTTATTAAGCGCACGGATACTCCCAGGAGTGTCCCGACGCTGACAAAAAACGACCCGCAAAGCTGAGCTCAAGTGCCTCGGCCTAAGGCTGCTGTTGGAAAAGCCAAGTTTTAAGTTTCCTTCTGAATGTGAAGAGATCCTGGGATTGCCTCAGCGTGAGGGGCAGGCTGTTCCATAGGCGAAAGCCACCACTTGAAAGGATCTACTTCCTCTCCGAGAAAGTCGAATTCTGGGTGTGATGATCAGTGATTTGGCGGTTGACCTCAGAGTACGGCACGGACTATAGTGCTGCATTCTGTCCCCAAGATATGGGGCACCTATTTTATGGAAGGCCTTAAAAACCAATACCAATGATTTAAAGGTGATCCGTTTCCTAATTGGTAGCCAATGCAGGGAGGCCAGGAGGGGAGTAGAGTGAGTTCTCGGTCCTGCCAAAAGAGTAGCTCTGGCTGCCACATTCTGGACCACCTGAAGGCGGCTGAGTAGAAATTCAGGGAGGCCGAGATACAGGGCATTGGCATAGTCCAATCTCGACACCACCAGAGCTTGGACTATCGTCTTCCTGTGAGAAACCGGTAGTAACGGGAGAAAGTTTCTCAACATCCTCAGTAGCCCAAAACAGGTCCCGGCCACTGATTGAATCTGGGCCTTCATTGAGAGAGAGTCGTCAAATTTGACGCCAAGGTTTTTTACAATCTGGACAGCTGAGGTGGGAGGGGACATGTCTTGCGGCCACCAGTGATGCCATAAGTCACAGGACCGAGAGCCAAAGAACATCATCTCAGATTTTTCAGTATTGCACTTCAGTTGGTGTTTCTGGAGCCAGTGGAAAACCTCTGATAGGCAAATATTGATCTCCTTACTGTTGAATTCCGAGCTCTTCTCGCAGGTAAACAGTAGTTGTGTGTCATCAGCATATGACACTATCTTTGCCCCCTAACTCTCAGCGAGCCGAGCCAAAGGTGCCAGATAAACATTGAATAATGTAGGGCTGAGAATTGAGCCCTGAGGGACTCCCACATTCATAGGGGGAATGGGTGCCGAGAAAGGCGGAGACCAGATGGTTTGCTGGCGGTCATTCAGAAAAGAGTTAAACCATCTTAGCACTGTGCCTCCGATCCCCCCCTCTTGAAGCCTGTGTACAAGTCCACTGTGGGGCACGGAATCGAAGGCCGCGGAGAGATCCAGCAGCACCAGGGCCGGTCTGCCCCCCCTATCCAAAGTGATTTTAATGGTTTCTGCAACTTGTAGAAGGGCAGTCTCCGTGCTGAAATTGGCCCTAAAGCCAGATTGACTAGGGTGGAGAAGATGGTTAGCCTCCACGTAGTCCGTGGTCACCGCATTAACATAGCTTTCCAGGACTTTGGAGAGGCATGGTAATAAGGATATCGGCCTATAGTTACTGGCCACCGAGGGATCGGCTGTCGGTTTTTTAAGGAGAGTAAGTTTGTTAACATTTGATAACTTTGGAGGAGGGGCGAGATTCTTTTTGCAGCTCGCTGCACGCTTCTCAAAGTCTAAGCTCTTTGTATTCCAAAGAATATATGTTATTTTCTTCATACCTAACATGTGCCATATCCTATGCAACCAGTTCATATGGTTGGGGATCCAGTCTGTGTCCCAGAAAGGAAGAATCGCCTGATGAGCAGCACACTACTACAGGGTGATCTGCCGTCCCTTCATCGATTTTGGTAGGTATAAGAGCCTGTGCGGTAATCATAAAATCATGTATGCTGGAAAATGGGGGATTTGTCAAAGGTGTTATCAATATCTTTCAAAATTGTCTCCCACTATCGTGCCAACATGGGGCAGTTCCACGAACGATGAAGAAGGGTCCTTGGCTCTAAGCAGCCCCTCCAACATTCTCTATTGTGTTCTGGACACCAGCCCCCAGCCCGAGCTGGGGTGTAGTACCAATATCCTGTTATTTTAGTCATTGTATCTCTGACTGAGACATGTCTTGCCATGTGCCAGGAATGGTGGAATATGTTCTCCCAATTTTAAAGTGTGAGCTTGTGCCCTGGCTCAGCCTCCCACCTCATTTGGTCTGGGGAATTCTCCATTGGAAGAGGCTGTACCAAGAGAGAGTATAGTTCAGAAATTAGGTATTTGTTGTTTCTCTTAAAAAATGTTTTTTCAAAAGCTGTGATTGGCCTTTGTTTTTTTCGAGGGGTGTCTTACCCTCTGTCAGATCTGCATGTATTGAATTAGGTCACTCTCTGAGTCTGTCGATGAATGTGTGGTGGGAGACAGTGTCGAACACAGCAGAGAGGTTGAAGAGGATAAGGGCCACAGTCTCTCCGGGGTTGAGGAGGGCTCTGATGTCGGCAGCACAGTCTCAGTGCTGTGGTTGGCACGGAATCCTGATTGTGAGGCATCAAGCAGGCGAATGTGTTCCAGGTATTCAGTGAGCTGTTGTTTGATGGCTTTCTCGAGTACTTTGACCAGGTAGGGGAGAAGTGAGATTGGTCGATAATTTTTTAGATCGCTGTGGTCAGTGGAGGGTTTCTTCATAAGGGGTCTGACCGCTGCGTGTTTCGATCTGTCCGGGAAGGTTGCTGTGGAGATAGAGGTGTTCCGGGGTTGAAGAGATGGTGGGGGCAGGGATCGGTGGGGTGCCGGAGTGGATGGAAGACATGATGGATGTGGTAGCCTGAGTGGTGAGCGGAGGCTAGGTGGTGATTGTTCGGCTGATGTTCGCTGGTTGTTTGAGGTTGGTGAGGTTAAGATTGGTGGGCTTGGGGGTAGAAATTGTTGTAGATGGTTGCAATCTTGCTGTGTAAGTAGTCTGAGAGGGTGTTGCAGAGTTCTTGGGGAGGGGTGCATGGTGTTCTCTGTGGCTGTCGGCTTGGAGAATTCCTTGACTATGTTAAAGAGTTCCTTTGTGTGGTTGACCGCGGTATCAATGCAGGCAGTAATGTCTGCCTTCTTGGCATCTTTGATAAACAGGTGGTAGTTACTGAGGGCTGCTTTGTTAGCGCCTCTGCCGGAGGGGTTCTTAGTGATGCACCATCGCTTCTCAACTTGGTAGCAGTTGCGCTTGGTGGTTCTGAGCTCTGGGGTGTACCAGCTGGCTTATCTTCAGGTTCTATGTCCACCATCGAAAGCGAAGCCCGAAGAGCCAATCTACCCAAAGAACAACTTGCTTTACTTTTTTTAAATTTATATTTATTGAGTTTGAAACATTTGGCAACAGACATAACATTTGCAGTACACGACTTGACAATTGTATTACAGCCGATTTTGCAGTACACAGTTACACTTATATGCTTTCTAACCTTGTGACGTCTTTTTACAGGTCTAGACAAGTTGCAAAACACCCTTCCCCACAGTAAAACAGCGGCTCGTCCCTACTCAGATTGTTACTGCCAACCAGCAATTGCATGCGGCTGGCTACCCTTGATACAGTGGAACCTGTATATTCTATTTGGCCATTCGAAGGGGGCAGCCCCTAGAGTGCAGCACCATCTACAAAGCCAAGCCAGTGTTTAAACAGGGACCATATATCCTTGGGCCGGGAACGGGCAGGCAGTAGCTCCCAGTAACATTCCAGCCGATCATGGCAGTAAGTGACGTTCTCCACCCAGGCCTTGACGACTGGTGGTGTTGGCTTCCCCCAGTGCATTGCCACTCGACGCTTTGCCAATAAAAGCAGTCGCGCCGTCAGCCTTCTTCTAGTGGTAGGCACACTACGTACGTAGCCCAGCAGTGCCACCAAAGGAGTAAATGGCAGGCTATAGTCAATTATGTCCTTTATGTGTCTTAAAATCGCTCCCCAGTAGGTAGCTATAGTGTGACATTCCCAAGTCAAGTTAATAAAGGTGGCCTGTGGCGTTCCGCATCTCCAACATCATGTGCCAGGTCATAGACCCATGCAGTGCAATTGTGTAGGGGTGCGGTATAGACGGTGTAAATACTTAAAGTGCATGAGGCGAAGGCGATAGTTTGGTGACAGGTTTTCAAGTTGCCCGCAACAGAATGCCCATGTGTCGTCAGAGATAGCTTCTCCTATGTCAATATCCCAAGCTGCGCGCGCTCTTGGTGTGATGATAGGTGATTCCCGTTGTGTGGTAGTGTAAATGCGAGTGACTAACTTCCGTGCCGAGGGTGCTTTTAGGACGTGCTCTAGCGCTGCCAGCGATGGTGAGGCAACAGGGAAGGTGGCAAATCGTGTGCAGCATGCGGCTCTGAGTTGGAAGTATAGTAGCGTGTCTAGTGGAGAAGGCCGTGGTGCTGCGCATATTTGTTGCATTGTAATGAACTGGCCATTAGGGTAGAGGTCATTAAATGTAGTTAGTCCTTTCTGTTGAGCTCGTTTCCATATGTTGCTCACCAGTAGAGGAGGGATCAGCGGGTTGTTAGCTAGTGGCATAGTTGGTGCGTATAGTACTTCTAATTTAGCCCTCTTACGGATACCCACCGAAGCCCATCGTAGTGTTTCTGTTGTGTGGATCTCCTGTTTGGGGTGTTTGTACTCCTGGTATAAAGCGGTTGACAGGGGTAGTGGGGCCACTCTCTCCGTTTCTATGGCTACGTGTGGTTGGAATGGCGTAGGATGTTGCCAGAAGTGAAGATATTGCGCCTGGGAGCAGTATGCATACAATACGAAATCAGGAGCTGCTAGCCCTCCCTGCGTCAGGGGCAGCATGAGGAGGTCCCAAGACGCTCTGGGTTGTTTGCCCGCCCCTACTAATTCAATCATGCTGGATTTTAGGCGCGTAAAAAATTGTGTAGTGAGGGGTATCGGCAGGTTCACAAACAAATATAATAATTTAGGGAGGAATATCATTTTCGTTATTGCTATGCGACCTGTAAGTGATAGCGGCAGGTGTTTCCACCTTTGGATTCTCTCCTCTATCCAGGTCATCACCCGGACGTAATTTGCTGTCCAAAGCTCCTCCAGATTTCTACTTATCCAAATTCCCAGGTATTGCACCGGGTCCTCCGCCCAAGCCACCGGGTACTCTGTGTCAAATGGTGTTGTGGTGTCCGTCAGTGGGAGAATAGTAGATTTCGCCCAGTTGATTTGGATGCCAGAAAGTCCCCCGTACCGGACGAATTCTCTAGTTAGTGGGTTAAAATTAGTCGCTGGGTCTATGACATATAGAGTTAGGTCATCCGCGTACATGGATAATATCAAGCCTCTAGTTGTAAATCCAAGGCCCATTTGCGCATGGTGTTGTCTTAGCCGTGCTGCTAGGGGTTCTGTGGCAATGGCAAATAATAGGGGGGACTGCGGGCAACCCTGTCGGGTGCCTTGGGAGATCAGGATTGACTCTGATATGAGCCCATTCACTTTTAGTCGGGCTGTGGGTTCAGTGTATAAAAGTCTAACCAGCTGTATAAATAGGGGACTGATACCCAGCCGTGTGAGCAGCGCAAAGAGAAATTTCCAGTCTAGCGAGTCGAACGCTTTTGTAGCGTAGAGCATTGCAGCGATCGCCGAAACCTGGGGAGCAAGGTAATGTAACAGTGTGAATAGTGTCCTGAGGTTGTGCGAAGTGAAGGGACCTGGCACAAAGCCGGACTGGTCGGGTCTCACAATGAGGGGGAGTAGCGGCTGTAGCCTATTAGCTAGTAACTTGGCAAATATTTTATTATCCATGTTTATTAGGGACAGTGGGCGATACGAGTTGCTTGATGTTGGATCTTTGCCTGGTTTCAATATTGTTATGATGACGGCTTCGCGCAGAGAGGGCGGGAGTGACCCCACCTGCAGTGCTTCGTTATATACTGCCAGCAGCCGCGGTGCCTACATATCCGCATATTCTTTATAGAAGACAGCGGTTAGGCCATCCGCCCCAGGGGCTTTGTCACCAGGCATGCTCTGGATTACTCTTTGGATGTCTTCAGCTGAGAACGGCTCACTGAGATACTCTTGGTGTGCATTACCAAGCCACAGTAATTCAATTGAATCCAAGTATGTCTTCATTTCGGAGTCTGATGGGGTATGCCTCGATGTGTATAAGTGCGTGTAGTAGTTCTTCATTGTGTTAAGAATGTCGCTGGGCAAACGGCGCGCTCCCCGGTGAGTGCAGCTCAGTAATGTATCCAGAACCTATGGGCGGTTTAAGCATATTTGCCAATGTCCTCCCAGGTCTGTCGCCCTTCCCGTTGAAGGAAGTGGCCCGAAAAGGGCCACCCGGGTTTTCTACAACCTCCTAATCGCCTTCCCCAAAATGAAGAGTCGGTCAGACAGTAGAGAATACAAAACAATTGTTTATTACCAATACTCTGCAGAGGAGTCCAATCTGACCTGCACCCTAAGATGACTGCCGAGGGACTGACTCCCCCAACAGTCGACAACACATAATCATCTCTCCCAAAGGCCTCCTAACCACGCCCACAATGAAAAGTTACCGGCTTAGGCCGAACATGAACAAAGGAGGCACAGAAGGATGGGCTACCACCTGCCAGATGGGTACACGCTATCACTATCTCAAGATTGCCGTGCTGGGTTTTGGCGTCTCCTAACGAGGGAGCAGAACTACACACAAAGATAGGTATGCGAGGGCAAAATGGCCTTTTCATTAGTAAGTCAGAAGGCAACCTTGAGCAGAAGAGAAAATAATAACTGAATACAGCGTTCTGCTGAGGCAAGCAGTACGAATAGTGAGGCCAGGTACAGACACAGCCTAATTGGGATTACGAAATACAAAATGGAGTCACACTTGCTAACTGAAGCTCGCACATTGCATGGATAACTCAGTGGGTTACATAACGTGAATACGAATGGTGTCTCATTTAGCTGCATACTGCTAACCTAATATAACGTAAAACAAGTATATAACGAGAATGGGATTTTCAAATCTAACACCGTATTGGCGGGCTTGTGCATGTTAGTTAAAAATGGTGTTTCGCACGCGGCATCTTCCTGGTGTGCCGTCAGTTTCTGACGGATGTCTGCCAGTATGTCCGGTGTTTGGGACTGAAAATATCGCTGCTCCAACTCTCATATTTCGGTTTTGAATTTCGCTAGGCAATTGCGGATGTCTTTTAGGACCCCGGCCTGTAGAGCTATACACTCTCCTCGGATCACTACTTTGAAAGCCTCCCACGCCACCCCCTCCGAGTCAACTGAGCCCATATTGCGATCAAAATAGTCTTGTATTTTGTTGCGGATTGTCTCTTTGAATACAGAATCCATCAATGCTTGGTGTGGTAGACGCCAGGTGAAGGGCTGTATGTCCGGCCTGGGGATCCGAACATGGAGCACCACAGGTGCGTCATCTGACAGTGTGCGTGGGTGGTGGTCGCCGCAGTGATCCATGAGGGCATGTCTCGTGATACAAGCCAGAAGTCCAGTCTGGACCAGGCTCTAAATTGTTGGGAAATGCATGTGCCCTACCTGGTGTTAGGGTTCAGGGCGCGCCACGTGTCGACTAGACAATTGTCATTTATTATAAGGATGAGTGTGGCAGCAGCGCGCGAGTGATGCAGTCTAAGTGCCCCCACCCTGTCTTCGCATTCTGAGAGAACCACATTGAAATCCCCCCCCCCCCCAGCACAGCGTTATTTCCCATGCTCTGGGCTCCCTGCCACATCTCATTAAAAAAGACAGGATCATCGGTATTCGGTCCGTAAGTGTTAACAATTGTGATGTGCTGGCCATATATCTCGCCACTTAAGATTATGAATCTGTCCTCCGGGTCCACCTGTACTTTCTCAGTGATCCATGGGAGTCCCTTCCTGATGAGAATTGCTACACCTCTTGAGTAGTTGGAATAGATCGAGGCGTGTAACTCTCCCCATCTGTTGGCTTTGAGTTTGGTTAGGGATGCATCATTTAGATGCGTCTCTTGTATGAGACAAATATCGGCCTGGTGTCTGGCTAGATAAGAGTGCATCAGTCTTGCTTTTCTATGATCATTGAGGCCACGCACATTCCACGTAATACAGGTTAGGTTATTCTTGCCTGCCATCATAGAGTTTCAACCGGGCGCTATCTCAGGTGCATAAGTGTGCGTGTTTCGCGCGTGGCGAGTGGGAACGCATGGTTGCTAGTATGTGTCTAAGGCATGTGCGTCACGGAGCCTAAAATGCATTTCAACAAATGTTGCGAAAGTGCGTACTGACATTCCTTTCATTTGTGCAATCTGCAACATAAAACACAGTTAAAACAATCCCCCCTCCTCCCACACCAACCCCCCAAACAGGTTGAGTAAGAACCCTCCCTCTACCCCCCAACTCTTTTTGAATACAGGAATAGCCCAAATGGCTATACGGGAATTATCCCATGGGGGAACGAGGTTCCGCCGACAAACACCCCTGCCGTTTATGGCTGGGTGGCCGAGCCATTAGTATTCAGAACACATGTATTGATAGGCCCCCCATTTTAAGCAAAATACCTCATGTCTTCCAGCCCGGCTACAGAGTGTGGGCTATGTCTAGCATGCATACAGAGAGTTCTCAAGTTATTGTTTAAATAGTGTCTCCTAAAAAAGGTACAGCACAACAATGGGCAAGCAAATATGGATCTAGTCCCAAGCTTATCTGTGTTCCGAGTGTGCCTGTTCAATTATTATCGCTCAGTCATTCTTCTGCGGTATCTCCCATGTTGTTCTTCTGGCTTGGACGTGGACCTGCATTCTTCTTGGCGAATTTCATGGCAGTTCGAGCATCTGTGAAGATTAGCGGTTTGCCAGCAGTGTGTACCTTTAGCTTGGCTGGGTAGAGGAGAGCATATTTAATTCCGCCTTGCTGGAGCAGCTTTTTAACCGGTGTGAATTCACGACGTGCAGCTTGTACCAATTGTGTAAAGTCTGGGTATAAGGAGATATGGTTGCCTTGGTACTGCACCATGCCTTGCTCGCGAGCCAAGCGCAGAATGGTGTCTCTGTCTCTGTAGTTCATTAGACGAGCGAGAATCGGGCGCAGCGGTGCTACAGTCGTGGTTTAGGACCCAGCGTTCGGTGTTCCCGTTCTACCAGAAACATGCTGGAAAGGTCGTTTCAGAATAGGTCTTTCAGCATTAGATCCACGTATTGCTCCATGTTGGTAATGTTCGTTGTCTCTGGGATTCCAGTAATTCGTACATTGTTTCAGCAGGACCTTGCTTCAAGGTCCTCGTTCTTTGCCTTTATCAGGTTCAGGACCTTGTCCATATGAAGTAGTTGTTCGTGCGACTCCGCTTGGCAGTCGTCCAAGTCTGATATTCTTGTCTCAATAGCATCGAGCCGGGTCTCATGTTTCTCAATCCTCTGCGACATCTGGTCCATGCGAGCCGCCATGGTGTCAAGTTTAGAGTCTATAGCTTTGAGGCTTGCCTTTACATCCTTCAGCATGGATTTTAACTCGTCGTCCTGCGCGAGAACCATTTCAGGTTCGCCAGTTTCAGTGGTGGGCGCAGTTCCCCATTCCATTTGGCACGTTGCACACTTGTCGAATGTTAGTTTGGGCTGCTTGATGTCTGTTTTGCCCATGGCTAGTGGAGCCTTTGCTGAAGCGCAGTGTGTGCTGTTAGCAAGGTTTCGTACTGGTAATATGCTTTGCAGACCGGTTTGCACACAAGCGGGGGTCAACACATGCTCCACGTCTGTCGGCAGCCCTTCGCAGGTCCCTTCGGCGCCCTCTCGAGTAGTGTCTCCCAGCACCAGTTAGTTGTGTCCGTCTTGCTGGCGCGCTGCAGGGCACCCAGCCACGCACCACACCGGGGCCCCCCTACAGTTGTAGTATCGAGGGTCTTGTCCTGAGCCTAATTTGATGGTTACAGCAGAGCAGCTCAGTCCACTTGGAGTCAGGGCCCACCCATCCAAAGGTCAACACATTGTATGCTCGCAGGGACAGTCCGATATTGCTCACAGCCCTCCTGACACCTCAATGCAGCTCCTGACAGCGTCTGATGGCGGTTGTGTAGGCAATACTTTATCGCCTCAGTGCAGTGCCAAATCTCGTCCTGCAGCGTTCACGCACGTCGTGTCCCCCGGTGGGGCCTTGCTTCCCCCACACCCCAGCTCAGCTCGTCTCAGCACTCCGCCCCCGCAAACTGTCAATTTCAGGTCAGGTATGCACCGGGCGGAGGCCCAGCGGGGCGCGACCACAGTCCGGGGCAGACAGCAACACAGTCAGCAAGGCCCGCAGGTGTGCCGGTGCCGTTTGTTGACGCAGGCAGTTTAATACTAGTGATGGGGGACCCAGGGAGGCCGCAGGCCCAGTCTTCCGCTCTTCACAGCAGCTCACAGAGCGGCCCGCCCCGATCGGGCGCGCGATGGCACCGTGCGTGCCCGGGGACCACTCCCGGTCTGCTTCTTGCCGTGGTCTGGACCCGCAGCGCAACCACAGATCAGCCAGGCAGGCCTGCCGGAGCTCTTCTTCTTCTGGCCCCCACGCCCACAATGCTGCACAAATCAGCTTACCGCAGTGGTGAGTTCAGTCCTCCAGAGTGTTTTCCCCAATGCCGCAGGCACAGCGTGATTGCGCTGCCCTCCTCTATCTGCTAACTTTTTTAATGGTGGGCCCAGGGCTGTTCGCCTCCGGCCGCACCAGGCCCCAGTCCCCCACGTTGCCTGTCAGGGGCGGCGTAGCTTTTTCTCGGGCGCTCGAACACACTCAACGCCCCCTGCAGCAGCTTACTGCAACGCTGAGTTCAGTCCTCCGGAGTATTTTTAATGCCGCAGGCACAGGGCGTCCGCGCTGCCTTCCTCCATCCGCTAGCCTTCTCGGCGGGGCCGCAGGCCGCACCAGGCCACAGTCCCCCACGTTGTCGGCAGAGAGTGGCGCAGTTCTCCCTCGGCCTCCGGGCTGGCGTATTCTCGTTGCCACTGTTCTTAGGTGGGTGGATTTAGCAGATTACACTTGGATGTTCCGGGGAGAAGCAGGATAATTAATGGATAATTGGGCTCGGCCGGCAGAGCCCTCTCAATGAGCGGCCATCTTGCTGCTCAGCTTAGCCACGCCCCAAGTTGCTTTACTTTGGTAACATTCTTTCTGGTAGAGACTCTATCTAGCCACAGATCCCTCAACTTTTGAATATTCCTCAGGTGTCAGAATGGATCCTGAAACTGTTCAGCAGTACCTCCTTTGCCGGTTGGTGGCATCGCACAGCTTTGCACGGACGCCATTCCGCTCCAGAAATGACTTGCGGAACCTATATAGGCACCACTCGTGGGCTGTCATCAGTTGCTTTCAACTCAGTCCAACCTCAGACTCAGAGCCCCAGAAGAAAATTGGTAGACGGTGTGCATATTCTTAGACTTGGGATATTTTTTAATGGATAGAGTTCAATCACAGAATAGAAAAAAGGGGAGAGTCAGGGAGGAACCTGTGGCTAGATAGTGTCTCTATCAGAAAGAGTGTTACCAGAGGTTAGTAGGTTATTCTTTTTATAGAGACTGATTTCTCAACTTTTGAATAGATATCAATGCAATACATATTTGGAGGTTGGTCTGTGAATGGAAACAAACTAAAAAGTCCGGGAGGACTTTGCGGGGAAAAATGACCTTCTCTGCGAACCTGACTGTCGAGGCAATAGTGCTTTGCTAACGCTTGGATGGGCCCTACGTAGTCACCAGTCAAATGGCTAGAACAGGGACTCTGTGTGCAGTGGTTGCAGCTTTGGAATGAGTGTGTACTCCTTCTGGGGGCTGCTTTCTGGCCAATGCATAGCACTTCCCAGAGGGAGATGTTTCTCTTCTGCATTGCCTTTTCTCGCCCCGGAGAATCCCACTAAGTGCTGACCATCCACCCAGTAGTCTTTGGTACGATCTTTGTAGAAGCTCAGCACTCTCTTGGGCTCCAATCAATAAAGTCTCACCTCCTCCTTAGAGGTCTGAGGCAGCAGAGCATAGAATACTGGCAGGGTGATGGTTTGACTGTTGTGGAAAAGCATCACAACTACGGGCAGAAAGGATGCCTGAGTCCGCAAAACCAATTTCTTTGGAAAGAAGGAAGTGTATGGTAGAATGACAAAAAGAGCCTGAAACTCACTCGCATACTGTGCAGAGGTGATGGAGATGAGGAATACCATCTTGATAATAAGGAGCAATAAAGGACAGCTGTGAAGTGGCTCAGAGTGCACTTCAGATAAGTAAGGACAAGATTAAGGTCCCATTGGAGCACGACAAAAGGAGAAGGAGGAAACTGATTCTAGCACTTTCAAAAATATCATCACAACTGGTGACTTAAATAATGAGGGTTGAACTGGCAACCACGAGAAGGCCAAAAGATAATCCTTAACTGTGCCCAAAGAAAGCCTTGCTGGGCAAGAGACAGAACAAATAACAGGTTGTCAGATAACTTGGCCTGGAGCGGGTCTATCTGCTGTGTGCCACATCAAGCCACAAATTTGGCCCAATGACAGGCATATACAGTTTTCACTGAGGGATGCCTTGCTGCCAAGATGATATCAACCACCTCCGGAGGAAGGTCAAAGGTGTTCAACTGTCGCTGCTCAATCTCCAAGCATGAAGGTGGAGAGTGTGAAGGCCCAAGTGCAGCCTGATCAGAGGACATATGGTCAAGCGCAAGAGTTCTGAATACCATACTCTCTGTGCCCAATATGAAGCCAATAGCAAGATTTAGGCTCGGTCCATTCTGATCTGCTTGAGAAGTCGGGGAAGGAGTGGTATAGGCGAAAAGACATACAGGGTCCCACTTGAAGTGAAATGCTTCTCCGTTCGTGAGACGCTGTGGAAACTCAAAGCGCAGAAGTGCTGATATTGCACGTTCTCGGCGGTGCCGAAAATATTGAGCTAAGGCTCTCTCAATTTGCAGAAGATTCCTAGCGCCACCTCCAAGTGTAACTGCCATTCATGATCCACTAAGTGTCAACGGCTGAGCTTGAGGCAGGTTTTTGCAGAGTAGGTCAGTATGTCTTTTAAATTGTGGTACTTCTTGACTTTGTTGGAGGCCATGTTTGCTATCTGGAGGGAGAGTAGGGAGTCTCTACATGTCTTCGGCGGGTGACTGCTACGCCACACCTCCAGATCAAAATAGGCTCACCAGGATTATCGACCCAGAGTGACAAGCTGTCACCCTTAACCCTGAGTACCGCCATGTCTATGGGCGACACTTATCAAAAAGGTTCACCTCAAGCGCACCTGCCCTTTACAGCAGGTCCGTTATGGGCTACAACCCTTTAGAGCAGCGTTGCTGAGGTAGACTCTCATATAGGGGCCGAGCGAGCAGTGCAAATCCACAAACTTTGTTGTAGGGAAAGTGCACCCGAAATCTATCTGGTATGTTTAAGGGAGTGTGTCAGCGATGAAACCCAAAGCCTTGGGTAAATCTGCTTTACAGTTCAGTTGTGTCTTAGTCCAAAGTAGCTTGCTTCTGAACTGGCTTCTCTTGCGCAAACTCCTTCCCTTCACACTGCCAAATTGCATACCTGGGTTTGGCTCCCACTCTGTTGCTGCTCATGCAAAGGCTGCAGATAACCTGCTCAGCAAGGCTCTCCATGTCTGGGCCAAACCGCGCCCCCTCTCCGGTCTTGGTCAGTAAGTTGTCTCGGGAGGACAGGAGAGCAGGCGCCCCAGTGTCCAATGCCCTGCCAGTGTGGCGCGCTAGAAGTCCACCAAGGAATGCAGTGTCCCGGCCAGCACAAGAAGCCCGCTATTGCCACCACACTGTGAAAGGGCCAGCAGAGTTTGCCATTGCTGAAGAACAATTCCACCTTAGGAGCACAGGGGGAGCTCCTCCCAGGGTGATATGTCAGGCACCAAGTGACGGGCGAGGCCTATGGTGCCGAGGGCCACCTCTGTGACATGGTAGCGGCACTCACTGGCCTGCAGGAACTGCGGCCGCCATACTGGATTCACATTGCCTATATAGGTGAACCCCAACACTCTGTTTTGGCTCTCTAGAGCCACTCATCCATTATCTGAGGCTGAGATTTGACCAGGGTGGTAAATGCACTAAGCACTTTCATATTGGTAGAGGTGTCAGACAGGGCCGTATTTTAGCCTCCCTTCTTTTTACTTTATATATAAACAACCTTGACACCTCCCTGAGCCTAGCCTGCCAAGATAGGGAAGCGGGCTATCCCTGCCCTTTTATACACAGATGACGCGGTTTTAATAGCACGCACAGCAGTGGGGCTTCAGAGTCTTTTGGATTCTTTTGGGGACTTCGTGCGATCTCTGGATTTAAATGTTAACATAGCCAAATCGCATACAATGATTATGGGCCAGAGACCAAAAAAGTTCAAAACATTTTATTGCGAGGGTGCGGAACTATCTAGGGTGACCTCATTCACCTATCATGGGGGTACTATTTGATGAGAGGGACTCGTGGGTACCACAACAGAAAGCAAAAAAACATGCTACGGAAAGATCTGCTGCAGCTCTTCTTGGTTTTGTGCAGAGACTCGGGGCCAAGCCAATTGAAGATATGCTTAACATCTACAGATCCAAATGTATTGCCATCTCGAAGTATGGGTTTTCTATTTGGGGTTACAAGCCGGTAGAGGGTTTACAAGTAGTGGAAAATAAGTTTCTAAGGAACCTGGTGTCGGTTCCTCAATCCACTCCTAAGTACATTATCCATCAAGAATTAGGCCTTGGCTTTGTCTCTGACCTGATAGGTCTGGCCCCAGTTGTATGCTGGCTAACGATCTGGACTAATCCAGAATTGGTGTTGAACCGAGAGATTGCCCGGGATTGTTTATCTGTGGAGAGAGCAAGCTGTCTCCCGTGGTTACGATACGTAAAAACAACCTTAAAGAAATTAGGGCGCCCAGATCTCTTTGATTCCCCAGAAAATATTAGGAAAGAGGACCTTTCCTGGGTTAAAAAACACTTTTTAAACATGATGTTTTTAGAAAGAGAGGCAAGTGAGTTAACGAAACCTATGGTGAGAGCATACCACTTGTTAAAAACATCACCACTGACAGAACCCTACCTGAAAATTGTAACAAAACCTTATCATCGCTTCCTTTTAACTAGATTCCGTTTTAATTTTTTGCATTGTTTACTGGCCGAACTGCAGGGGTGGAGTAAGGTGAAAGATCTAGGACCATGTACATGTGATAACTTCTCCACCCAGGACACTATGCACTTTACCATGTTTTGTGACCACTTTAGCGATATGCGTAGAAAGTTTTTAGTACCTATCTTAAAGGGAAAAGGCTTTATTCAGGTCAGGCAGGTACTATTATACCTGTAGATGCTGAATGACCCCAGGGAGACTTATAATATTGCCAGTATTTTAGTTGCTGCTGTTAGAAAAAGGAAAAGAAAACACATTATGTCTAGTACTCTTGTTGCTTCTTTATGCACAAATGAATTTTGTTTATGTTTGCCCTTTTACTTGAGGAGTTTTGCTGTATAACATCTGCGAGGAGATAGATGGCTTATAATGAAGATTGTTCTTTATCCACAGAAAACGTATAGAGAATCTCTCGCTTAGATCTCCTCTTTTAAAGTGAATAGTCGAAGCTCGTTTTAATGACTTTTTATGAATTTGGTGATTAAATGTTTTATGGTGCCTGTTTATTTTGATGATACCTTTTAGTGTTGTGATATATATTGTACTTAGTGTACTTTTTATGGTTTTTACTAACCGAATAAAGTGGTTTTGACTGACATTATCTGAGGCCACCTCCACACTCTCAAACATCAACAGGGTCCCCATAAAGATTCAGAAATCGACTGCAGGCCTATAGAGTGGTGATCAAAACCACAGGTGAGCGAAGGATAGCAAGGCACATCTCAAGCAACTGGCAACTTGGCCATGCCCATCTGAGTAAATAATTTAGAGAAATCCATAGAAACCTCTAATGTTTTATATCTCCACTTTAAATACATTCTATTCTCATTTAACATTGCTGCTACAGCTCCAAGTCCTAAAATGACAGTGGTACATTTCACAAAGGTAAATTTAGCTATAAGTTTACAACCAAACTAACTTTTTTCTACACCTGTTAGGGACCTACAAAGGGACTCCTGGCAGTCGTAAATTCCTTTATTGGTGTGAATGTCTTCGTCACTCTGGTAAATCCTTCTCAGTCGATGGGAAGACATAGTTCCAAGGCATGGTTTCCCTTTGAAGTTTGGAAATGACCATATGTATTTTTGTGGGTGTTCCCTAACTCGTCTCTGTACCGTTTAAACCCTGGAAATGATTTTGTCCTAATTGGGGCTCTTCAGTTGGGAGGGCCCACGTCTAAACAAAGCCCCGGCCACTCAGGAAGCTACATCAAAAACACAACAGGTCATGAGAAGAATGCTTACAGTAAGCCTAACCACTGGCAACCGCTCAGGTCGCATTCTGACCCATTGTTATTTTGCTCACCATGCCATCCATTTAGTGGGGGTGCAGGAGAAGAAATTTCTCCATCGGGAAATTCTTTCCCCCATGGACAAAAATAGATGCCATTGAGCTTCCTTTTTAGGTCGAGCCTAGGCAGTATGCATGCGCTGTCTGCAAGACCTGCCGTAATCCGTATACTGAGTATAATCCCGCCTGCTGCTTGCCATTGGTTCACTCCGATGTTGCTCTGCTTTCTTTGCTCCTTTTTGGCAGGCGCTCCAGATACGACACTTCCGCTTCATGGCAAGCAGCACCGACCAACTACAGTTTAGTTGTGGTGTACGGCTGTATCTGTTTTGTTTAGGGACTACTTGGTTTCTTTATTTTTTTTAACCGCCATGGCGTCCGCTCCACGGGCGCCATGCGCACACGTTTAATATGCACGGGCACAGCGCTTCATGTTGTAGCACGGCACCAGCTTTCATCATTACTTTTCTATTACCATGGCGGCCACTTCACGGGACGCCATGCACCTAACGTTTAGGTGCACGGGCCCCGTGATTTGTTAGAGCACGGTGCCCGCTTTCATATTTTTCCTTTCACTGTCTCTCTCCTTGTGGCTGAGCCGCCTGTTCCTTTGCACATACTGCCAGCCCCTGAAGTGATGGCACTTCGGTGACCCCGAGAACGTCTCCCTGCATTCCGAAGCCGCTCCCGCAGTTTCTTTGTCTTACCATAACACGGCACAAAATGGTAAATGTTGCATTTATCGCCTTGGCACCTGCTTCACGGGCCGCCATATGCATAAATGCACAAGTTACTAACTTGTGTAACGATATATCTGTAAGAGACAGTAGTTAGTGACAGATTCCTTACCTTAGAATATCCCCAGGCGTCAGGCTGGATCCGGAAAGTTTTTTGCGTAGCAGTACCCTTGCGCGTCGGTAGGCGGCGTCGTGCGGCTCCGCGTCCGTCGTCGGCGTCGTGATCGCCGGGATGACGTCGCGGGCAGCACTTAGGCGCCGCCCCTGCGCGCTGACGTCAGTTCTGTACACGACTTTCCGCGCCAGGAACGCAGAGCCATGCAAGAAGCTGACATAGGTGTCTGAAAAATACTAGGGCCCTGAAAGGGATGTCCTTAACCCTAGAAATCAGTTCGCAGAACGGGGAGGATGGGTGGGGCGGTAAGGAGTCTGTTACAGATATATCGTTACACAAGTTAGTAACTTGTGCATCTGAAAGAGACACGTTAGTGACAGATTCCTTACCTTAGAATAGATACCCCAGCAATACCAACCCCGGTGGTGGGTCTGCGAACAAAGATCAGACAAGGAAGTCCTGGAGGACAGAACGGCCAAAGAAGCCGTCCCTCCGGACCTGACTGTCAAGGCAGTAATGCTTTGTAAACGTGTGTAGCGAGGCCCACGTAGCTGCCTGACAGATAACCGGCAGCGGAACACCGCGGCCCAAGGCCGTGGTAGCAGCCGTTGCCCTGGTGGAATGGGCACGCAGCCCAACAGGAGGCTCCTTCTTAGCCAAAGAATAGCAGGTCTTGATGCACAAGGTAACCCAGCGGGAGATGGTCCTCTTGTGCACCGCCCGACCTTTTTGGCGCCCATGTAGCCAACAAAGAGCTGGTCATCCACCCGGAAGTGTTTTGTGCGGTCAATATAGAAAGAGAGCGCACGTTTTGGGTCCAGACGGTGGAGCCTCTCTTCCTCTCTGGAAGGATGCGGAGGCGGAAAGAAGGTGGGCAAAGTGATGGTCTGCCCAATGTGGAAAGCAGTAACCACCTTTGGCAAGAAGGACGGACGCGTCCGAAGAACAACCTTGTCTGGATGAACAGACAGAAAGGGAGGTTTGCAAGATAGAGCCTGGAGCTCACTCACCCGCCGAGCGGAGGTGATGGCCACCAGAAAGGCTGTCTTCAGAGTCAGAAGACGAAGAGGACAGTTATGTAGAGGCTCAAAGGGAGCGCACATTAAAAAGGTAAGAACCAAGTTCAAGTCCCACTGAGGCATCACAAACGGAACAGGAGGGAAGAGGTGAGTAATGCCTTTTAAGAACCTGTTAACAACAGGGGACTTGAAAAGGGAGGGCTGATCAGGGAGCCTGAGGAAGGCCGAGATAGCACAAAGATAACCCTTGATGGTACCCAGGGCAGAACCCTGTTGGGCCAGAGAGAGAAGGAACAGAAGGACCTCAGAAAGAGGGGCAGAAAGGGGATTCACAGCCTTTGCTGTGCACCATGCCACAAATTTGTTCCACCTGCAGGCGTATACCACCTTAGTGGAGGGACGCCTGGCTGCCAGAATCACATTACAAACTTCGGGAGGCAAGTCGAAAGGAATCAACTGCCGCCGCTCAATCTCACGCAAGCAGGTGTAGACTGGACAGGTTCGGGTGGAGGACCGTCCCCTGCTGCTGCGACAGAAGATCCTCCCGAAGAGGCAGACGGATCGGGGGATCCACGCTCATATTGAGTAGCTCGGGATACCAAACTCTTCGAGCCCAGTCCGGAGCCACAAGAATGACTTGGGCCCGGTCGTGCCGAATCTTCTTCAACACTCTGGGTAGAAGTGGTATAGGCGGAAAGGCGTACAATAGACCGCAACTCCACTCGTGACGAAAGCGTCGCCGAGCGAGTGCCGCCTTGGAAATTCCAACGCGCAGAACTGATGACATTGCGCGTTCTCTTCGGTGGCGAATAGATCTAACCAAGGCTCTCCCCACTGTAGAAAGAGTCCTTGCGCCACTTCCGAGTGAAGACGCCATTCGTGATCCATCATGCACCTGCGGCTGAGTTCGTCCGCCCTGGCGTTCAGGGAACCTGCCAGGTGTTGAACCACCAGGAACATGCCCTGATGTTCCAGCCATGTCCAGAGGCGCAGAGCCTCCTGACAAAGGGTCCACGACCCCACCCCGCCTTGTTTGTTGCAGTACCACATGGCGGTGGTGTTGTCTGTGAACACCTGCACTACCTTCCCTTTTACA
This sequence comes from Calotriton arnoldi, assembly GCA_963921515.1. Lineage (NCBI taxonomy): Eukaryota > Metazoa > Chordata > Amphibia > Caudata > Salamandridae > Calotriton > Calotriton arnoldi. The sequence continues at coordinate 646,165 of CAWUFW010008127.1, forward strand.
GAGGGAAGGAATGCTTTGAGTGCAAGTCGGATCGCCCGGAGCTCCAGAAGGTTGATATGGAGCCGGGACTCCGCCGGAGACCAGAGGCCTCTGATCTCCGCCTCTCCCATGTGACCGCCCCATCCCAGAAGGGACGCGTCCGTCACAACTGTGTGCTCTGGCTGGGGAAGGGAGAGGGATCTGCCTATGACCCATTGCCGGTTCGAGAGCCACCACTGCAACTGTCTTGCAGTCCCCTCCGAGATCTGGACGTGATCGGACAGGTCGCCCTGGTGCTGCGCCCACTGGAACTTCAGGTCCCACTGCAGAGCCCGCATATGCCATCTGGCATGAGTGACCAGCAGGATGCAGGAGGCCATGAGGCCCAGCAGCCTCAGGGTCATCCGTACCAAAACCCAGGATAAAGGCTGAAAGATCGGAATCATAGCTTGAATATCCCGGACTCGCCGTTCGGGAGGATAGGCCCGAAACTGCGTCGTGTCCAGAACTGCTCCGATGAAAAGGAGCTGTGGAGAAGGAATCAGATGCGACTTTGGCACATTGATGGAGAACCCCAGCGAGTGCAGGAGTTCGGCCGTAGTCTGGAGGTGGGAGACGACTGCCTGGGACGAGCCCGCCTTCAGCAGCCAGTCGTCGAGGTAGGGGAAGACTGAAACCCCTGCCCGGCGCAGATGAGCTGCGACCACGGCCATCACTTTCGTGAACACCCGAGGGGCACTGGTAAGGCCAAAGGGGAGCACGGTGAACTGAAAATGCTCGAGGCCTACCGTGAACCGAAGGTAACGCCGGTGGGCCGGCAGGACGAGGATGTGGAAATAGGCGTCCTGCAAGTCCAACGCTACCAACCAGTCTCCGGGGTCGAGGGCAGTCAAGACCTGAGCTAGGGTGAGCATCTTGAACTTCTCCTTCCGGAGGAAGCGATTGACGTTCCGGAGGTCCAAGATAGGACGCATGTCCTCCTTGTCCTTTTTGGGCACCAGAAAGTAGTGGGAGTAGCAACCACGCCCTACTTCTGGGGTCGGAACATGCTCGATGGCCCTCTTGGCCAAGAGGGCCGTGACTTCCTTCTGTAGAAGCGCCAAGTGATCCCCTGACATGCGGTGGAATTGAGGTGGCATGGCTGGGGGTGGTCTCGAAGGGGAGGGAGTAGCCCCTTCGGACAATGTCCAAGACCCACCTGTCCGAGGTGATGGGACGCCAGAGGTGAAGGTGATGGCGGACCCTGCCCCCGACTGGCGTACTGTGCACCTGAAAGGAGGGACTAGGAGGGCTTGGAGGCCGCGGACGGGTTGGAGGTGGTGGCCTGACCCGCACGCTGGTTGCCCGAACCGCCACGGCGGTATCCACGTCCTCGGCCACGCGAAGGCGCTTGCTGCGCGGGCCGTTGGCCGGGCTGCGGACGTGACTGGGCGCCCCTTCCGTGGCCACGAAAGGGGCGAAAAGCAGACGTGAGCGGAGGGCGCACAACAGCAAGGCCCAGGGACTTAGCAGTAGCCCGAGAGTCCTTGAAACGCTCCAGCGCATGGTCTGCCTTCGAACCAAAAAGACCGACACCATCAAAGGGCATGTCCATGAGTGTATTCTGGACATCTCCCGAAAAACCAGTGGTTCTCAGCCAGGCGTGGCGACGCAGCGCCACCGTCGTTGCAAGCGATCTGCCCAGCGAGTCGGCGGTATCAAGGCCACAGCGGATGGTATATTTAGCCGCATCACGCCCTTCCGCAATGGCGCGGGTAAGCAGTGTCTGGACCTCCTCAGAACACTGCGGCAAAACAGTTGCCACCGAATCCCACAGGGAGTGGGTGTATCGGCCCAAGAGGCAAGCGGTATTAACAGACCGCAAGCCAGCACTGGAGGAAGAGAAAGCCTTCTTCCCAAAGTGATCCAGGCGCTTGGATTCCCTATCCGGAGGGGCGGTAGGGAAGGCGGTTTGGGAGGCAGAGGCTTGGACAACCAAGCTCTCAGGGGTGGGGTGTTGGGAGAGAAACAGGGGGTCGCCCGGAGCAGGGCGATGGCGTCGGGCCACGTTCCTATCCACAGGAGCCCCTGTGGTGGGTTTGGACCAGGCACCCAAAAGAACGTCAGTCAGTTCCTCGTTGAACGGCAGCACAGTCTCCGAAGAGGAGGCCGCCGGCTGAAGCACTTCAGTCAGGATGTTAGACCTGACGACCACTGTAGGCAACTGGAGATTCAAGGCTCCAGCAGCTCTACGCAACACCGTTGCAAAATTAGCCCCCTCCTCCGTTGCCACGGGAGGAGACAGCATGCCAGAGTCAGGGGAGGTATCCAGACCACTGGCATCCCCAAGTTCCTCAACCCAGTCCGGGTCAAACTCGCACTGTTGTGTGAGAGGGTCGTCAGACCCCTCCCAGCTCTCCTGGTCCTCCTCAGGTTGAAAATATGGAGGAGGAGGGACATCAGGGACCCAAGGTCTCATCGGTCTCATCGGCGCCGGATACGGCGTCGGGCGACGCCGTTCCGGCACCATGTCCGGACCCGGAGAGAACCGGGGAACGACGCCGCCCGGAGCCCCGGACGGCGTCGGAAGCGGCACCGGGGACATCGGCGTCGGCGTGGTTAGGTCAACCGGCGTCGATGGAGGTTGCGGCCCCGCCGGGGTCGAGGCCGGGACCGGAGCCGAGGCCGGGACGAAGGCTGGTGGGACAGGCGACGCCGGGACCGGAGTCGACGGCGACGCCGGAGCAACCCAATCAGGGCCCGCGGGGCCCGGAGGCGCACCGGAGGGACCTTGAGGCCCGAAGAGGCGGGCCATGGCCGACAGGAATTCCTGTATATCGGCCTGAGTCGCCCCCGAGCCCGGGTAGGGAGGGTACTGCGGGGGTAACTCGACAGGCACGTCCGGGGCCGCGGGGACGGTGCCGACAGGGACCTCAGCCGAGTCGCGAGACCGGCGAGGCGAAGTCTTAGAGCGATGACGCCGCTTAGACTTCTTGTGCTTCGACTTACCGGAGGAGCGCGAAGACTTTGAATCCGACGAATGGCGGGGACTCCGCGTCCGGCCCCTCGACCTCTCCCGGGACCGGGGCTTGGTGCGGCGCGGAGCCGAATGCCGGACTTCAAGGAGCTTTCGAGACCGCTCTCGCAAAGCCTTAGGATGAAGTTTCCGGCAGTCAGGACACGACTTCGTGTCGTGGTCTCGGCCGAGACAAAAGAGACACTCGAGGTGCGGGTCCGTGATCGACATCATGCGACCACATTCCTCGCAGGGCTTAAAGCCGGGCATCCCTACGACACCTTAGGAGTCGTGAAGACTCGTTGAAGAAACAGTGAAAAAATTCACCAAAAAAGATAGTCAAAAAGTGACTAGGGCACTGCTCTTCCCGGATCTGCGCTTACTGGCGCGGAAAAAGAAGAACTGACGTCAGCGCGCAGGGGTGGCGCCTAAGTGCTGCCCGCGACGTCATCCCGGCGATCACGACGCCGACGACGGACGCGGAGCCGCACGACGCCGCCTACCGACGCGCAAGGGTACTGCTACGCAAAAAACTTTCCGGATCCAGCCTGACGCCTGGGGATATTCTAAGGTAAGGAATCTGTCACTAACGTGTCTCTTTCAGATTTAATATGCAAAGGCGCCGGTATTCATGTTGTAGCACGGTGTCCGCTTTCATCGTTACTTTTGTATTAACATGGCGCCGCTTCACGGGCTGCCATGCGCCTAACGTTTAACGTTTACATGCTCGGGCGCTGCACTTTGTTAAAGCACGGCGCCCACTTTCATATTTTTCCTTTTTCTGTTTCTCTCCTTGTTTTTATTTAAAGTGCTTTTTATCAAAGTGTCCTGCTGACTCGTCAATGCATCATTTCCCCCGTTTGTACTGAAAGCGCCTGGGCAGGTTACGTGACCTGTCTTGGCACATAGTATTTTAAAAATGCAAAAATTAAAAGACAAACTCTTTCTTTTATTCAGTAGTTCACTCACAAAGCTTTCTTTCAAAGTGCTAAAATATTTCTCGACTCCTAGCTGCGTTTTTGCTTATCAAGCCGTTTCTGTTCTGCTTTCACATGTCCTATTAGTTCCAATAATCATTCACATCTGTAAGCTAAAGATGGTATTATAATTGCATTTATGTAGCGCTTAATACCCCTGACGAGGGTTGAAGCACTTTGCGTTGAATAGCAAGCAACTATCAGAACCCAAAGTTAGTGGTGATTGTTTCAACAGCAGAATTGTCCACAATTTAGTTTGCCACATTTGCTCTTTTATGCGTTCTGGGAGATGTAGTTTTTATTTAAGTATTTAAGAAAAAATTTATCAAAAGCATTGCCCATGTAATCTAATAACACTGCAAGTCATTTTCAAGGGAGATGCTATCAACACTTCTTTGCAATTAAATCGATATATGCTGCTAAATGGAAATGCCCATGTTTTTTAATTGGCTACTTTGGCTGTCTTTTCCAAATGCTTATTGCTATATGTGGGTTAAAATAAGGTGCAACCAATGTCCAGATACTGTTAACAAGAGTAACAGGCATTTGCGATACAATAGGTCTCGCATTACTGAAAGTTGGAGCTATTGCCGTTGAATTATTATTCCAACGCCACTAGCTCAAACTTTCAGTAATGCGAGACCTATTGCATTTCAAATTCTTGTTTAACAGCTTCAGGGATACACAAAACTAAACCCCATTCCCTCCCTCAAAATACGTGTTGTAATGCACAGACAGATGTATGCACAAGCACAAACAGGCCACACGTGATTGGAAGAACGTTTTTGAAGACTGGTGTATATGCACAAGTTACTAACTTGTGTAACGATATATCTGTAAGAGACAGTAGTTAGTGACAGATTCCTTACCTTAGAATATCCCCAGGCGTCAGGTGGATCCGGAAAGTTTTGGCGTAGCAGTACCCTTGCACGTCGGTAGGCGGCGTCGTGCGGCTCCGCGTCCGTCGTCGGCGTCGTGATCGCCGGGATGACGTTGCGGGCAGTACTTAGACGCCGCCCCTGCGCGCTGACGTCAGTTCTGTACACGACTTTCCGCGCCAGGAACGCAGAGCCATGCAAGAAGCTGACATAGGTGTCTGAAAAATACTAGGGCCCTGAAAGGGATGTCCTTAACCCTAGAAATCAGTTCGCAGAACGGGGAGGATGGGTGGGGCGGTAAGGAATCTGTCACTAACTACTGTCTCTTACAGATATATCGTTACACAAGTTAGTAACTTGTGCATCTGAAAGAGACACGTTAGTGACAGATTCCTTACCTTAGAATAGATACCCCAGCAATACCAAACCCGGTGGTGGGTCTGCGAACAAAGATCAGACAAGGAAGTCCCGGAGGACAGAACGGCCAAAGAAGCCGTCCCTCCGGACCTGACTGTCAAGGCAGTAATGCTTGGTAAACGTGTGCAGCGAGGCCCACGTAGCTGCCTGACAGATATCCTGCAGCGGAACACCGCGGCCTAAAGCCGTGGTAGCAGCCGTTGCCCTGGTGGAATGGGCACGCAGCCCAACAGGAGGCTCCTTCTTAGCCAAAGAATAGCAGGCTTTGATACACAAGGTTACCCAGCGGGAGATGGTTCTCTTGTGCACCGCCCGACCTTTTTTGGCGCCCACGTAGCCAACATAGAGCTGGTCATCCACCCGGAAGTGTTGTGTGCGGTTGATATAAAAAGAAAGCGCACGATTTGGGTCCAGACGGTGGAGCCTCTCTTCCTCTCTGGAAGGATGCGGAGGCGGAAAGAAGGTGGGCAAAGTGATGGTCTGCCCAATGTGGAAGGCAGTAACCACCTTTGGCAAGAAGGACGGACGCGTCCTAAGAACAACCTTGTCTGGATGGACAGACAGAAAGGGAGGTTTGCATGAAAGAGCCTGGAGCTCACTCACCCGCCGAGCGGAGGTGATGGCCACCAGAAAGGCTGTCTTCAGAGTGAGAAGACGAAGAGGACAGTTATGTAGAGGCTCAAAGGGAGCGCACATAAGAAAGGTAAGAACCAAGTTCAAGTCCCACTGAGGCATTACAAACTGAACAGGAGGGAAGAGGTGTGTAATACCTTTAAGAAGAATGTTAACAACAGGGGACTTGAAAAGGGAGGGCTGATCAGGAAGCCTGAGGAAGGCTGAGATGGCACAAAGATAGCCCTTGATGGTACCCAGGGCAGAACCCTGTTGGGCCAGGGAAAGAAGGAACAGAAGAACCTCAGAAAGAGGGGCAGAAAGGGGATTCACAGCCTTTGCTGTGCACCATGCCACAAACTTGTTCCACCTGCAGGCGTATACCACCTTAGTGGAGGGACGCCTGGCTGCCAGAATCACATCACAAACTTCGGGAGGCAAGTCGAAAGGAATCAACTGCCGCCGCTCAATCTCCACGCAAGCAGGTGGAGGCTGGACAGGTTCAGGTGGAGGACCGTCCCCTGCTGCTGCGACAGAAGATCCTCCCGAAGAGGCAGACGGATCTGGGGATCTACGCTCATACTGAGTAGCTCGGGATACCAAACTCTTCAAGCCCAGTCCGGAGCCACAAGAATGACTTGGGCCCGGTCGTGCCGAATCTTCTTCAACACTCTGGGTAGAAGTGGTATAGGCGGCAAGGCGTACAACAGACCGCAACTCCACTCGCGACGAAAAGCGTCGCCGAGCGAGTGCCGCCTTGGAAATTCCAACGCGCAGAACTGATGACATTGCGCGTTCTCTTCGGTGGCGAATAGATCTAACCAAGGCTCTCCCCACTGTAGAAAGAGTCCTTGCGCCACTTCCGAGTGAAGACGCCATTCGTGATCCATCATGCACCAGCGGCTGAGGTTCGTCCGCCCTGGCGTTCAGGGAACCTGCCAGGTGTTGAACCATCAGGAACATGCCCTGATGTTCCAGCCATGTCCAGAGGCGCAGAGCCTCCTGACAAAGGGTCCACGACCCCACCCCGCCTTGTTTGTTGCAATACCACATGGCGGTGGTGTTGTCTGTGAACACCTGCACTACCTTCCCTTTGACAGAGGGAAGGAATGCCTTGAGTGCAAGTCGGATCGCCCAGAGCTCCAGAAGGTTGATATGGAGCCGGGACTCCGCCCGGAGACCAGAGGCCTCTGATCTCCGCCTCTCCCATGTGACCGCCCCATCCCAGAAGGGACGCGTCCGTCACAACTGTGTGCTCTGGCTGGGGAAGGACGAGGGATCTGCCCATGACCCATTGCCGGTTCGAGAGCCACCACTGCAACTGTTTTGCAGTCCCCTCCGAGATCTGGACGTGATCGGACAGGTTGCCCTGGTGCTGCGCCCACTGGAACTTCAGGTCCCACTGCAGAGCCCGCATATGCCATCTGGCATGATTGACCAGCAGGATGCAGGAGGCCATAAGGCCCAGCAGCCTCAGGGTCATCCGTACCGAAACCCAGGATAAAGGCTGAAAGATCGGAATCATAGCCTGAATATCCCGGACTCGCCGTTCGGGAGGATAGGCCCGAAACTGCGTCGTGTCCAGAACTGCTCCGATGAAAAGGAGCTGTGGAGAAGGAATCAGATGCGACTTCAGCACATTGATGGAGAACCCCAGCGAGTTCAGGAGTTCGGCCGTAGTCTGGAGGTGGGAGACGACTGCCTGGGACGAGCCCGCCTTCAGCAGCCAGTCGTCGAGGTAGGGGAAGACTGGAACCCCTGCCCGGCGCAGATGAGCTGCGACCACCGCCATCACTTTCGTGAACACCCAAGGGGCACTTGTAAGGCCAAAGGGGAGCACGGTGAACTGAAAATGCTCGAGGCCTACCGTGAACCGCAGGTAACGCCGGTGGGCCGGCAGGACGGGGATGTGAAAATAAGCGTCCTGCAAGTCCAACGCTACCAACCAGTCTCCAGGGTCGAGGGCAGTCAAGACCTGAGCTAGGGTGAGCATCTTGAACTTCTGCCTTCCGGAGGAAGCGATTGACGTTCCGGAGGTCCAAGATAGGACGCATGTCCTCCTTGTCCTTTTTGGGCACCAGGAAGTAGTGGGAGTAGCAACCACGTCCTACTTCTGGGGTCGGAACATGCTCGATGGCCCTCTTGGCCAAGAGGGCCGTGACTTCCTTCTGCAGAAGTACCAGGTAACCCTCTGACATGCGGTGGAATTGAGGTGGCATGGCTGGGGGGGTGGTCTCGAAGGGGAGGGAGTAGCCCCTAAGGGCAATGTCCAAGACCCACCTGTCCGAGGTGATGGGACGCCAGTGGTGAAGGTGATGGCGGACCCTGCCCCCTACTGGCGTGCTGTGCACCGGAAAGGAGGGACTAGGAGGGCTTGGAGGCTGCGGACGGGTTGGAGGTGGTGGCCTGACCCGCACGCTGGTTGCCCGAACCGCCACGGCGGTATCCACGTCCTCGGCCATGCGAAGACGCTTGCTGCGCGGGCCGGTGGCTGGGCAGCTGACGTGACTGGGCGCCCCTTCCGTGGCCACGAAAGGGGCGAAAAGCAGAGGTGAGCGGAGGGCGTACAACAGAAAGGCCCAGGGACTTGGCAGTAGCCCGTGAGTCCTTAAAACGCTCCAGCGCATGGTCTGCCTTTGAACCAAAAAGACCGACTCCATCAAAGGGCATGTCCATGAGAGTATTCTGGACATCACCAGAGAAACCAGTTGTTCTCAGCCAGGCGTGGCGAAGTAGCGCCACCGTCGTCGCAAGCGATCTACCCAGCGAGTCGGCGGTATCAAGGCCACAACGTATGGTGTATTTAGCCGCATCTCGCCCTTCCGCAATGGCGCGGGTAAGCAGTGTCTGGACCTCCTCAGAACACTGCGGCAAAACAGCCGCCACCGAATCCCACAGGGAGTGGGTATATCGGCCCAAGAGGCAAGCGGTGTTGACGGACCACAAGCCAGCACTGGAGGAAGAAAAAGCCTTCTTCCCAAATTGGTCCAGGCGTTTGGATTCCCTATCCGGAGGGGCGGTAGGGAAGGCGGTTTGGGAGGCAGAGGCTTGGACAACCAAGCTCTCGGGGGTGGGATGTTGGGAGAGAAACAAGGGGTCGCCCGGAGCAGGGCGATGGTGTCGGAGCCACGTTCCTGTCCACAGGAGCCCCTGTGGTGGGTTTGGACCAGGCACCCAAAGAACGTCAGTGAGTGCATCATTAAACGGCAGCACAGTCTCCGAGGAGGAAGCCGCCGGCTGAAGCACTTCTGTCAGGAGGTTAGTCCTGACGGCCACAGTAGGCAATTGGAGATGTAAGGCTCCAGCTGCTCTACGCAACACCGTTGCAAAATTAGCTCCCTCCTCCGTAGCCACGGGAGGAGACAGCATGCCAGTGTCAGGGGAGGTGTCTAGACGACTGGCATCCCCAAGTTCCTCAGCCCAGTCCGGATCCATACTCACACTGTTGTGTGAGAGGGTCCTCAGACCCCTCCCAGCTCTCCTGGTCCTCCTCTTGTTCAAAATATGGAGGAGGAGGGACATTTGGGACCCAAGGTCTCATCGGCGCCGGAGCCGGCGTCGAGCGACGTCGGTCCGGCTCCATGTCCGGAGCCGGAGAGAGCCGAGGACCGACGCCATCCGGAGCCCCGGACGGCGTCAGGAACGGCACCGGGGACATCGGCGTCGGCGCAGGCGTGGTTAGGTCAACCGGCGTCGATGGGGGTTGCGGTACCACCGGAGCCGGGATCGAGGCCGGGGCCGGAGCCGAGGCCGGGATGAAGGCTGGTGGGACAGGCGACGCCGGGACCGGAGTCGACGGCGGCGCCGGGGCAACCCCATCAGGGCCCGCGGGGCCCGAAGGCGCACCGAAGGCGCACCGGAGGGACCTGAAGGCCCGAAGAGGCGGGCCATGGCCGACAGGAATTCCTGTATTTCGGCCGGAGTCGCCCCCGAACCCGGAAAGGACGGGTAATGCGGGGGCGGCTCTACAGGCACGTCTGGGGCCGCGGGGGCGGGAACGGTGCCGACTGGGGCCTCAGCCGAGTCGCGAGACCGGCGAGGCAAAGTCTTAGAGCGATGATGCTTCTTAGACTTTTTGTGCTTCGACTTACCCGAGGAGCGCGAAGACTTGGACTCCGACGACCGGCGGGGACTCCGCGACCGGCCCCTCGACCTCTCCCGGGACCGGGGCTTGGTGCGGCGCGGAGCCGACTGCCGGACCTCGAGTAGCTTTCGAGACCGCTCTCGCAAAGCCTGCGGGTGAAGTTTCCGGCAGTCAGGGCACGACTTCATGTCGTGGTCTCGGCCGAGACAGAAGAGACACTCCAGATGCGGGTCCGTGATCGACATCATGCGACCACAGGCGCCGCATGGCTTGAAGATGGGCATCCCTACGACACCTAGGAGTCGTGAAGACTCGAAAAAGAAACAGTGAAAAAATTCACAAAAAAGTTAGTCAAAAATTGACTAGGGCACTGCTTTTCCCGGATCTGCGCTTACTGGCGCGGAAAAGAACTGACGTCAGCGCGCAGGGCGGCGTCTAAGTACTGCCCGCGACGTCATCCCGGCGATCACGACGCCGACGACGGACGCGGAGCCGCACGACGCCGCCTACCGACGCGCAAGGGTACTGCTACGCAAAAACTTTCCGGATCCAGCCTGACGCCTGGGGATATTCTAAGGTAAGGAATCTGTTACTAACGTGTCTCTTTCAGATTAACAGCTTCATGAAATACACTGTATGTCTCTCGCTAAGCAAACAAGGCACAGGCATGTTTTTAAATAAATATTATTGCAATGATACATGTGGTCATTGTGTCAGTGGGCACAATAAGTTATTGAAATTGCACCTGCTGGAGAAAATATTCTCCTGGGCATAGCGCACAATCAGGAAAGAAGTGCACCAGTGAACTTTTCAACATCATAACAAAAGTAAAAGAAAAGTTCTTGACCACCATTTATCACCATTCTTGCAGCTCTATTAAAACCAAAGTGCCATGATGCTTGCAACATACCTTTTGATTGTTTACTCACTGAGCAGCTCCACCAGTAATGTGCAATAAGCACATGAGCCAAAACATGTGCTTCACATATAAACATTGGAAACTGCAAACATGAACACTAATCAACAATCCAGGATATGGTCAGCTGGAACAGTAGGTACAAAGATAGGCACAGTGAACTTTGACTAGTGTATATTTTTCTTTATATGAGTGATGGTGTTCTGCCAATAGGCTGCAATCTTGTAGTCCTCCGTATACAGCATGAGATTTTCCTAGTTGCAAACGGCCTCTGACAATGCTGTGAGTTTGTTGTTGGCCCATATTCCGAGAACAGTTACTTTATACAGTACTGTTTCATTGAATTGCTGCATTTATGGAATAGTATTTCTGTTGACACACAGTACCTCTGGTGGCAGTACATAGTAACAAGCATTTGCAATGCAATAGGTCTCGTATTGGTTACATTTTGAAGTATTGGAGTTGCAAATAGCAATGTTTTTTTATGTATGAGTTCTAAATTTACCAGTGGCTGCGATCCAGAGAAAAAACAATCAAAAATAAGCAAAGCACATACATGGCTGATAAAGTAAACTGCTGCATTTTATGGATTCTTAAGAGGGAAGGGGAGGAGAAAGTGAAGAGACAGAAAGGAGGAGTGAAGGGGCTGGTGGGGAGACAGTGAAGGGGCAGATAGATGGGAAAGAGATAACAGAGTGCTAAAAACTGTAGACCAATTTATGTGGTTTATTCTGTGGCTATTGAAGTGTGCGTGGCTCGTACTGGTAGTTAAAGCGAGCGTGATGCCATTTGAAGCACAATTTAACATCTATGTCATACTAACAGAACTGAAACTACGCTGCTTCAGCCGTGTGCCCAGACAGTTCAACAGTGTGTGCATAAAATGAGCCTCGATGATTATTAGGCGCAGTGATTAGCCCAGTTTAGTTGGCACTAAGGAAGGATGAAAGGCTCAATCGGTCCCTTCCTTTAAGGTTGCAAGCTGGGCTCTGCAGTATGCCAGAGGAAACAACAAGCCAGTGGCAGAGCTGGAATTTTGGAGCTAATGTGTTTGGGTGTGAATAAAAGCATTGTGGCCACTTTGCGGCCTATTTGTTTAGCTGTATTTAGTTAAATAAATATTTTTTGTATTGTGAACCTTTTTGTCTCTCGGTCCTAAGGCTGCATTTTATAACAGAAAACAATTCTTACAAATATGACAAGGAGAGGAAAAACAGGTTTATTGAAATCACCTTTTTGAAGAAAAACGAAAAACGAAACTAGCGCTTCAGTGTCAAACCCAAGTGGCACTAATGTGTTTGGATGTGAATAAAACCAATCCGGGCACTTTGCGACCACTCTGTCTTGCTTTAGTTAATTAATTGTTGATTTTTAGTATTGTGAACTTTTTTTTCTTTCTGTCCAGAGGCTGCATTTCCGAACAGAAAAATGTCAAACAGACGACATTACACAAATCTAAAGAACAAGTTACTTACCTTCGGTAACGATATATCTGTAAGAAACATTAGTTCGTTATAGATTCCTTACCTTAGAATTACCCCAGGCGTCAGACTGGATCCGGAAAGTTTTTTTTTCCGTCAGCAGTACCTCTGCGCGTCGGAAGTTGGCGTCGGTCGGCTCCGCGTCCGTCGTTGACGTCGTGGTCGCCAGGATGATGTCACGGTAGCTACTTAGACGCCGCCCTCGCGCGCTGACGTCAGTTCTGTACAAGACTTTCCGTGCCAGAAATGCAGAGCCATGCAAGACACTGACCACTGGTGCACAAAACTAGGGCCCTGAAAGGATTCCCTTAACCCTAGAAATCAGTTCACAGAACGGGGAGGATGGGCGGGGCGGTAAGGAATCTATAACTAACTAATGTTTCTTACAGATATATTGTTACCGAAGGTAAGTAACTTGTTCATCTGAAAGAAACACGTTAGTTATAGATTCCTTACCTTAGAATAGATACCCCAGCAATACCAACCCCGGTGGTGGGTCTGCGAACCTAGATCACACCAGACAGTCCTGGAGAACAGAACTGTCAAAGAAGCCGTCTCTCCGGACTTGGCTGTCCAGGCAGTAGTGTTTGGTAAACGTGTGCAGCGATGCCCACGTAGCTGCCTGACAAATGTCATTCAGAGTAACTCCTATGCCCAAGGCAGTTGTGGCGGCCGTCGCCCTGGTGGAATGGGCGCGTAGCCCCACTGGAGGCTCCTTTTTAGCCAGAGAATAGCATACTTTTATACACAAAACGACCCATCGAGAAATGGTTCGCTTGTGTACGGCCCGACCTTTCTTGGCACCCACGTAGCCAACAAAGAGTTGGTCATCCACCGGGAACTGTTTTGTGCGATCCAGATAGAAAGAAAGCGCACGTTTTGGGTCCAGACGGTGGAGCCTCTCTTCCTCTTTCGAAGGATGCTGAGGCGGAAAGAAGGTGGGCAAAGTGATAGTCTGCCCGATGTGAAAGGCAGTGACAACCTTGGGCAGGAAGGATGGACGAGTTCTAAGGACAACTTTTTCCGGATGTACAGAGAGAAAAGGAGGCTTAGAAGAAAGCGCCTGGAGCTCACTCACTCGTCTGGCAGATGTGATAGCCACCAGGAACGCAGTTTTGAGAGTCAAGAGCTGTAAAGGACAGTTGTGAAGCGGCTCAAAGGGAGCACACATTAAATAAGTTAAAACCAGGTTCAAATCCCACTGAGGCATAACGAAGGGAATAGGAGGAAAGAGATGAGTTATGCCTTTCAAGAAGCGACTTACAACCGGGGACTTGAAAAGGGAAGGCTGATCTGGAAGCAGAAGGAATGCAGAGATGGCCGAAAGATAGCCCTTGATAGTGCCCAGAGCAGAGCCCTGCTGGGCTAGAGAAAGAAGAAACAAGAGAACCTCAGAAAGAGGGGCAGAAAGGGGAAGCACAGCCTTTGCTGTGCACCATGCCACAAACTTGTTCCACCGGCAGGCATATACCGTCTTAGTGAAGGGACGCCTGGCTGCCAAGATTACATCACAGACTTCAGGAGGCAGGTCGAAAGACGTCAACTGCCGCCGCTCAATCTCCACGCAAGGAGGTGGAGGCTGGACAGGTTCGGGTGGAGGACCGTCCCCTGCTGCTGCGACAGAAGATCCTCCCGAAGAGGCAGTCTGATCGGAGGATCGGTGGCCATGTTGAGCAGCTCGGGATACCAGACTCTCCGTGCCCAATCCGGAGCCACAAGAATGACTTGGGCCCGGTCGCGCCTGATCTTCTTCAGCACTCTGGGCAGAAGTGGTATAGGCGGAAAGGCCTACAACAGACCGCAACTCCAATCGCGACGAAAAGCGTCGCCTAGCGAGTGCCGCCTTGGAAATTCCAACGCGCAGAATTGCTGACATTGCGCGTTCTCTTCGGTGGCGAATAGATCTAACCAAGGCTCTCCCCACTGTTGAAAGAGACCTTGCACCGCCTCCGAGTGAAGACGCCATTCGTGATCCATCATGCACCTGCGGCTGAGTTCGTCTGCCCTGGCGTTCAGAAAACCTGCCAGGTGTTGAACCACCAGGGATATGCCCTGATGTTCCAGCCATGTCCAGAGGCGGAGGGCCTCCTGACATAGGGTCCATGACCCCACCCCGCCCTGTTTGTTGCAGTACCACATGGCGGTGGTGTTGTCCGTGAACATCTGCACTACTATTCCCCGGACAGAGGGAAGGAATGCTTTCAGTGCAAGACGAATCGCCCGGAGCTCCAGAAGGTTGATGTGGAGCCCGGACTCCGCCGGAGACCAGAGGCCTCTGATCTCCGCCTCCCCCATGTGGCCGCCCCATCCCAGAAGTGATGCATCAGTCACCACTGTGAACTCTGGTTGGGGAAGGGAGAGGGATCTGCCATTGACCCAATCCTGGTTCATGAGCCACCACTGCAGTTGTCGTGCAGTGCCCTCCGAGATCTGGATGCAATCGGACAGATTCCCCTGATGCTGCGCCCACTGGAACTTCAGGTCCCACTGCAGAGCCCGCATATGCCACCTGGCATGTTCGACCAGCAGGATGCAGGAGGCCATGAGGCCCAGCAGCCTCAGAGTCATTCTGACCGAAACCCGGGATAGAGGCTGAAAGATCGGAATCATAGCCTGAATATCCCGGACTCTCTGTTCGGGAGGATAGACCAGAAACCGCGTCGTGTCCAGAACCGCTCCGATGAAGAGGAGCTTCTGAGAGGGAATCAGGTGGGACTTCGGCACATTGATGGAGAACCCCAGCGAATGCAGGAGGTCGGCCGTAGTCTGGAGGTGGGAGACGACTGCCTGGGGCGAGCCCGCCTTCAACAGCCAGTCGTCAAGATAAGGGAAGACTGAAACCCCTGATCTGCGCAGATGAGCTGCGACCACCGCCATCACTTTCGTGAACACCCGAGGGGCGCTGGTAAGGCCAAAGGGGAGCACAGTAAATTGAAAATGCTCGTGGCCTACCGTGAACCGTAGGTATTGCCGGTGGGCCGGCAGGACGGGGATGTGAAAATAAGCGTCCTGCAAGTCCAACGCTACCATCCAGTCTTCCGGGTTGAGGGCAGACAAGACCTGAGCAAGCGTCAACATCTTGAACTTCTCCTTCCGGAGGAAGCGGTTGACGTCCCGGAGATCCAAGATAGGACGCAGGCCCATGTCCTTCTTGGGGACCAGAAAGTAGTGGGAGTAACAACCACGACCTACTTCTGGGCCAGGAACGCGCTCAATGGCTCCCTTGGCCAAGAGAGCCGTAACTTCCTACTGGAGAAGGGCCAGATGATCCTCCGACATGCGGTGGTATCTCGGTGGCAAGGCTGGAGGGGTAGTCTCGATGGGGAGGGAGTAGCCCCTTCGGACTATTTGCAAAACCCACCTGTCCGACGTGATGGTGCGCCAGTGGGGGAGGTGATGGCGAATCCTGCCGCCCACTGGCGTGTGATGGGCCTGAAAGGTCGGACTAGGAGGGTTTGGAGGCTGCTGCAGAGGGGGGAGTTGGTGGACTGGCCCGCCCGCTTGCCCCCGGAACCACGACAGTTGTTCCCGGGTCCCCGGCCGCGGTAAGGTTGGGTAACTTGCTGCGGCCTGTGGCTCTGGGCGGGACGTAGCGGGGCACACCTTCCGTAGCCACGAAATGGGCAAAAAGCAGACTGCGCAGGGCGGGTGGAGAGGCCCAAGGACTTGGCCGTAGCCCGTGAGTCCTTGAAACGCTCTAGAGCGTTGTCTGCTTTGTCGCCAAAAAGGCGACGGCCATCAAAGGGCATGTCCATCAAGGTGTTCTGGACATCCCCTGAAAAGCCAGTCGACCTCATCCAGGCGTAGCGATGAAGTGCTACTGACGTGGAAATTGTCCTGCCCAGAGAGTCGGCGGTGTCCAGCCCACAACGGATGGTAAACTTTGCCGCATCCCTCCCGGCGGCGACAGCCTGGGAGAGCACTGCCCGGGCCTCCTCCGGACACTGAGGCAGCACCTGCGCAACCGTATCCCACACCGAGTGGGAATAACCCCAGGAGTCCCGGCTCCGGGTCCACATCGGGATGGAGGCCGGGGTCGATGCCAGCCGGGGGGCCGACCGGCGTAGAACGAGGTAGTGGTGCCGGAGGAAGCGGCACCGGTGGAGGCGTAATCAGGTCAACCGGCGCCGATCCGGATCCAGGCCTGGATCCAATGGGGTCAGGAGCCGTCGGCGGAGAAGGCATAGGTCCCCTAACCGAGTCCGTGGGGCCCGAAGGAGCGCCGGCGGGTTCGGACTGCCCAAAGATGGCATGCATCGCCTCGTAGAACGTACAAAGCTGGGCGGGAGTCGCTCCGGGTCCCGGAAAGGGAGGGAAACGTGGAGTCGGCTTGTAGGGCTCCGCGCGCGGAGCCGTGGGAGGGGCACCACCCGCGTCCCTCGTCGGGTCGGCCGACCGACGAGGAGAAGTCGAAGAGCGACGATGCTTCTTCGACCTCTTCTTATGCTTCGACTTACCCGACCCAGAGTACGAAGACTTGGACGAATGGTGGTGGCTCCGCGACCGGTCCCTCGACCTCCCTCGCGACCGGGACCTTGAACGGCGCGGAGCCGACTGCCGGTGCTCAAGCAGCTTTCGGGACCGCTCCCGCAAAGCCTTCGGCGCCATCGACTGGCAGTCGGAGCACGACTTGGGGTCGTGGTCGCGCTCCAGGCAAAAAAGACACACGAGGTGCGGATCAGTCACCGACATCATCCGATGACAGGAACCGCAGGGCTTGAAGCACGGCATTCCTCGTGCACCAGGAGTCGAAGACTCAAAAAAGAAGTCGACAAAAGTCGAGAAAAAAGTCAGTCAAAAACTGACTGGAGGTACCGCTCTTCCCGGATCTGCACTGGCTGGCGCGGAAAAAGAAAGAACTGATGTCAGCGCGCGAGGGCGGCGTCTAAGTAGCTACCGCGACGTCATCCCGGCGACCACTACGCCAACAACGGACACGGAGCCGACCGATGCCACCTTCCGACGTGCAGAGGTACTGCTGACCAAAAAAAAAACTTTCCGGATCCAGTCTAACGCCTGGGGGTAATTCTAAGGTAAGGAATCTATAACTAAGGTGTTTCTTTCAGATGAAGGGAAATGGGTAACAGAAAAGTGAAAAGGCAGGAGCAGCAGACGATAAAGAAAGGAGCGATTGGCTTTTCTAATCCTCTTAGTGTGGAAAAGAGGAGGGGAGAAAGGGAGGGTGAGTGCTAGTCCACTACATACATTTTCACATCCTTCACTTAAAAAGAACAAGAGGGGGCAAGCTGCAATGGGTTAGGAGGTGGGGCATGGTGTGAGGCAGGGGCAGGCTGGATCCCCTTGAGTGATTGGAAAGGAGGGGCAGGGTGAGAGCAGAGAGGATGGGGTAGAGGAGAGAGTTGAAAATATAGGCTAGTGAAAGCAAAACCAGCGCGGTTGCTCGTGAAAGGGCACCACGCTGATAAAGAGCTAATACCTGCAATGTTTCCTGGAGACCAGGACCAGTCCATGGCCGGGGGAGCTGCAAAGAGCAGGCACAGACCAGTGCCCCCTACTCTGAGGCTGGCTGCAGCATAATCAGCTTTCTCCGTCTGCCTGTCTCCGCTGCTCTGCTGGAGCCTGCTGACTGAATGGGAGGTGGGGGAGGGATACGGAGAGCAAAGAAAGTGAAACCAGCGCAGCGCTCGTGAAACAAGCACAGGGCGGATAAATGATGCTTTATTCACCACTAAGTGAAATGATAAAAAAAACGATTTCACTAACGTGACGGGCAAAAGCAAAGTTGCCGCAGCTGAAGTCATGGTGCACCATAAACAAGAAAAAGAGTACTCTGGAACCAGAGATGAAAATTGGAAGTGGAAGGTAACTGTAGTTGGTCGGTGCTGCTCTTAGGAAAACAGAAGTGAGGTATCGCCGCTTGAACCATTTAGCAAGCAGCAAAGACGACCGACAATGGATTGAACCAATGGGAAGGCAGCAGGTGGGACATAAGTGCTTTTCCACTACAACAGGTCTTCCAGACAGCGCATGCGCTGTCTCGGCTTGACCTAAAAACACACTTCCACACAAGTGATCATTTGAGGCACTGAGTGCTGAAACATGTAGACTGATGGAATAAAAAGAATGCATTTTGGGATTCTGATTGTTTTTAATCATGTGATGGGGATAACAATAAAGTATTTATGGTTCACCCATACAGATCTTTAATTTTCAGTGAAGTCCTATAGTGCTACACTTGACATCAGAAAAAGAAATTCAGACCTTAAGTAAACCAAGACCTAAGATTGCTAGATGTCTGATGTAGGAGGTCATGGAAGACCTAAAGTACTTTCCCCAGAAAGACCCATAATGAAGCATGCCTCACTATTGGCTGAATGCTCTGTTGCCTGAGTGCCTGCGAATACATTGGCTGTTGCTCATAACCTTATTATAGGATTCCGCACTTTAGAAGATCCGTTAGTGATAGGCGGTAACAAAATATTGGTTTGTTGGTAAGCTGGGATAGAACCTGTTAATCTGGGACAGTAGGTTCAAGCACAGTGTCAATCTGGGTAGACCCAAAAGTTCCTCTGGTTTTAGTTCAAAACACACAACAATAAGTTGTCAAAAGCAATTAAGGCTGTGCACCTCCCAAATAAATTGAATTTAAGTTTCAGAGATTGTTTCTGATGATTTAGTAACACAAACTTACACCATTTTGATGGAGAATGTGCCCCCTACAAGTGACAATATGCTGTCGCATTTTAGCAATATGTTTTTAATATGTGCTCCAAAATTCACCACTTGGCCACTCTGATATACTACCCCATCCTCGACCTGAATGGATTTGGCTTATCTGTCACACTTGCACGGAAAGTAACACTTAGTTATTTTACAGCCCAAGTGACTTTAGTAAAATGAAGCTGAACCCACCCCTAAACATTGCCACAGCACCACGGCCCACACTTGTCTTTTTTTCTGACAAGACTGCCAGGACAATTCTCCCCAACAAAATTGTCAGTTGGCTTCTCCACATGCGTCTTTCAGGGTACCTTTGGTTCTTCCAACAGCCTTTTTTGTTTGCCGCACCCCACCTTTTTTACCCCAATTTATGTCATCTGGGTCTTTCTCACTGTAGGGAGTATTCAACATTCTGTTATTCATACTCAAGGGGCCTCTCAGTTGAGTCACTGCTGGAGAAGGCAGGCTGCTCAGCTGCATCAACTGATTCGTTTGTCACTTCAGTAGTAGGGAAAGGCCTTTACAGTGTCACTAGATGGAGTGGGGAGTACTCTCAATTGCACCAGTGAGGACAAGATCTACCTCTGTTTGGTCAACGTAGGAGTAAGGAGATAACTTTCCACTGATGTCTCTGCAGAAGACACAGTAAGTCTCAAAGCAGATAATTCCCTGGATGCACTGGGCTAAGAAGCAGTATTAGAGGTTTGTTACAACACATGAGGACAGTGGAATCTGATAAGTTTTTGCAAAACGCTAGCTCAATTTATTTTAAATGGATTGTCTGCGAAAAACCAGCTTCTCTGCATGCTTTATATCTGAAGCCCAAAGCAGGATAATGGTTATAATGGTTAAGTAAGTTCCCAAAGAGTAAACAAAATGGATTTTTACCAGGATGGACATAAAAATCGAGCATCACAGTCCTAGAAAAGGATAAATGCACTTTGGAAACTCACCACTGTGCTGCTACTGTCCATTTTGGCAAAACAGGGCTATCAGCACTTCTCAGCAGAGTTGCTATATTAGTAATGAATGCCTCCGGCACTTCTCAGCAGAGCTGTTATTCCAGCACTTATCAGCGGGGCTACTATAGTATTATTGGACAGTACTAGCACTTTTCAGTGTAGCTGCTACAGTAGTAAAGGACAGTACCAGTACTTCTCAGCATGGCTACTATAGTAGTAATGGACAGCTTATCACGTCTCAGTGAGGCTCCTATAGTAGTAATGGACAGTACTAGCACTTTTCAGCATAGCTGCTACAGCGGTAATGGACAGTACCAGCACTTCTTAGTGTGGTTGCTACAGCAGAAATTGACAGCCCTGGCACTTTTTAGATGAACAGTTACAGTAGTAAAGGATAGCTCCAGCACTTCTCAGTAGGGTTCCTATAGCAAGAATGGGCAGTATCACCACTTTTCAGGAGGACTGTTATAGTAATAATAGATAGCTCAAAAACTTCTAAGCAGGGTTGCTATAGTAGTAATGGACAGTACAAGCACCTCTCTGCGTGCCTGCTATATTAATATTGGACAATATCAACACTTTTCAGCAGGACTCTTACAATACTAATGGACAGTACCAGCACTTTATACCAGGTCTGCTCTAGTAGTAATGGCTAGCACTAGCATTTGTTCAACAGGGCTGCTAAAGTAGTTATGGAGAGTATCCACATTTATCTTATCCAAAGAACCAATGCTAACCACATTGTCCATTAAAACCCCAGAAGAAACTGCAGCCACCATAAAGTCCATCCAATCAGGGGACCCATTGGATCCCATCTCCCACCACGCTTACTCCAGAGGACTGTAACCCATCAACGCCATGCTCACACCCATTCTGAATGCCTCCACCACTTCCATGACCTTCCAGGATGCTTAGAGACATGCAGCTGTACTCCCATTGCTGAAGAAACCCTCTGCGGACCCTACCACATTCACCAAGTACAGGCTAATTTCCCTGCTACATTCCCAGCCAATGTCTTAGAGAGTCATTATTAGACACCTCACCAAATACCTCAACGACCACCAACTCCTCAACACCACTCAGTGAGGTTCCAGACCCAACCACAGCATGGAAACTGCCCTCACTGCTGTCACTTATGACATCCGCATACCTCTGGATAGAGGAGACACAGCGGTCCTCATCCTCCTCGACCAGTCTGCAGCATTTGATGCAGTCTCCCACCCACCCTCATCCAACGCCTACACAACACTGATATCCAAGGACACGCGCTCTGATGGACTAGATGGACCCAATTAGTCAGTCGGGCACTGTACACCTCGGATACCCGCAACCTCATCTGTTGAGTTACGCAAGGATGCTCCCTGAGCCCGACCCTCTTCAACGCATACATGATCCCTGTCACGCATGCCCTGCTCACAAGCAAGCTGGACTACCGGAACACCATCCATGCCGGGACCGTCAAACATCTCACCAGAAGCCTGCAGGCAATTTAGTACTCTGCAGCCAGAATCACACTCCACCTTCCACGCTTCATTCACATTTCATCACAACTGAAGGAGTTTTATTGGCTCCCCATGCACAAATGAGCACAATTCACACTCATCACCCACACTTTCAAGGCACTACCTAACACTAGCCAAGCATACCTCAACAATCGCATCTGCTTTCACAAAGCTTCCAGACACCTCCGCTCGTCCAGCCTCCTACTTGCACTAATCCCGCAAATACAGAAAAACAGATCCGGCCGTTGAGCCTTCTGCTACATAGTTTCTAAAGCGTGGAATTTTCTGCTGCTACACATAAGAACCTCCTCCTCAATTTTTCAATTCCACAAGAAGCTGAAGGCCTGGCTGTTCGAGTAGTCCCACTAGGCCCTAGGTGTGGCTAGACTCAAACCTGCTCAGCGCCAGGAACCCTCCCAGGTGACAGTGCATCCTACAAATCTGCATAACATAACAACATAACTCTTTTCCCTAGGGCTGCTATAGTAATAATGGACAGCACTAGCACTTCTGAACTGGGGTTCTGCAGCAATAAATGACAGTATCAGCACTTCTCAGCATGGCTCATATAAGAGTAATTGACAGCACCAGCACTTCTTAACAGGGATTCTTTCGTAGTAATGGACAGTACCAGAACTTCTCAGCTTATCTCCTGTATAGCAGTAATGGGCAGTACCAGTTTTTCTCAGCATGGCTCCCATTGTAGTAATGGACAGCAACAGTACTTCTTGACATGGATGCTACTGTAGTAATGGACAAAATCAACACTTTGCAGTAGGGCTTTTGTCATGGTAACAGACAGATCCTCCACTCTAAGCAGAGATGGCACAGTAGCAGGAGTAACAGACAGCACCAGCATATTGTTGAATGAGTACATAATCGAGGGACACCGGGGAGGTATTCAGTCTTTCACGTTGTAGTTTCGAATTTTCCGGCTGCTTGGGGAGCTCTTGGTCCTGGCGGCAGAGTCGGGAAAAGACTTGTTGAACTTTGGCTTGTTTTGGATCTCAGACCTTCTCCCAGTCACAGTAAAGGGCGATCTGTAGGTTTTCTTAGGTGAACAGGAGTTGTCTTCTATCCTCTTCACATCACTGGCCTGCTCCAGATCTCCTGCAGAAACAGAGAATTGAGAAGAACATAGGATGAGGTCTGCTTTAAATGTGGGAATATTACAAACAATCAAGTAAAAGTTAGACAGTGAGGGCAACTTTACAGATTGCGCTGGGCACTCAACACATTTTGATATAGACCTTGAGATCAGATCTTTATCTTTAGTCCCATTTAACTGGAGACATCGCTGATGAGTCACCTCTGCACTTCCTCTGGCCCCAGGCTCGCACTGAGGCTGGGATCCACAGAGGCTGCTAATCGGTAGCACAGCAAGGATGCCGAAGGCCCTGGTGAAAGCAAAGAAAGTGGCCCCTTTGTCTGCTGTTGGGTTAGTAAAATACAGCAGGTGCCGTGGGATGCAGGATGCAGTAGGTGCCTCAGGGCTCTGGGCCTTGGTGCACTGCATCTGCTGCACCAATGGTAGCTACACCCCTGCAGCTAGTGACACCACTTACCCTCCACTGCCAAGCCAGCACCATTACAATCCTTGCTTCCAGTAGGGGAAATCAGATGCTCCTCTGCTGTTGGCCCCGAAGGTGGCTGACTGTGACATCAGGCCGTTCACACGGTTCAATGCCCTTTCTGTGAAAAAAGAAATTGGGTCCTTTGCCCCCAATGTGGGTGGTAAAATACAGTTGTGAATGCGATGCAGCAGGCCCTGTGCATGAAACCATGCATACAATTAGGGGCATATGTATCAAACCCATGTTTTGCGATTCTCAAATAGCGATTTTTTGCGAATCGCTATTTGAGAATCGCAAAACGCGATGTATGTAAGATTTGCAAAAAGTTTTGCAAATCCTACATATTCCTTATTTGCGAATCGCAAATTGCGATTCGCAATTAAGGAAACCCTCCCCATTCATTCCTATGGGCCTAGAGGCCCATATGAATGAATGGGAAGACCTTCTCAATTTGCGATTAGCAATTAGAGAATCGCAAATTGAGACTGCAATTTAAAGGGTGCAAGGGTGTCAAAAGGACACCCTGTTGCACCCCTGAAATAAGCATGGGTGCACATGTGGCGCACATACATGCCCTAAGGGCATGTATGTGCGCCACATTGCACTTTGAAAAATGCAAAAAGTGAATTTTTCAAAGAAATCAGCAAATTACCACCAACTTGAAGTTGGTGGTAATTTGCGATTCCTTAAGGCCAAATTGCACTTTTTTTGTGCTTCTTACATTGCATTGAAGGAATTGCAATTTGCGATTCCTTAAATGCATTTGCAAAATAGGGAATTGCAAATTTTGCGATTCCTTATTTTGTGAGGCAGTTTTGCCTTCATACATACCACTTAGCCAAATTGCGATCGCAAATGCTAAAATTCTGCGAATTTCAGCGTTTGCGATCGCAATTTTGGTTGATACATATGGCCCATAGTCATCCATGCATTTTATTACCCATGCAGAATAGCAAAGCAGCCTTGAATAGAACCAATGGTTCTATGCACGGAACCATTAACTACCCCTACAACACACCCATGAACGGAACCAGTTGGCAACACATTTATGCACAGAACCACCTGCATGATGCACGATGCACTGTGCGTTGAACCACTTTTATAAGAACACAGTACACAGAGCTGGTTGCAGCACCGAGCTGTGCAATGCGTGAAAACAGCTGTTTAATAACAACATGAACATAAACTGCTGCACAATACAGCCTTACAAGAACTAGCTGTTAATTGAACATGTACAGAATGAGCTGTACAAAAAAACTGTGCTCCTAAACAGCTGTACAACATAGCTGTACAAGGAATATATGACACATGGTTGTGCATGGATCAGACTGTACAACACTGCTCAAAACACAGTGCATAGAACTAGCTGTAAAACTCAGCAGTTCATGCAACAAGCTGCACAGTACAGGTGTACAGAGTATCAACTGCACAAAACACCATGCCCCAAACAAGCTGCACAACATAGTTACACACACACACAACCAGGTTTACAACACAGATATGCACGGAACACAATGAATAACAGCAGTCCACAATGCTCTTTCTGAGGGATGCTCTATCTACCCGCAGATTCATCACCTTTAGAATTACCCCTGGCCCCAAACTGATATGGGAACTTTTTCCCAGCAACTGCTCTTGCACTGCCACAAACTCTACAATGGTATTGTCCCAACTCCAGAAGTAACCACACAGGGCTGTATAAAGGTGCCACTCTTGCATGCAGACGTCAGTTTACAAAGAAAAATTCCCTGCCCTTCGACGCTAAAGTTCAGTAACAGATTGAGAACCGGGTCAGTTGCAAAAGCGACCTTAATAATACCTAGAAGGTCACGCCACACAAGTGAAAGGAAGATTCGTCGGTGAAGAATCTATGGTTAGAGTATTTACCAGAAAGAGTGTTACTAAAGCTAAGTAAATTATTCTTATAATAATATTTCTACCTGGAGATCTCTACCTTCTGGATAGATACCAAAGCAGTACCAACCGAAAGGCGGAGGGTACGAGGAGTAGACTTAACACCAGTAAATGTAGAACTGAGTGGACAAAATGGCTCTCCTTGCAGATCTGAAAGTCAAGGCAGTACTGCCTGATAAAGGTGTACACAGGCACCTATTGCAAACATCCAGCAATGAAAAGGCACTGGCCAAGCTTGTAGTGTAGTGGCGGCCGTAGCTCTGGTAGAATAAGCCCAAAGGCACTCAGGAGGCTCCTTCTTGGCCAAGGCATAGCACATCTTTATGTAAAGGACAATTCATCTGGATAAGGTCTGCTGCTGGACTGAGCTTCCCTTCTTAGCACCAGGGAACCCCACAGAAAGCTGGTCAGTGTGCCTTTGTCCGATCAATATAAAAACTAAGGGCACTTGGAATCCAAATAATTAAGTAATTGTAGTGAGAAAGACAGTTATAGGGTTTTAAAAAAATATTTTTGTATTACTTTTTATCACAGAGCAACGTAACTAAAGACTGTGCAAACATACATAGAACTTGCACAGCCACCATTGCGACACTCCTCGTTCCCATATACAACATTGTTTTGCACATACTTAACCATACAACTAAAGAGATATTTTAGTTTGCACTGTCCCATATCGTATCAGTGACAAATACACCTGTCAGAGTCTCCCGCCTCCACACATTCAATATCTTCATATCAAACAAAAGTGACCCTTATTCTTCGTATAGCAAAGCAGTAGGACTTCTCCATCCGTTTTCACATAAACAACTCTCCTGATTCCAGAGGGGCAGTCATCAGATCAAGTCTGTCCAGATTTCAGGTCATTCATGAGTTTCTGGTCTGTCCATAGGTCAGGACTCTGCACCTGTTCATTCCACCATGCCCCTCATCCAGGATGCCATAGGCGGGGCACAGGGAGACCGTCAGTGTATTGCTATTGCTTACCCAGCAATAGCACCAAAGACACAAACCTGCTTTGGGTTTCGTGTTAGTGATTAGGAATAACTCTAATGGACTCCTCTATTCTGATTGTCGTCAGTCGCCTCACTGCCTGCACCACCTCTCGCCAATAATCGATAAGGTTTCTGAAAGTCCATGCCATATGTATGAAATTTGCATCCTCTACTCTACATCTGGGGCAGGCAGAGAATCTAGTAACGTACATTTTGTATAAACGTGATGGGGTGTAGTACACACGGTGTAAAGAATTGAAGTGCGTCAGCTCGAACTGGCGTTAATGGAAATGTCTTGAACCAAGAAAAAGACTCTCTTCCATTCCCTGTCTGAGACTAGCTCCAGGACCTCTCTGTCCTACTTGAAGTGGGCTCGTAGCGAGATTTGCTTCCTACCAGTTTTCAAGGCCCTGTATAGACAGGACACCATGTGTCAACCAGGGGACTACTCTAACGGAGATCTCTAGAGTAATGGATGATCTAGGCTCGTCCGGAAGTCCACACATATCTCCCGGATGTGTTTCGCATAATGGCTCACATCCAAGCCACAGTACTCACACGCCATCTCAAATGGAAGAAACGAGTCAGAGGGTTACAAGTCCCCCACAGTGTGACACCCCCCCACCCCCCTCGCTTCACTTGGTCAAGGACATTACTTTCTCTATGTTAGTGAATGGTTTAAACCATCAATCGCGCAATGCTCTAGCGGACGTTTCAAAATCTTTATAATTGGCCTTTCCCAAGCCTGCTCCACCTGGTGCACTGTTTGTGGTGCTGTTTCTGATAGAGACCTACTCATCATAACATATACAGGTAGAGGTGTAGGGTCGAAGTTATTATTGAGAAGTCGTTGCTCCTAATGGTCAGTATCAGAGCACCACTGCACCACATGCTCTAGCTGGGCTACAATATGCTTTAATGTCCGGAAGACCTAGGCCTCCCGCCTCATTATCTCTCTTAAGGGTCTTGAAGGCCACCCTACTTCTTTTACCTGCCCTCACCAGGGAGATTAGGAGGCTGTCCATGAGTGTGAAAGCAGTTGTAGACACATAGACCCCTGAAGTACATACAAACAGTGAGGGAGAGGGACCATATTAGCCAGGCCACCCTGCTTATCGTTGAGACCAGGGGAGTGTACAAAAATTGTTTAGACGACTGAAGTTTCTGAATTACTCTACCCAGATTATATTACTGATTTTCCGCACTGTATCACTTAGATACTGAAGCATCTTAATTGATCTTGTTCCCAATTTAAGCCTGTTCGGCCGAGTTCCTCAAAGGGTGCTGCTGCCAGCTGGGCCAGGGGGAAGACTTTGTCTTGGTCTTATTAACATGTAGTCCAGAGATTCCTTCAAAGGTTTTCATTTCCTCCATTAGGATAGTAATTGACAACTGGGGTTGTCTCAAATGAGCATCGATATGGGAAACCCTGGGCAAGTTTATTAAAGTACTCCTACCTGGCACAAAACCACATAGGTCTTTGTGCACGAGGGAGTTCACCACACGCATCATTCTGGTTTCAAGGATCTTTGATCAGATTTTAAAGGTTTGTCATCGAGAGAAGCCTATAGGACCCCAGTTCGACGCAACTCTGTCCAGTTTTAACATCATGATAATGACGGCCTATCTCATAGAGGCAGGTTGATGCCCCAACGTTTTCGCTTCACTGTACCCCTCTAGTAATTTCTCAGAAAGTTGAGGTAGGAATTTGCGATAAAATTTCAATGGGATGCCATCCGCACCAGAACTTTACCACCTTGCATATCCTTAATGGCCTCTACGAACTCTTCTTTTGTTAACTTGCGGTCTAACTCCATCCTCAGGTCTTTCGATAGGGATTTGAATGTTTTGTAAATAACTTGCATCCGTGAAACATCTGGAGAAGCAGGGCTTGCATACTATGCCTCCAAATGCCTGGCAAGGGTATTATTGATCTGTACCTGTGTTAGCGCCACCCAACCTTCTCTAGTGTTCAACAGAGTGATAAGGGTAAAGGGATTCTCTCGACGAAGCAGCCAGGCAAGTAGTCTGTCTGTTTTATCCCTTTCCTAATGTAGGACCTGTCTATAATTATGCCGTGTAAATTTATCTTGTCTGTTCAATAACTCTTTGATGTCACTACGAATCCTGGATTGGGTTTTCAAACTATTTGGAGGTGTCAGGTGTCTGAGCCTCTGCTTCTTGAAGCTTAGCTTCTGCCTACTGGAGTTGTGTTTGCAATTTACTATGAGTGCCATAAACCTTACTTAGGCATTACCTGCTCAATACCAGCCTCCCATTTGTTGGCCCAGGTATCCATATTTCCCCAATTTTTGATCAAAATAGTTGTCAATGAATGTGGAGATCTCAGTCTGGAATTCCATATCTTGTAGGACTGCAACCGACATCCTCCATGTGGGGATAACACTCCTAGGTCTTTCTATCTGGAAGTGCATTCTGAGGTGGGAGTGATCTGAGAGGAATCTACCCAGATATTTTGAGGACAGTATTTTCGACAGCAGTGTGCGTGATATCAATATTCTGCCAAGTTTGCTATATGTGTTATGAGTGGTGAAGTAGCAGGAAGACTCTTTATCCTGAGGATATTGTACCCTCCAGACATCTCACCACTGAAGATCCATAACCTCAGAGAGTGAGGATGTCATATCCGGTTTTGTGTGCTGCTTGGGGGGGAGCAGGGGTGAACCTGTTGATGTCGCCATCAAGGATACAATTAAAGTCCTTAGCATAACAAGTGGCTCATCTTTCTAGGGCACCAGAGCCTCATTAGGGTTCTGTAAAACAATGTATCGTCTGAACTTAGGGCATATACATTAATCATGCACGGTCCAGGAGTCCATATACAATTACATATCACCCCTTGACATCTGCAGTGAACCCTAAGGCTAAATAGGACCCCCGAAGCCAGTCATATCGAGACCCCCTAGGAAAAGTTAAAAAAAATGGAGGAGTATAGCTGCAGTCTCCATTTATTTACATATCTTCGTTTCCTCCACATCTATAGGGTGTTTATCATGGCAGAAAGTAATTTGTGCTGCATGTCACCTAAGATACAAGTTAACACAGTATATTTTGACATACCCATTAGGTCCATGTTATGTTATGTTAATTGGGCATTTATAAAGCGCACGGCTACTCCCAGGAGTGTCCCGGCGCTAAGCAAAAAACCACGTAAACAAACACAACAGAAGAAAGCCAGACGAGAAACCTGCCAAAAACGGGAATTAAAGTTGGAAAAGCCACGTCTTAAGTTTTTTCCTGAAAGTAAGGAGGTCCAGAACCTGTCTGAGGGCCAAAGGGAGACTGTTCCATAGGTGGGAGGCGATCACTTGGAAAGATCGACCTCCGACCCGAGCAAGAGAAATTTTAGGAACAGGAATCAAGAGTTGAAATGAGGACCTCAGGGTACGTTGGGGAGTGTAATGAGGAAATCTTTGTCTGAGATAAGGGGCTCCA
This sequence comes from Calotriton arnoldi, assembly GCA_963921515.1. NCBI lineage: Eukaryota > Metazoa > Chordata > Amphibia > Caudata > Salamandridae > Calotriton > Calotriton arnoldi. The sequence goes on from CAWUFW010008127.1 coordinate 675,588, forward strand.
ATCTGATTAAAAGCTTTGAAAACCAGAATCAGTGCTTTAAAATGGATTCTTTTCTGAACAGGGAGCCAATGCAGGGATAACAAGAGAGGGGACTGAATGAGTTCTAGGGCCAGCCAAAAGATGGCCCTAGCAGCCGTGTTCTGGATCACCTGCAAACGGGTGATTAGATAACTGGGAAGTCCCAAGTACAGAGAGTTCACGTAGTCCAATCTCGAGATAACCAGAGCCTGGACAATGGTCTTTCTGTGAGCAACAGAGAGCAGGGGAAGAACATTCTTCACCATTTTTAAAATCCCGAAACAAGTCCCAGCCACGGATGGAATCTGGGACTTCATAGAAAGTGTGGCATCCAGCCTGACACCCAGGTTCTTAACCAAGGTCACAGACGACCTGGGGGGGGGTCAGATCCTGCGGCCACCAGTCATACCAAGTCTCACATGGTCGAGAGCCAAAAAAGATAATCTCTGACTTATCAGGATTGCATTTCATTTGATTATCCTTCAGCCACAAAAAAACTGCTGACAGACATGAGTTTATTGCATGTCCATCAAACTCAACACCCTTCTCGCAAGTGAACAACAACTGAGTATCGTCTGCATACGAAACGATCTTAGCCCCGTGTTGTTCTGCCAAAAGGGCGATAGGGGCCATATAAAGATTGAACAAGGTAGGGCTCAGAATAGAGCCCTGCGGGACTCCAACATTCATGGGAGGAATAGCAGCAGAGAAAGGGGGGGACCATATAGTTTGAAGGCGGTCGCTGAGAAATGATTCAATCCACCTCAGGGCTAGGCCACCGACACCACCCTCCACCAATCTTTGCACCAATCTATTGTGGGGCACGGTGTCAAAAGCCGCGGAGAGATCCAAAAGTACCAAGACCGCGTTGCCTCCTCGATCTAGCGTGGTTTTTATAGTTTCCACCACTTCCAAAAGGGCCGATTCAGTACTAAAATTAGCCCTAAAACCTGACTGACTAGGATGCAAGAGTTGATTGGTCTCAATATAATCAGTAATAATAGAATTGACATATTTCTCCAAAACCTTGGAGAAGAAGGGTAGCAGAGATATAGGGCGGTAGTTAACTGGATGTTCGACATCAACATCTTAATATTTTGATAAGGTCCTGACATAGATCTGTCTATATAGCGACACTGGGACTCTCAATCTCCTACCACCTCTAACACTGGGATATAGAACATCAGTATAGTCTGTCGCTTTAGTCACAGCACAAGCTACGTTCGGACTTAGTGGTAAAGTATGGTTATTTACTTGTGGTTGCACTGTGATTCTATAACCCCCTATCACTCTCCCTGAGTAAACACTAACATAAGATATGAACTGAAGCTGTGTCTGACCACTATCTTCATTACTCTCCCCTCAGTAAACTGAACTAGGTAATGTAAATCAAATCCTAAGAACTAAAGTAAAAACTAATAGAGCGGAGATATATATATATATATATGGAAATCACTCTTTTCCTCTAACATATAGAGCCATCCGGCTGACCCACCACCACTCTTATCATCTGGGGTATCTTGTGAGGAGTCCCTGTGGGTAGATGGGGCTGTGGTTTGCCTGTGTTTATTTCCTATGGGTCCCAGTCTATCAGGGGGTCTAGTGTTGGACTGGTCCTACATCTCCAGCCAGTCCCACATTTCATCCGGGGTTGTGAAAAAGTGCGTTTTACCCTCATGACACACCTTGAGTTTTGATGGCAAAAGTAGCATACATTCTACATTCATAACTCATAATTTCTGCTTAGCTGCTGTACATTGTCTACATAGTTTTTGTACTCTCAAGATATAATCTGGGAATATACCGATCCGGAGGCCCTCATATTTTGGATCTTCATGTCGCCGGGCCCACTGAAGTACAGCATCTCTGTCTCCATAGTTCAGGAACTGTGCTATAAGGGTGCTGAAGCATTGAAGGGGGGTCACGGGGTGGCAGGAGTGCTAGGGCTCTGTGTGACATCTCTATCATCAAAATGGCAGATAGGCTGTTGGGATTCCATACAGTACGGAGCCAGTGTTCCAAACTCAGGCTCCCCCTCTGCATGCTCCAGGATGCCCACAAATCGAAGTTTGTTACATCGCGATCATCCCCAGCAACTTCAGTGTGTGTGAGCCAAAGATATGCGATTGTTCAGAGAGGATACGAACCTTTGATTTCAGTTAAATTATTTTGGTGGTCAGAGTCTCTACAGATTTCTCAGTTTGAAGGGACATATAGTTAGCTTTACGTAGATCAGCACGCAGGAGGTTGACCTCGATGGACATGGCATTGATCTTATTTTCCAGTAGTAGCCGGAATCTGTCAATTGAAGCTAGGATCGGGGCACTGGAGAAGTCCTCTACGCCACTAACCCCGTCCCTCCCCCAGGGATTCCCCGGGGCCCAGCAGTGAGTCTAAGCCCCTGGATCCATCTACAAACTGCTCTGTGCGGGTTTGTTGGGGTGTCTTAGCAGGAATATCTCTTCCCATTGCTGCTGTTGTGGTGGTTGAAGCAATGAAGTTATACCGTTTGGGGTCATTGCGGCCCAATGACTGTGCCAGCTTGGCTAACAGCAATATATGTGGTGGCACCTTGTGCCTCAGAGTTTCGACCGATGGAGGGTTGCAGATTCAACAGCAAAGTAAGCCCCCATGACCTTCTCACCTCCAAATTAGGTAGGGGAGGTCTCTCTCGCTCAGTGTGGGACATGGAACTGCCTCTGCAGAACAGAGAACATGGAAGTAGCTACTAAATTGGGGGAGACCGCATCACAAATATCCTATAGAGGAATGTGTCTCGGTAGCAAGGAGAAAGCAAGAAGTCTATCCAGTTCAGCTTTGCAGTCTTCCCCTCTAGCTGCGGCTGCCTGCAGGGCCCCAAGCATGCAGGAAGGCCGAGCTGTCCCCTAGCGTAACCCACAGGCAGTGATTCCCCCCCTTCACTCCGAGGGAGTCCTTCAATTAGCCGGCTCAGTACACCCCGGCAGGGCTGAGGCATCATTCTCTGTCCGTGTCACAGCCATTCCCCAGCTGACTAAATGCACTGAGATCTTGATGCACGGCTGTGGGTTTTTCTCCATATCTGCTCCAGTACAGAGCCGAAGGCCTAGCTCACCTTATTCACTTAGGATGACCAGAGGCCTCTTCACTCACGTCGCTCTGGTGATCAGGTCAACCTTCTGCACCCCAGAGGAACTGGTCCTCTGCTTTCCCTGTGGTGCAGACCTTGGTTGTAACCCTGTTTGAGGCGTGTCTCTCAGCAGGGCCAGACTGGGAAACAAAACCAGTCCTGGCAAACTGCTCGGCCGGCCCGCCCCCCTGGGGTTAGGGGGGCTGCAGCCGAGCTGTTTGCAAGGGCCGGTTTTGGCCGATTTTGTTACAGGGGGCCGATATTGCCGAACCCCGGTAACAAAAACGGCCCCCCCAGGGGTGTAAAATCGGCCCCCACCCTAGCGGCCCACTGGGGAAACGCCCGGTGCCCGCAACGGCCAGTCCGGCCCTGTCTCTCAGGGCTACCCTGGTCAACTCCGGACGCCAGGCCCCACCACATTGTGTCCGCACAAGGCAGGATCCCTTGAACACAACCTTCGTCCTCTATGGCTCCGGGCAAGTAGGACTCTCTCTGCCGCATCTATTATCGCAGTCCCTCCAGGGCCCAGCACAGGCCACCTCCTGGACTTTCCTCGGGCTCCGGGTGGGCTGCTATCTTGGAACCAGCCATGGCGGCCTGAAATCTGCACTGTCATTTCTTGGCTTTCCCTCCACAATCGACGCCAAGCGGAAGCCATTCTGAACTCCGGAGTTCAGTTTGGCTGCAGGATCATTATGGATTCATTGGGGCAAACGTGAGTCGTCTAGAATTACTGTGTGTGCTCGGCCACGCAGCCTGGCCATGCCCCTCAGTTTTAAGGGCCAGTTACCTTAAAGAACGGCTGTGCAGGGGATTGAAAGTCATGCACATTTAGAAAGCAAGAACAAAATTAAGGTCCACCTGAGGCACATCAAAAAGCGCAGGAGGTAACATATATGTGAGCCTTTTCAAGAAATGCATCACAACTGTGACTTAATTATGTTTGTCGCACTGGCAGATACAAAAAGGCATAATGACAAATAATCTTTAATGTTGCCCACATCAAGGCCTTGCTGGGTGAAAGAGGACAAACAGCAGAAAGTTTAGCCTGTATTAGATTGACTCAACAGTCCTAACGCCAAGCCACAAACTTTGTCCAACTTCCAAAGTAGATCGACTTCAAGGATGACATTCACTACTTCATCAGGCAGATCAAATCGCTCAGCTGGCTCTGCTGAATATTCAAGTATGGAGGTGTAGGCTGTGGAAGTTTGAGTGCAGGACTGCCCTGGTGTTGGGAGGGCTAGTCCTTCAGCAGAGGTAGATGGAGCAGGGGCGAGATACTCAGATTCAGCACTTCAGACCTGTACCAGACCCTTGAAGCCGAATCATGGGCTCTAATGATGAGCGGAGCCTGGTGTATCCTGACATTCTTAAGAACCTGGGAAAGCAGTACCAGAGGTGAAAATGTGTAAAGTAGACCAAAGTCACACTATAGGAAACACACACCTTCCAGGAAACCTTGTGGTAGAAGCTCTAGTGTGCAAAAAAGCTAGACAATGAGCATTCTGAGACAGCAAAAACGATCTACCCAAAGTGTACTCCTGGGCAGAAGCACCTTAAACCACCACCAGGTACAAATGCCGCTACTGGTTAGCTAGATGGCGATTGCTGAGCTCATCTGCCAGGTGATTCAGGGACTCTGTCAGATTGTGGACACTTAAGGAAACTTCCTAAAAGTCTTTCCAGCGTCGCATTCCCTGCGCTTAGTGACATTGCACACATGACCCCTAACGACCCCGTTTGTTGAAGTACCACATGGTAGTCATGTAGTTTGTTATAACTTACAAAGGACTGCCCCTAGTTAAAGACAGAAAGGCCATGAGAGTCAGCCGGATGGATTGCCGGTCTAGAAAATTGATTTGATACCTTGCTCCAGCAGAGACCAGAGGCACCTAATCTCTACCTTGTCCAGGCTCCATCCCAAGCAGAGTCTCTTTATCTTGTTCAGGTGTCCTTCCCACTCCCCAAAACCCTAGCAAGTCCAGAGTAGAAACATCTGTGACGACAGTGAGCTCTGGATGGGATACAAACTTTATAATGCAGCTGTGCAGACAATGAAGCATCACTAAAACACAAACGTGAGCTAGCTGTATAGCACAGTTGTGCTTGGACCCTTCTCTGTAGCACAGCTTAGCACGTACCAATTGTACAAGTGCCAGGAAAGAAAGAACTGTACATCACAGTGCTATACTCAGAAGGGCAGGGGTACAACATCGCCCTGCAAGGAACACAGCATGCAAGTAACTGCAATGGACAGATGTTCAACACAGCCAGGCCCAGAACCATTTGCACAACATCACTACAGACGGAATGATTTGTAAAACACAGCTATGTATAGACCCAACTTTATAGCACAGCAGTTCACAGAACAAACAAAGCAATACTGCAATCGCCTCTTTGTGCCACAAAACACAGTGATTACCTGTAAACTGCAAAGCAAAGAGGTCACATTACAATCAGGGCTATCCTGGGCTACACAGGAGATGACCAGCGCTTGTCAAATTAGAGAAAGTTTCTGGAGACCTCCAGTAATGCATCACTCACCAAGTTAGGTAAGCACAGAGCACTCCCAGAAAAGCTATGGTACTGCGCTCAGAGCTAGCCAATAAACTAAGACATGCTGAAAAGTTCCTGGCAGCAGAGTTTTTGTCATCCACAATCAGCAGTGAAACACAGAGCAGATGTGTTTATCTATCTCGTAGAAAAAGCGACACAAACAACAGAACCTTGGCACAAAGTGAGATGGGGTCTCTAATAAAGTAAAAACTCTGTTTTCCCTTACCTTAGTTGCAGCCCCACATACAGTAATCACCTGGAACTGATATGCACACATGATGGAAGCCTTAAATCATCAGAAGAGTCTGTATTGACCACATCTCAGAGCTGCAAGGTTGCAGTAAATCAGGTAACATCACTAAATACACTCACTCACTGAGGCTCGTTCTTATCTAGCTGTTCTTGCAAGAGCCATACAGGCAATATTTTTGCACATTCAGGAAGTATTAGTGTGACTTTCACAAAAGATTCCTATCAACCCCAGGGCTCCATACTGTCTCCTGTCATCTTCAACATATACATGGAGCCGTGTGATGCTCTACTCACAGGTAACAGCATCAAGATTCACCAATATGCAGATGATTCACAACTCTACTTGAAAATCTCCTCTGCTTTAGTCATCCACTGCTTTAAATACTGCTTACACATCATCCAGACCTGAATGTCCAGCACCTACCTGAAGCTCAACCCAACCGAAACAGAATTCATGATATAAGGCAAGAACAATAAACAAGATACAGTACAAACCTGGCTCTATGAATTGAACATTGTTGGCTTCAAATCCCAACTTTCGCGGAATGCCAAATCACTTGGATTTACCCTGGATGCCAATCTCACCCTCAAAGATCACATTGCCAAACAACAAAGATAGTCTGTTACCAGCTCTCTCTCTTCTAAAGAATGTCAAACCATTTTTCCCGAAAGCGTCTTCAGAACTGCTGTTCAAGCCCTTGTACACTTGCATCTGTTTGGTGGTAATACCCTACTCCATGGCTTCCCAGACTCCACACTGACACCCCTTAAAAACACTCTGCACACTGCAGCAAGTCTCATCCTGGGCTGGAAAAAACATGATCCTGATGGAACTTCATTGACTCCTCTTGCTGGCCTGTATCATCTTCAAAACCAGCAGACTCATTTTTACAAAGCTATCATGGTCGATCTTAGCACGCCAATAGTTTAAGACTGCAGACTAAGAAGTGTAGAAAAGACTGCTGACTAAGAAGTGTAGAAAAGACTGCAGACTAAGAAGTGTAGAAAAGACTGCAGACTAAGATGTGTAAATAAGAAAAAAATAAGACAGGAGGCCTTTTCCATATATGTACCGAGGATCTGGAATAACATCCCCATATCCATTAGGACCGCCCAAAAGCTGCTTCAATTTAGGAAAAAGTTGAAGGCTCAACTCTTTAAAAACACTAGATCACAATGCATTAACCATCCACAACTCAGCTTCCTCTCCTCTTATTCATTGACTTTATACTTATCTTTGACTGTGTACAGTGCTCCATTGCCTTTTGGCTAGGTTTGCACCATAGAAATACTAAATGCATACATTTTCAAAGAGACTTCGAGGGGTCACTGCACCTCAAACCATAGATGTTTTTACTACCGAACTGGGATGTTGGAGGGCCAATATGAGCCTGTTTTCCTTGCTTGGATTAGGACACATAATGTCTTGCCTACACTACTGCTCAAGTCTCTGGCCACACACACTAGTTTTGCTTTGTGTTCTGTCGTAATACCACTCTACATGGTTCAAGTGTTACTGAATGTGGCATTACTATAAGATGTAATACTAGTATTAACTCATGCTTTTCCAGTTACAAATTTAACCTAATCAGAGCTCGGGGAATTTGTGAGCAGAAATGGCATGGAATTCAGCAGAAAACAAGCAGTTAAAGGCCTGATAGAAGTGGATCTCGCATGTTATTCCCCCTTCCATGCTTGGCTGTTAAATGGAGCGGTAATACTACCCAGTAATGGTAACATGGCCTGGCATTACTACCCCATTTTACCAGGTACTGGTAATGAGGCTCATCGTGGTTTGCCATACAATAGTTGGGCTAGTCCAAATGGTCCCTTGCGTCGCCTGGTGGGATGTCGTAGTGAGCACAGACATACCTGTGAGGGGCGGGGTTTGTTTATATGGCAACTGAAAGGCCAGAGCAACAGCAAAGAAGATGTCCTGCTCAATGCCACTTTAGAAACATGTTTACCTTTGTGATGCTACAAAACCTTCAGTGTATTACACTGAATCAGGAAGGAACTACTCTAAACCAGACGGGGGACTCGCCGCTCCCCAAAGTCATTACTGCCGACGGCCATATTGAATGAATGGCTTTTCTGACTCTGGCGTAGTCCTAAACCTCTATGGGAATTAAACCTGTCCCAAGATAGATTACTTTTGAGCTCTGGCTTGAGAGGACAGCTGAGAGAAACATGAGAGTGGAGAAACATGTCAGACCGGGACACTCAATAGATGGACTACATGAGGACAAGTGGGAGAGGCACAGAAGACGCAGGGAGGTAATTAACACAAGAACGAAAGAAGAATGGGAATTCATGAGGGAGGGCAGCATATGCTGAAGAGGAACACATCAGGGACAGGAACATATGGGAGGTAAATGAGACGGGGGCAAAGGAGAGAGAGAGGGGCAAGTGATGATAATGCGGGACAGAGACATGTGATACAGGTGGTACCATGACCTACCACAGAATACTGCCTGCATAAATGAGACACATTGCATGAATGGCGGATGCTTGGTCTCTGAAGTTAAAGCAGTGCCTGCGACAGATCACAGTTTCCTCATAACCCTGGCAGAAACCTACCTTGCTCAGTAGTTTCTCGGCTACTGAGGATGGAAGGACTGGAACCCATTTCTAATATCTGCCAGATATCCTGGAGTGCTTCCTCTTCTCCAGACCATGACTTCGTAGGTGGATGGGTTGGCACTTGTTCCATCTTGCTGGGAGGTGGGGAGCGCCTCAAGTCGGGTGCTGTGTTCTCCTTAATCACCATAGATCTATTTTTCTGAGATGAAGTCTGCAGATGACGCTGCTGTGAACAGGAAAATCAGAAGAATTTTTAAGTAATTAAGAGCAAAAAGAGATGATATACCAGTCTCTTTATTCATTCTTTCATTCATTTGCTTGTTTAGAGGATGGTCAGCAGATGTTAATGTTAGTTTAAGGTAACTGTAACTGGCACAGATCAATGTTCCAAGAGAACTTACATTGGCATAGAATACCACAATAATAATAATAAGTGAGAAGGAAGCCCCAGTCAGTGGAATAACCTTTGCAGAAATCAAGGAAAATCACAGTTAATAAATGACAAGTTATGGAAGAACCCTCCCACTCACTGAATTACATCTAGATAACGGTCTGCATGTTTGTGTTACATAATAAACCCAAAACAGTTCCCATACCTCAGACTATAAAATAATCAGTCAAAATTGTGGCTACAAAAGCAAAAAAGTGGCAAATGCAGGTGTGATAATTTTGAAATAAGACAAAAAGATTGCAACAAACACAAAACACAAATTTAGTAAGGGTTTTTTTTGTGGTTTTTTTCCACAAAAATTCTTGCCAGAAGCCTAGGCTTAAATGAACCAGTTACCTACCTTTGGTAATGCATTATCTGGCAGAAACTAATTAGCCCCATATTCTTTACCTTAGAATTATCCTTGTGCATCAGACTGAATCTGAACATTCTTGAGCAGCACCCTTGAGCGCCGGTGGTGCCGTTGTTTAGCTTTACATCGGTCACAACAGAAATAACATGTGCTGTCCCTATATACAAAAACAACAAGGTGATGGATGGAATGCTTAAATCAAACTCAGCCACTGGCAATCACTCGGGACGCATCCAATTCCATAATTTTTCGCCCATCGTGCCACCTCAGTTTGGACTCAGCCATATCCAAATTAGTCTTGATGCTGATCCTCATGGGAATAGTTCAGCCCAAACTGCCAGGCCAGGCAGGTCCTCCCTGACCTGGAACACAAGCAACTTAGGACCGGCTTCACACTATTTAGGGCTCTTCAGCCAGTTATAGCTCCAGTGGCACAGTGAGCCAGGGACTCACGTTTGGGCATACCTGGCGCCCTTAGGGCGTCAAATGCATAAACAGCAAGGTGACAGATGGAATGCTTGAATTAATCTCAGCCACTGGCAATTGCTCAGGGTCGCATCCCAATCCATCATATTTTGCCCACTATGCCACCTCAGGTTGAACACAGCCATATGCAAATCAGCTTTGAACCTGTTCGTCATGGGAACAGTCCAGCCTGAATTGACAAGCCAAATCCCTGAACTGGAACATAAGCAACCTAGGTCCGGTTTCACCTAAGTTAGGGCTCTTCAGCGACATATAGCTTGTTTCCAGTGGCACAGTGAGCCCGGGACCTACATCTGGGCATACCTGGTGCACTTAGGGCATCAAATGCAAAAACAAGGTGATGGATGGAATGCTTGAATTAATCTCAGTCACTGGTAAGCACTTGGGCCACATCTCAATCCATTGTTTTTAGCCCACCTTGCCACCTCAGTTTAGACCGAGTCATATACAAATCAGTCTTGAACCTGCTCCTCATAGAACCAAGCTATACCAGACTGAAGAGCCCATAACAGGGGTGAAACTGGGCCTGGGTTGCTTGTGTTCCGGTTCAGGGAGGACATGGCCTAGCAGTTCGGGCTGGATTGTTCCCATGAGGAATGGGGTCAAGACTGACTTGCACATGGCTGTGTCCAAACTGACGTGGCATGGTTGGCAAAAAATGATGGACTGGAATGTAGCCCTGAGCGATTGCAAGTGGGTGAGATTAATTCAAGCATTCCATCCATCACCTTGTTGTTTTTGCATTTGATGCACTAAGTGCACTGGGTATGCCCAGATGTGGGTCCCAGGCTCATTGTTCCACTGGAACCAAGCTCTACCTACCTGAAGAGCCGTAACTAGGGTGACACTGGTCCTAGGTTTCTAGTGTTCTGTTTCATGGAGGACCTGGCCTGGCAATTTGGGCTGGACTGTTCCCATGAAGAGCAGGGTGGAGACTGATTTGCATATGGCTGGGTCCAAATGGAGGTGGCACAGTGGGTGAAAAATGATGGATTGGGATGCATCACCTTGTTGTTTTTGCATTTAATGGCTATATAGGCGCCACCCCAGCACGCTGACATCAACGCGGAGCCACGAAGAATGCTGATGCACTGGTGTGCAGTGCTAAGGGCCTCAGAAGGGTAACCCTAAACAGAAATCAGTTAGCAAAATGAGGAGGATGGGAGGGACGGGAAGGAATTTGCAGCTAGATAGAGTCTCTACCAGATAAGGTGTTACCAAAAGTAAATAACCGAGACTTCTAGCCGCAAATTACTTACCTTAAAATAGATACCAAAGCAATACCTCCCCAGAGATGGGTCTGCGAGCAGATTAGACCAAAAAGCCCTGTAGGACAGATTGGGCAAAAGTCCCATCATGAAGGACCCGACTGTCCAGACAGTAATATTTAGTCAATGTGTGCAGTGACGCCCATGTTGCTGCCTGACAGATGTCCTGGACAGGGTCTCCATGAGCTAAGGCAGTGGTTGCAGCCTTGGCTCTGGTGGAATAAGGATGCAAGCCCTCACTGGGTTGCTTTTTGATCAATGCATAGTGGATTTTTATACAGGGCATTATCCAACATGAGACAGTTCATTTCTGCACAACCTTTTACTTCTTTGCCCAACATACCCAAAGAACAGTCAATCATACAACAGGAACTCTTTGGTACAATCAAGGTAGAACAACAATGCTCTTTTTGGGTCCAGGCGATGGAGTCTCTCTTCTTGTTTAGAAGGTGGAGCAAAGAAGGTAGGCAAGGTGATATTCTGGCTTAAATGAAAAGGTGTTACAACCTTCGGAAGGAAGGAAGCACAGGTCCTCAGAACCAGTTTGTCTGGATAGAAAGTTGTGCAAAGAGAGTGCTTGCAGTTTTCTGACCTTCCTGGCCGATGACATGGGCACTAGAAAAGCCATTTTGATGGTAAGTAGGAGAATTAGACAGTTGTGCAGGGGTTCGAAGGGCGTGCACATGTGAAATGTTTAGACCAGGTTGAGATCCCATTGAAGCATGATGAATGTTCTTGGAGGTAACACATGTAGGAGTCCCTTTAAGAACTGAGTCCCAACAGGCGACTTAAACAAAGAGGATTGGTTTGGCAACTGCAAGAAAGCCGAGATGGTCAACAAATGACCTTTAGCAGTGCCCAGAGTACTGCCCTGCTGTGCCAGAAAAATAACATACCAATAAAACTTGGGAGAGGGGTGCAAAAAGAGGGTCAATGTTTTTGAATGCCATGTCACAAATTTGTCCCAAAGGCAGGCGTATACTGTCTTGGTGTAGGGAAGCCTTGCTGCCAGAATAGCATCACAGACTTCTGGAGGAAGGTTGAAAACTGTCAACTGATCCAGTTCATTTCCACGCATGAAAGCGGAGAGTGCGCAGGACCCTGCCCTGTTCCTGCGACAGAAGATCCTCCCAAAGTGGCAGATTGATCAGAGGACCTATGCTCATTATCAGGCATTTGGGATACCATACGGATCCACAAAAATGACTTGGGCCAGTCATTCCTGATCTTCTTGAGAACTCTGTACAGGAGTGGTATCAGCGGAAAGGCGTCCTTGAGGCCTGAGCCTCACTTGAGACAAAAAAGCACTTCCGAGCAAAAGCCACCTTGGAACCTCCAGTGTGCAGAACCGCTGACATTGCACATTCTCGGGGGTGGTGAACAGATCAAAACAAGGCTCTCCCCAATCTTGAAAGAGACAGAGAGTCCCCTTCACTTGGAGATGCCATTCGTGATCAGCTAGACATTGAAGATTGAGTGGTCTTCCCAGGCGTTCAGATAGCCTGACAGGTGTTGAACCACCAGGGAAAACACCTGCACCAGCCTTTCTTTGAAAGGAGGAACAAAGACTTTCAGTGTCAACAGAATAACCCAAAGCTCCAACAAGTTTATGTGGAGCCCAGATTCCATCAAAGACCCGAGTCCTCTGATCTCCGCCTCTCCCAGGTGGCCGCCCAGCCAAGGAGTGGCACATCTGTCACTACAGTCAGTTCAGGTTGGGGAAGGGAGAGAGGTCTGCCGCTGATCCAATTACGTTTCGTCAACCACAATTACTATCTTTAATATTTGTCTTTAAGGCATATATCCACAGAAAAAGTTACTTATCTTTGGTAACAATATTTTCTGGTGGATACATAATCTTCTTGCAGATTCCTCATCTTATGAATATCCACCACATTGGATACAGAAACTTCTTTCCTAACAATAGCTCTCCAGTGTTGTCAAGCCGTGTGGATGTAGCTTCAGCTGAAACTCCGCCTATTGAATGTGATGTCTTTGGAATATATTAATCACCAACCAGCACGATAACCATGCCCCACTGTGGCGTGCTGAATCCCAGAGAGCAATAATGGTAGCAAGAATGCAGCATTCAACAAGGACCTTATTAATCACTGTACTAACTCACAATGGAGTATGCATGAATGCCTTTGGGAGAGTTTTTCATGGCTAAAGCAAAGCGATTTTGATACAGGGGAAGAAGAAATGTGAAATCATATGCTTGTCAATCGCTTTGCGATTCTTGCCTCCAGTGAAGACCACAAAGAGATATTTACCACTCTTTCTTATCAAGGGATGTTGATGTAACAGAATACCACAAGCCTGGTGTCTACTTTACGCAGTCACTTCTCTGCTTTGGTAGAAAAATTAGGATGCCATTATCCAATCATAGCTGTGTGACGGGACATTTGGCCCGAAGAAGTCTCTAAGAGTTGTAAATGTGACTTGATCACACTTGTGTATAATCATCATTATGGACATCTATTCTATCCAGCAAACATCTGGTGGTATATAAGGTAAAATTCCATAATGGGACCTCAAAAACAAGACGTGACCAATAGCATTTAGTGGTCCACTTGGAGTATTTCTAATGGGAAACACAGTTGAACTATACACCAGAACCATGATAGACATGACTCCACTACAACTATAACCAAGATACCTTTTTGTATCCTTTACCCACAATGAAAAATCTTTTTAATGCCCCCTAAATTCATAAATACTAACAAACCATAAATTAAGCAAGGCTTGTGATGGAACAAGGGCATTAATGAATAACCACTGTACATTGTAGCATAGTAATTGACTAACAACATGACTTTTCCTCTTAACAAGAGTGTGACTATTGGACTACACTACGCTGCAGACACCCATGACCCGCAAACAACCCAGAATAAGGGTAAGGAGAATGTGTGCATGTTTGATTCAAATAACACATTACCACCAAGCATGTACCTCGCATGTCGTGTTACATAGCATCAACAATGAATCAGTTTCAACCTTTTTGCATAGATAGTTTTGCCTACCACCCACAGACAGAATGAAGAGTTAAAACAAGATGTTTCAATAGGAAATAGCACCATCACTCCATGTTTTCTTGATCATATTTCACTTTTTAGGGAATGTGCCACAACCAGGAAGGGTATAAACTTACCACTGACCACACTAAGGATAAGGGAATAACCATAGGGCCCACTCCAAATTGGTGAGGGGACATCAAGTTATAATCATGTATAATACTCTGTACCCCGCTATCCTTCTCCTTCCACACTTATGCACCTTTTTATTTTTACAGGTATCTGTCCGTGACTGAAGAGCAAGTCAGGTGAGAGCATTAAGCCTCACGTATGTGCATGGGATGCTTGTGAAATACAGACACAGAACATTTAGCCCAGACGAAGGCCCTAGACCTGGAAGGGGCTCATAGCATGGGCCGAAACATGTTGGCATATACATACTGGGGTTGACCGAACAATTTGATTCAAGAAGAACCCTAAATAAACACATTCTTTGACTTATACCCCAGGTACCCTACTAATAAAGGAATTCTTTGGGTATACCTTGAGGTATTTTAAAACGTTCTATTCCTCTCTGGATCCCTGCGTATCCAGCAAGAACCTATCTAGGAACTCCGATCCTTTTAGTTGAGTCTGCTCTGGTGGTACCACCCTACTAGGGTGTGGATAGGTGCCAATGATGAAGCATGTTACAATAACGTGAGTGAGGCGTCTATTTGAATATCTTTTGATACGTTGGCATACCTAGGAAGTTGCATCTTAGTCGGACCTTGTCCGTTTTCCTACTTCTTCTTCTTTGCCTGGTCGCTCTTGTGTGATAATAGTGATTTTGAGAGAATGCAACCAGGGAGATTTTCTCTCTGTGAAGATTATGTGACCATTGCCAGAAACTCCACGTTCACCACCCAGTCTTCCAAATATGGAAGTACATTGACTCCTGACCTACACAGTGAATCTGCCAGAACTGCGAGCACTTTTTCAAAAATGCATGGAGTGTTATTAGTTCATGCTGAAGGACAGTGAACTGATACTGCTGGGATCCAACAGTGAACCTCACGTAACATCTATCGGTGGGGAGGACTGGAAGATAAAACTAGGCATTGCTGAGATCCAGGGGAGAAAGCCCATCCCCGTGCTGAGGGCCAGGAGATTTGGCTTATGGACAACATGCTGAACTTGTCCTGCCAAATAAAAAAGCTCAAGCCACAGAGATATAGATTCACCTGAAATGACACCCTGTGCTGCTTTCTTCCAGAAGCACCAACTCTATTGCCCTTTTCTTTGGGAGGGCACAAAGGCCCACCTCCAAGATTGAGGCTTGAGCTGGAAAGCATGTCCTGATGGAAGGAAGGAGGTCAAGAGGGAAGGACAGTAAGGGTAGGGTGCTCGGTCCTGATGGATTAGCTGAATGACGCAGTGATCTGTCATGATTGTATCCCAGTTGGTGGAACACTGTGTGTCTGCCCCCCACCAGAAGGTGGTGGCTTAAAGGGGTGATAGAATAGAGGGGATTTGAGGCCGCACAGTCAGTGAAGGATGGGGGGGACTGAATCTGCTGCTGCTGTTGGTGATGAAGTATACAAAAAAGTGATGGATGAAATGCTTGAATTAATCTCAGTAACTGGTAAATACTCAGGGCTACGTCCAAGCCCTTCATTATTTTACATACCATGCCAACTCAGTTATCATCCAGCCATATGCAGTCAGTCAAAATCTTTATTTCAGCTAAAAGCCATAAAAGTGCAAGTAAAACATAAATATAAAATGGAACATTAAAATTTGAGCCAGCATACATCAACGAGAGCAATAAAAACATGCTTAAAACAAACGAGAGCCATGATCAAGAAGTTATTAAATGAAATCAATACAGCCAGTGAATTTCATAAACTCAGTTAATTAGGCCACAAACTAGACAGATACAGTCTTGCACATCAGTTTTATCAAAGTGCTGGTGCATGAGGGCGGACAGAGTCAATGAGGACACCCTCTGTTTCTGTTATGTCCTGACCTGCGTTAAGCCGGCACATCATGCGCCTAGTCCTCTCCATTGTTAGAAAGTATCAGGAGACAGCAAAAACGATACTTTGACTCGTGTCATATCTCAAAATACGAAGAACCTCTGCATGTTTCTTGCCCCTAGGTTACGGCATACTGGAAGTAGCCATTTTTCATAGGCAGGACAGAAGAACAGTGCGTGCTCCACCGTATGCAAACCAGTCTTGACCTTTCTCCAATAGGAACAATCCAACCCAAACTGCCAGGCCCTCCCTGAACCAGATCACAAGCAACCCAAGACCAGTTTCGCCCTGATTGGAACAGTTGGTGTTGGTGACAGTATGCTCTAGATCCTCTCCTACCATTAAAGGAGAGGCTTGGATCTGCTGTGAAGGTTGGCGCTGCAGGGATGGCCGAGTCCTAGCATACCCTCAAAATTCTCTACACAGATAATGGAACTGCCTCACTTAGGAGGCTAGACCCAGCAAGTGAGCCACAGACCTGCTCTTCTTGAAGAACTCCAGAGAGGAGTTGGACTTCACATCAAATAGCTGCTTGCCATTTAAGGGCTTGTCAAAGAGTGTGGTTTGGATCTCTACAGAAAAGCCTGTGAAATGCATTCAGTCATGACAATAATACCCATGGATTGAACCACAGTTTCTGCAGAATCTAGACCACACCTCAACATCAGCTTGGAAGCATCCAAACTGTTGTTGATCAGAGTGAGGGTTTCTCATTTGGTCCAGTTAGTATTGCTAGCTCCCACAGGGCATGGCCATAATGGCCTAGAAGGCATGTGGCATTTGCAGTATGGAGGGCAAGGTTTCCAGAAGCAAATATATTTGCCCTCTGGAGTCCAATCTTTCAGACTGTCTGTCTGGAGAAGCTGTGCAAAATGCATTCAGGCTCAATTTCTAGGGAGAGGCTTGGACCACCACTGTGTGTGGCAAAAGGTTAGACAATTAGAAGTTCACACTGCATGGGTCAGGTCTTTGCCGTCAGCCTATTTGTCTGTCAACTGCTCGACTTGAGAAGGATTTTCTCAAGCAGCCAGAATAGTCTCTGGAAGAGCCTAATAAAGTTAAGTAAGGGTTGCAAGATTTCTGTCAAAATGTTAGCTCTGACCTCCATCTAACATTTTAGGGTAGAGTAAACTCTGGGGCTTCTGCTGCTATTCATACCACTGCAGTGAATAAGGAGACTTCTTCTGAAAGAGGACAGGAAGGGTAAGGGAGATCTGCTTTGGGAGAGGTATCCAGGTCACTTGCATTTTGGAAATCAAGACATAAGCTAGCATCAAGATTATACAGGAGCACTTGGGGGCGTGGCTTGGACGGAGAAGATGGCGGACGCGTGAGCAGGGAGCTCCGCGCCAGCCGATCATTTCTCCTGCTGAAACCTGCGGCCGGGGCACTTTACAGCTTCCTCTTCACCAGCCGGGTGTTGGAGGACGGCAGGAGGGCACTCGACCCGCCTTTTACGGATCCCGGAGCTACGTGCTCTCGGCCGCGGTTGCAGACGCGGCAGGGCTGGAGGCGGCCGCGCTCGTCGATCCCTGAGGCGGCCAGAGGATAAATTTACCTCCCGGCTGGACAGCTGCGCAGAGGCCGCATCGACAGGCAGGTGCCCCTCCCGGCGCCGGATGACTGCGGTGGGGCTCGGTGGCAGCATTGGTGGCCCGCGCACTGCCCATGGGCTACGGAGAGTGCAGTGCCCCAGACCGACGTCATCCTAGGGCGGGGGTGCGGTCCCTGGAGGGCCCTGGGCCTGCACCGGTGGAGTGCGACTGATGCGACGATGGTGTCGCCCTGAGCGAGACACCAGGAGCCTGGCCTGAATAGAGGGCGCTGGGCCTGATTGGGGAGGCTGGACCACTGTGCCCGGAGCGCGAGAGCGGGGGACACGGTTGGACTTTGGAGCTGAGGACCGAGGCCGGCAAGAGTGCACAGCGGGTGTCCCCGTCCCCTCCGCGCTGGGCTGGGGCCTGCAGGGACCCTCGCTGCTTCCGCCCGGACGGACTGTAGTGGCTCCCGGCGAGTGACGACCCTGGGGGTGACCGGAACTCCGGAGCCGACTGGTCCTAGGAGAACGGAGGTCGGGCCTGCCGCATGGTGGGGGCCCCTTGGCCGACCCTTGGAGTGAGCTGGGGTGAGTCTTTGGCCGCTGGGGACAGCAGGGGGAGTGGACCGTACCCGCCCTGCGCACTACAGTGACTGCCTCGCCGCTGTGGGTGGCTCTTGGTGACTTGGAGCTTGGGGGTTGGTGCCAGCTGCAAGCTGCCATGGGGAAACCTAGGAGTCACCAAACTGGTGTCACACTGGACCCAGAAGATAGCACGCAAGAACAGTCCCTAACCAATTCAGATGACCCCACTCAGCAGCAGCTTAACAAAATCCTGGAGGCAATCGCAGACACCAAAGCGACCCTCCATCAGGACATTACTACGGTAGCGGTGGGACTTGGCCTGCTGCGCGAAGAACACAAAAAATTATCGGAAAGGGTCAACGAGACGGAGTCTAACGTGGCGGAGCTGGCGCCTGCCCACAAGGCGTTGGAGCACCAGATGGGGGCCCTTGCAGACAGAGTGGCTCAATTGGAGCGCAGGGCGGAGGATGCTGAAGGGCGCAACCGGAGGAACAATGTACGTGTCCTAGGCCTGCCGGAGGGAACGGAAGGCGGAGATATGGTGGCCTTCCTTGAGAACTGGTTCAAATCTGTTGTGGCGCCGGGGGGCCTCTCCTCCTTCTACACTCTTGAACGAGCGCACAGGGTGCCGGCCAGACCTTTGGCGCCGGGGAGACCACCACGTCCGGTGGTGGCCCGACTGCTCCATTTCCGCGATCGGGATCTCCTCTTACAAAAGGCGAGAATGGACGGCCCTTTCACTGTTGATAACAGTAAAGTTTCACTTTTCCCAGATTATACGCTGGAAGTCCAGAGGAAACGGTCTACATATCTGGAGGTCAAGAGAGCCTTAAGAGAAGAGGGCCTTCAATACTCCCTAATGTTCCCAGCCCGCCTCCGTATCATATTGGATGGGACCACTCATTACTTTGAAAGCCCTGACGACGCGTGGAACTGGTTGGAGGCCTACAGGGCCGGGCAGCCCAAGTCTGGCGGCCCTAGGAGTGTTGGACAGCAGCCTATGAGCAACGAAAACTACTACGACGGCGCATCCGCAAGGGAACCTCCAAGAAGCCATCTACATCACAGACGGAGAAAGAGAGGGCGGAGGCTTTGTGGGCTGTGGTGGACCTGATGGGGAGCCAGGGCTCGGCTCCGGGTGCAGGGACCGGCACCCCTGGAGAGTCTGGCGAAAATGAGACTGACACCTCCCACAGCGATAGTGTGAAGATGCCTGAGGTGACGCCTCACACAGCGGATGACATCATCTGATGAGCCTGGTAACCTGGGGCAGATGTGCTAGCTGGAGACTTACTGTTTGAGTGTTGTCCGCCTTGGGCCCTGTGCTGTGTCTTGCTTATTGAAGGCTGGTGCGCTCTCCCTGAGAGGACCATTTCTTTTCAGTCCTCCTTTGCTTTTTTCTGCCTGGCCTAACCCCCCGTTGAGTGACTCACCAGGTTGAGACCTCACTTAGCACGTATTGTTACGTAAGATGTTTGGGCAGCTGACCGTTGTTGTACCGCCCTGGGATTGGGGAGTTGATCACCATAAGGGTTTTTTTTTTTATTGTTGTTTCTATGACCTGGAATGTTTGCAGAGGGGTGAATATTGCATGCAATGGGTGGGGAACCTGGTTGCCGGGAGGTTTCTTGATGTGTTACAGTAGGAATGGCTGGGACTCAACAGCATATACGGTTCCTAACGTGGAACATTAGAGGGATGGGATCCATGGTGAAGCGTCATAATATCTACTCCTACTTGAGACGTAGGGACATACATGTGGCGTTCTTGCAGGAAACCCATTTAAACTATGAGGAAGCTGGGAAACTGAAACGACATTGGAGGGGTCAGGTATTTGCGACCACCTGTTCCGCCTTTGCTAAAGGGGTGTTGATTTGGGTGAAACCGGGAGTTCCTTTTGCAGCAAAGAGATCATGGGTGGATGAGGGGGGTAGATATGTCCTGGTGGCGGGGAGACTGGCAGGGCGTGAAGTTACACTTGGAAATGTCTTTAAGCTCATCCGCTTTTAATAGTACCATCACGTGCACAGAATATCTAGGCCGTACTCTGTCGGACCACAGCCCATTAATGATGACACACCAACCGCTGGGGCGGTGCCCTCCTGTTCCCACTTGGAGGCTCAACCCGGCAAAGCTGGACGATGACCCATTTTGGGCCTCGCTGGATACTCTTCTTGATACATATTTCCCTATTGATGCCAACACTGCATCCTCAGTCCGGGTGGAATGGGAGGCATTCAAGGTGGTGGTGCGGGGCCATTGCCTGGGGCACGCGACGGGGGTCTATAGGGAGATTCGCCAGGAGGTCCTCACTTTGGAAGAGAACATTGGCAGGTTAGATAACATTCAAGGTACGGGGGGAGGCGGCTCAATTGACGCTGCAGGAAGCGCGGGCGCGTTATAATGTGGCCCATGAATGTTTACGCCGTTACAATTATAATGAGTACCTTGACAAAGTGCAGAGAGAGGAAGGGAAAGCGGGCCGTCTTTTAGCTCGATTGATCCAACCCGAACTGGGTGGCTCCCCTATTACACAATTGGATACAGAGGCTGGTGGGGTGCAGTACTGCCCTGATGACATTAATGATTCCTTTGTCGCATATTATGAATGCCTTTATACAGCTCCGGCGGAGGTCCCTTGTACTGTGATTGAAGAGTTTTTGGACTCTTTACCCCTTCGGGTGTTGGCGGATGAGGATAGGGAGGAGCTGGGAGACCCTATTACCCTGCAGGAAATTAAAGCCGCTATTCATGCGTTGGCCGCTGGTAAGACGCCCGGGCCGGATGGACTCCCGGGCGAATTTTACCAGTGCTTTTCTGATATATTGGCGCCACAGTTGGTCCGGATGTATGCAGATGCCTATGAGGCCGGGGTTCTGCCTGACTCCACCCGGAGTGCCCTGGTAATCCCTCTTCCGAAACTCAAGTTGCTGAGGGCCGGAGTCAAGGATTATAGGCCCCTTTCCATGCTTAACCTGGATTTCAAGATCCTGAGCAAGGTACTGACCGGAAGGCTGGCTCTGCACATGAAGGCACTCGTGCACCCGGATCAGAATGGGTTTATACCTGCCCGTAACACCTCCTATAACCTTCGTCGGCTTTACTCCATATTGTACCATGCTGATGCTCCGCTTCACCCTCGGGCTGCGGTGCTTTCCGTTGACCTGGAAAAGGCCTTTGACACAGTGGGTTGGAAGTATCTGTTTGCAGTGATGAGGCACTTGGGGTTAGGAGACGAATGGATCCGCTGGGTGCAGTTACTATATGCGGTGCCCACTGCCAGGGTTCGTACGGGTAGGACAATCTCCAGGAAGTATGGGGTGTTTCGAGGGACTAGACAGGGATGCCCCCTCTCCCCCCTTCTTTTTGCCTTGGCGATCGAACCTATAGCTGAGAGACTGCGTCAGGGGGGGTACTGGAATTGGGCTGGATTCTGCTGGGCAGATGCATTACACTTCCCTATATGCAGATGACCTTCTGGTGTATCTGGTGGATGCAGTGGCGGGCGCCCCGACGGCACTGCAAATATTGGAAGATTTTGCTGGGCTTTCGGGTTTGCGGGTTAACAAAGCAAAAACGTATCTATTCCCTGTGGCAGGCCCCCTACCTAGGTCGGACGCATTGGCGCCCGATATCGTCTGGGCTCAGAATACGTTTAAATATCTGGGTATACAAGTGTTCCATTCGATAGATGACTTGAAGGAGGGTAATCTCGGAAAGGCGGTGCGATCCCTACGAGGGAGTGTTCAGTTTTGGCGTACGTTGAAGCTGCCAGTGATGTCCAGGGTCTCTTTATCCAAAATGGTCATGCTTCCACGCTTGTTGTACTTTTATGTCAATCTTCCTGTCCTTATGCCTGGCCGGTGGTTCCGCCCCCTGAATGCCCTGCTTCGGGATCTGGTGTGGGGAGATGGTCGTTCCCGGGTGTCACTGGCGACGCTGCAGCGCCCTGCAGCTGAAGGTGGCCTGGGAGTGCCGAATTTTGAACACTATATGCTAGCTGGTCAGTTGCAGTGGCTGGCGCAATGGATAGAAGAGGTGAATGAGGAAGGTACATTCTTGGCTCTCCCGGAAGCCCGTCCTAGATTGGTACTGGCGAAATTGCTGCGGCCTAGGACACCTACACCGTACTGTTCCTTGCTACAGCGCACTGCCTTTCAGGCCTGGCGGAGATGTGGGAACCGAGGGCGGCGAGCTGCTAGGTACACCCCGGTGCTGCCCCTGGTGGGCCTGCCACATGGCGATCCCCAGTCTGTCTTTACCGTTGAGCAACTGGCCCCCTGGATAGACGCGGGACTGGATGCGGTCGGAGATTGTTTTCTGGACAAGTCCCTAATTCCCTTTGATGGCCTGGTGGAAGATTGTGGTCTGCCCCCTGGCCAGTTCCTGCAGTATGAAGCCCTGATCCGAACCTTTGCGCATTTGTGGGTGATGGGTAGAAACGAGCCGGAAACACATCCGGTGCTTCACGCCTTGTTCACGCTTGGAACGGCAAGGCACCTTGTGAAATGGTTCTACGTGGCCCTCCAGGAGGCCTCGGTGCGCCCCTTGACCAGACTACGTGCTAAATGGGATGAGATTGGGGGTAAAGCGTTGACAGATGTGGAATGGCGAAGGGTCCTGCATTATCCTAAGAAAATCTCTCGAAACTCTCGCCTTAAATATATTCAGTTTAATTTTACGCATATGGCTTACATGACCCCGCACCGACTCAATGTGACATATGGTGGCGAGGTTCGCTCTTGCCCCAGATGTTCTTACCCAGATGCGGACTTCGGTCATATGATTTGGGAGTGTGGTGCCTTGCGACCTTTCTGGGAAGCGGTCCTGGGTAAGCTAACTGAAGTACTGGGCAGAGATTTACCTCTCACACTACAGTCTTGCATTTTGGGCCTTTTTCCTCGACCGCAGAAACGAAAGATGGGAAACAGACTTATAGACCTAGCGTTGGGATTAGCGAAACGCCGCATCGCAATGGAATGGAAGTCTGCCAGGGGGCCACAGTTTGCGAATTGGCATAGAAATGTAATTGCGTGGGGCGGAGCGGAGGGTAGAGCACTCAGTTGGGAGGAATCCAAAGGGATGAGGAAGCACCCCATAGCTGGCTAATGGTGGGAGGTGCTGGCGACCTGGGAGACTCCGGAGGGGCAGGAGGAGAGGGAGACGGGTTCGGACTCCGAAACAGATATGGATGCACACACGGGGGTGACTCAGACTGCAACACCCACTGCTATTTGAGTAGGCTTGAGATCCTGACGGGGCGTTGTGTCCAATTGCTGAGTGAGTATGAGCTTACAGAATTTGTGTAATTGGAGGAGGCACCCTTACCGGTAGCTATGGGCCTCTCCCTTATGTGTCAACCCACCTGCTCTCTGTTATAACTTCTTTATATAAACTTTCCCCACCACAAGCCAAAATAGTTGTACATGATATGTCTCCCCCTCTGCAGAAGGTCTTTTGTTTGGTTTTTTTTTCTTTGCCCCAGTTGGGTCATTTGGTTTGGATTTATTTTATAAATATGGCATTGGAATTCTGTTTGCAATAATTGAAGGGAATTTCGTTATTCTGAATCGATATTTGAGTATCCTGGTAGATTGGTGGTTAGCCCCATGCGGCACATTGTGAAGTATTGAGTATGACATGCCATGTAGTGGGATCTATGGCAAATAGTCTGCTCTGTGGTTATCCTGATAATTGTACTTAGGACTGTTTTGAATGTGCCTCTTTTCTGAGATTTGTATTGTAAAAATTGAAAATGTCAATAAAGATATTTAAAAAAAAAAGATTATACAGGAGAAAGAAGTTATCAGCCTTTGAGCCATCATCTTCTGTACAGTCATAAGCCTTGTCAGGGATGTCAAGGTATCAGAGTCAGAACCAAACAGTTCTTTCATTCAGGCAAATCTCTGGGCCCTTGGAAGATACTCCACCAAAGGCTCATCATCAAAACATGACACACGAATGATTTCAGTCTACATTTAAGGTCGTTCGAAGGATGGCTCTGAGTGCGGCATCTGTGATGGCATCGTCTGAATGGAGGATGGCGTCTTGCAGTGTATAGATTTGTTTTTAGATGCTTTGGCAAGAACCCAGGGAGGTGTGGAGTTAGGAGTTATCAAACTGCCAGAAATGGGCTCACCCTTGAGGAGTAGACCAGAGGGTTCCTAAAGCTATCATGAAAAACAAAGCATGGCCTGTAAGAAAGCCTTTATCTGTGCAAGATCAGTCAATGCAGTCAGGAATTTAACTTCATCTTCTATAATGTTTGGACGTGTTTTGATGATGAGGAAGTGCATGGCACCAGGTAATGACTATGAGACTCTGAACAGTCCAGTTACTTATTCCTATGGGGCTTTCTCTGTTTTTGGTTGGGAAGATCATTTGGGAGATCAATTCTGGTCAGGAGACTCACTTGAAGAGGAAGGAAAACACTTTGGTATCTTGCTGCAGGCCTTGGTCAGAAACAGTTTGGCCTCCAGCTCTCTGTTGGCCTTTGGGAGCACCAATGAACAGGAGTAGCAGGCCACAGACTTGTGTTTGGAATCCAGCCACCATATGCAGGCATTATGCGGGTTAGAGAAAGAAATCTTCTTACGGCATGTCCAACAGGGTTTAAATTCTGAAATTTTAGGAGGAGACATTTGACTTAGCTGTTGTCAAAAACTGAGGAATTTCGTCACTGAAAGATAATTCTTCTGAATTTCTTATTCAATCAAGAAACAAGTTGTTCATTTGATGGATGGTTGCTTGGAGCGCAGCTCCCATTGTTTAAATTGTATCAATATGTTTAGAAAGGTTTCTAGGATAGGTAGGGACCCAAAAACCCTAGAAAGTGACTGTATTGTTGTGAACGTTAACAATGCTTTAACAGCCGGTCAACTTTTATCAGAGTTATCCTCTAGGCAGGGAGTCTATTCTGGTGTCCAGGCCATTCCCTTGGGCTTCTTTTATAAGCTTTGACTGCCCTGTGGTTCTGAACAGCACCAGGCGCATGGAAATACAACAGTCTGTGGTTCTGCACATGTTATTCTCCATTGAAATACCCACCTCAAATCGAATGGCACCTATAAGCCTTCTGGATAATAACGACTGACTGACTCAGTCTTCTAACTTAACCTAGGTAGCACCCAAAATGCAGTTTTGTTGAATACAGTTTTGTTAATTTCATTGAACTTCTTGAGTTGGAATACAGCAGGCCTGATGGAAAAAATGATGATGCAACATTTTTTTTTCCTGAAGAGATTTAATATTATATGTTGCCAAGAAACTTGGACTGTTTGTAACAACTTTTCCCTAAATGGTTATATATCCTCAGTCCCTGCAGTTTCCTCTAATTTTGGACGTGCGAAAGACAGCCTTCTTATTCTAATTGCTTTGAGCCTAAATTGTGAAGTTCAGATGTTAGATACAGGCTCACCGAGTTTGGCCGCAGTTTTATTATTTTCTAATTTGTGCAGATTGTTAATCATTAATTCTTATAATGCAAACTGTTCACAATGCGATCATGTACGCTTGCTTGAGTTCGTTGGGAGAAATTTATCATCCGTATTAAAGTTAATACTCCAATAATGCTAATGGGTTATCTTCAATTGCACCTTTCCACTAAATGTTGTCTCATGGATAAAGGCTCCCTTGATTCTGCAATATTTAATGAACTTCATTTTATTCACTCCTTGCAGGGCGAAATAATGAATGATACTATTAATGATTTTAACTTTTCGCTTTTGAACAAATAGTGTCTAGAGGCCAGGCCAATCCAGAATATTCCAGCTTTTACTGGTAGAAGATACTGAACGGTGACGGATTTTATTTTTGTTTCACCTACTATGATTCATTTTATAAACATTTTGAAGTTTTATGGGGCACCCTGAGTGACCACAACCTTTAAACTGCTTCCTATTTGTGGTGTTTGAAGTCAAATACTTTCATTCATTTAGTGGGGTGGAGACCACACAAGATCAGAGTGAAAGGCTTAAAATGGGGCAGATGATTTTGATTCTGAACTTCTTAATGACTGTTTTTTTCATTTTAATATCTGTTTAGATGTTAGTCATTCTTATGAATTAATTATAAATTAATTCATTTTGATTTGTGATAAAGTAAAGTTATTTGTGTTGACTTAAGAGTAGGGTTTTGAATGTGCCAGGAAGTGTGGCGCCTTGCTGTGTCTGCGTGATGTCTGTGTGTTGAAATGTAACACGGTGCAACCAGGTAAGGGGAGTTACCCTATAACCCCTTTATGTGTGTGGGTAGAACCCGCACAAGTTTCAGAAAAGCAGAAGTCCTGGGCACACGTTACAGGGTGAAAACAATGGTTAATAAAGTCTCATGTATCTGGAGAGTTCTCATATAAGGTCCACGCAAGTCGTTTAGAATTCTTCAGTTATTTAATTTTTATCATTAAAAGACACAACCAGTGTCTTTTAATGATAAAAATTAAATAACTGAAGAATTCCTAAACGACTTGCGTGGACCTTACATGAGAACTCTCCAGATACATGAGACTTTATTAACCATTGTTTTCACCCTGTATCGTGTGCCCAGGACCTCTGCTTTTCTAAAGTTATTTGTGCCCTGTAAGAGGAAATCTGCTTGAGTTGTCCCCACAGATGGTTTGATCACTGTGTTCCCAGGCCCATCGTGACCTTACTGGCGCCTTATAAGAGAAACCAAGGACACCTCAAGTGGCCTCCTGCTGCGCTAAATATAAAAAGGTTGTTAAAGATCAGAAAATTGCCCCGCGAAAGGAGGTATGGGATCAACTTATTTGTGCTAGCAATACTAGGGACAGCTCTATGTTTTGGGAGATAGTTAATCACCCGTTGTTCAAACAATAAGCTGGGCCCTCGTGATTCAAACACATTACCCCTGATATTTGGGTTAGGCTGTTTCAGTTTAATTTATTATGATACAGAATTCCTAAGGAGTCCACATAACATGAAACAATTAATAAAACAGTGGTACATGATACATACTAATACTAAAAACTGAAAAGTGTAAAACCTCCAATCTATTACATAAAACTTTTAGGAGCATAATTTATTGTCCTTTATAACCTAACGGCGTGCATAGCACCAGACTAGATATTCAAGTATTGCGTACTATAGCCATATAAAATTATTACCAAGCTCAGGAAGGAGGCAATACTCCCCATAAGGAATAAGGAAAGCAAATGCTGCATACAAAAAACATGATCAATGCATTCATTTTCAAGCCTTTGTAAAGTGACAAAGTGCATAGTGCAACATACGAAGTGAAAATATTGCATAATACATTCTTATAAATACAACCTTAAAGAGTAACAACACACATACGCAGAAATAAATAATAATAAGTCATTTTTAAAGGGCCTGGCTACACCAACTGGTGTGTCCCCGCGCTATAGAAATAAAATATACCAATATTGAGTGTCTAAAAACATGACCAGAGATAGCACTTTTAAGCAAAATCTGTCAAAACATTTGAAACATACATTAATATTAGTTTCTGAACATCCACCAATGATGTGCCAAGGCCCTAATAGATGTACAAAGAGAATCTAAAGAATTTAATAGAGCTTGTTGCAGTTCATTTCATTCAGGGGAAACATTACATTAATTTTAAACACCCACCAATAACACACCAAGGTCCTGATAGATGTTCAAAAGGATCTAAAAAATTGGTAGAGCTTGTTACATATCATTTCATTAATGGAAACAATACAAATTTATGAACCTCCAAGGCGGAATTTATGTTGTAATTAATAAACAAAGGCCTAAAAAACATTTTGACGAACTTTCTGTAACATGGGACACACAAATAGTAAATGGGTGAGATCTTGGATATGTAGCTAGCACAACTCACATCTTCTATCTTCTTTAGGGATTTTGTCACAGATGCTGGTAATCACACATAACGGGAGCAGATCCAATCCCAGCAATAGTTTCAGCCTTCTGATCCCATGAGGCAGATTCCAAATTAAAAAAGCTGAGGTTTGGTCCCCAAATTACTCTCCTGAACCAGCTGATTAGGCAAATTTGACTAGCTTAGGGCAATATCTCTGACCAGACTTATTTTAAACACAGAGCCCTTTATTAAGCTCTTCAG
Source organism: Calotriton arnoldi (assembly GCA_963921515.1). Lineage (NCBI taxonomy): Eukaryota > Metazoa > Chordata > Amphibia > Caudata > Salamandridae > Calotriton > Calotriton arnoldi. The sequence continues at coordinate 703,906 of CAWUFW010008127.1, forward strand.
AGCGAACTTGGGCATAGAATAGTCTATATTCAGGTTGAGCCCAAAACTTTCTTTGGCCCCCTTAAAAGACCTAAAAAAAGTGCTCTCTTCTTTCTGAAGGGAGAAAACTTCAAGCTTCAGGGCTGCCTTCAATGTTCCTTCCTCTCCGCCTAGAAGCGTGTTTCCCCACTTCAGAACAGCAGCCATGGAGAAAAAGTAAGAGAATAATAAACCAAACTCCGGGCGCAAAGCATGAGGGGCTGCAAGTGTATTCTAGTGACATATCTGACAAAAAATTCGACCTTCAATCCTGTCAAAAGTGTGCCAGTAACTCATATATAACACTTGACACGCATAGCACAAAGAAGGTGGGATTTTAGCCCTAAAGACTGACAGGGCATGCCCCGAATGACAGCTCCCACAAATGTAATGAAATCTGTACAGGGCAATGACCTGAGTGAGGGTCCTGCTCGAACAGAGCTTCATGTGATCAACTTCCCGCCCATTCTTAGAAAAGACCTTCCCGAGATGAAGATATGAGTCCACAATTTCAAATTTATCAGTACCTAAATACCAATTAAGATTCCTCTTTACTCTTGACCCATTCTTACGAAAGATCAAGACTTTGCTTTTAGAAAAATTAATCTTCAAAAAGTGGACTTCTGCATACTTTGACAACACTACAAGACAACACTGTGAACCAATAGGAGTTCAGTCCATAATTGCTACATCATCAGTATATAGCAGTGAGCCAATGGACATTGCACCAATTCTGAGAGAGTCGCCCTTCACTTGATTTAAGGCACCTGGTAGATCGTAAATATATAAGGAAAACAGAAGGGAAGTGCAAGCAGCCCTGCTTAAGACCTTTTTGTGTTTTAACCTTACGGGATAAACCCTGCGTCCCTCCCATCAGGATTTGGCACCAGATATTCGTATGTAGTTCCAGAATAAGGCCCAAAAGGTGGTGCGGACACTCAGAAGAAGAAGCTTTCTCCACAGTGTTTGAAGATCAACTCTATGGAGGAATCAATAAACGCCATGTATACTGGCATACATCGAGAAAAGGAGTATTTTTTCGACTAGCATCTGAAGTTCCGTAAGATTATCAAGTGTACTATGATTCCTCCTAAAACCAGCTTGTTCCTGGGGGATAATTTTCTGATCTTGAGCCCACTGTTGTAAATGGCAGAGTATACTATTGGAAAAAAGTTGGCCAGAAGCATCCAGCCAACAGCTATCTGTCTAAAACTTGGCGGAGAGGATTTGGGACCCTTCTTATACAGCGGTACAATAACACTACCCTTCCAGGATTGGGGGATTTTCCAGAAACAATAACAATATTTCAATAATGGACCAAGGAAGGATCACCAAGCTGCAGCCTCCTTTTTATTCACCATGATGGGAACCTCATCAGGCACCAGAGGGACAGAAGTTATGGCATTCTTTATAAACCCCACAATCTCATCAACAGAGGGAGCACCCTACACAGAATACAACGCCTCATCCACACGGAAAGTCACAGGGATATCTGGCACGGTGTTACTCATGTACAACGGGGAAATATATTCCACCCAAACATTTTCGAGGATAGGGATTGTCTGTGCATTCACCTTAGAGTCACAATATTAGGCAATCAAACGCCAGTATTTCCTAGAGTCTTTGGCACTTGCAGCCTCTCTTGGATTGATCCATTTTAGATCACGTTCCATCCTACCTTGTTGGAGCTTGCGTCGGGTTCTTAATCATTTAAGGTGGTCGATTTCATGCTGTCTAACCAAGGAAAAACTGCAAATACTGTTTTCTCATTAGTAAATGTATTTCCTGATTTATTGCCTTAAATGGAAAGTAGCACTTTTTCGGTAACCGAGGGCCATCGAGCCTAGTGATCAATTTACAGAACTCTTCCATATGGGACTCGAAAAAGAGAATAGGATCATCACAAGCGAGTCGGACAAGGGCGGCACAAACTCCCTTGATCTTAGCACTTACAGCAGCTGTATTCTTAGCTGTCTAAAAAGAACAACCATTTGACTTGTTAAAGCCAATCTTACTCAAACGAGGGTCCCCAAAATCGAACTCCTGGAGGTTAAAGGCTACAGCCATGAAACTCTCCTGCCGCCAGCCACTACCATCGTCGAGCTGGCTGCGGCTGCACGCTGCTACAGATGGAGTCTCCCTCCAGCAAAGCTGAAAAATAGCTGCGGGGCTTGCTCGGAGCCCTGTTCGCCCGCTCGGCTGATCACTTTCTATTTTTGCACGCAGATTCTGGTGTCTGACATCAGTAGGCGTGCACAACTCTTTCCCACGGTGGGCGGTATTCTCCCCGCAAAAGACACTGAACTCCAATTGTCCAATTTGGGTTAGGCACTTTGAAGGCATCTACGATTCACCTAACTTTGCAATTGGGATTTGTGATGTGATCGCCTTCCCTCCCCTGGTGCTAGTAAGATTTATTTTGTGTCGGAGTAGGATAGGGATGCCATAAATGGCCTGCTTAAGAATAAAGCCCTGGCGGGGTTCCTTTGGACCGGTTTAAAGTCTATGGTACTTCTTTGGGCTTCATTAATCACTATATAGTAATGCAGCAGTTGGGCATGAACTTCCTTCAGCATGGCCCAAATCAGTGATTGGGACGGTATTTAAAAAGGGGAAGTAAATCTGGTGGCCCCCAGCGCTTGGAACCCCCCCCCCGTATACCCATAGACCACGCACAAAACCTCGGCATCATCCTGGACTCCTCTTTCTCAATGAACCGCCAAATCAACGCCGTTTCGTCGTCCTGCTTCCACAAGTGCCGCCTGGTTTATAAGATCTTCACGTGGATCCCCACCAAGTCTAGGAAAACAGTCACCCATGCGCTCGTCAGCAGCAGACTATACTACTGCAACGCACTCTACGCCGGCACCACCCAGAAAATCCTAAAAAACCTGCAGAACATCCAGGCACATTACCGGCCACCTGAGAGACCTTCACTGGCTAACTATCAACAAAAGAATTACCTTCAAGCTCCTCACGCATGACTACAAAGCCCTCCAGAACGCCAGACCTGCATACCTCAACCACCGCCTCTCCTTCTACACTCCCACCAGACATCTCCGCTCCGCCCAACTGGCCCTGGCCACCATTCCACGGATCTGCAAGACCACGGCTGGAGGAAGATCCTTCACCTACCTCTCTCCAAAGACCTGGAAGACCCTGCCTCTGCACCGCAGGCAATCACCATCGCTGCCCCAATTTAGGAAGGACCTCACGACCTGGCTCTTCAACTGAACCGCAGATCCACACACCCCTCCCCCACTCAGCGCCTTGAGACTCTCATGGGTGAGTAGTCGCGCTTTATAAGAAGCCTGATTGATTGTTCCTGCTTGTTATCAACCAATATCCCTAATATGCTCCATTGTTAAAATCATTGTCGAATGGTTTTAAGTCGGCTGATGACATGGGCTAAAATCATCATATTCTGTCAGATGTTCAGTATGGCTTTAGACCTGGTCTATGGACTGTTGACCAATGTTTAAATTTATACCTAATCATTAATAAATATGCAGTGGCCTAACAAGGATACATACATCTGGATTTCATGGATCTGAGCTCAGCGTTTGGCATGGTCAACAGGGACAACCTCTGGGCCATTATGTTAAACATGGGAGTTGAGAGAAACATTGTTTATTTCCTGTGTGATTTGCACCAGAATCTGACCGCCTCGGTCAGGTAGAGCGATAGTGGTGGATGCACTGAGCACTTTAACTTAAAATATGGTGTACGCCAGGGCTGCGTACTGGCATCTTTTTTGTGCACACTATACATAAATCAGTTGAAATGGGCTTTGGTCAAAGGAAGGCAATACCTGCCAACTGTTGGCAGGCGACCATTATCGCCACTGCTATATGCTGATGACAATGTTCTTTTATCGAGAACTGCAGTAGGTCTACAACCTCTTCTAGAGTCTTTTGTGTGTTTCATGGACTGTGTAGAATTGAGTACAAGCTTCAAGATATCTCATGTTATGATGGTTGGCCCCAGATCAACCTAATCCAGAGCGTTGCTATTAAGGGCAGTTCTATTAGCCGGATCATGTCATTCCCCCACTTAGCGGTAATATGTGACCCTCTAATACGTGGTCCCTATTACTAACGTCTAGAGGGCATATTTGCGACAGGAGTATCGCATCTGGTTTTGATTTTGCTAGTAGCCTGGCCCATTAGTAACTTGAGGCCATGCTGAGAATCTATAAGGCCTAATATCATTGCTGCTATAGCAGTGATATTAGGGGTACTCATATCGTTACAAATTACTGCAAACATATGTATGAGAAGACTATTATCCCTTCCTCCTAGCTCTGCTTCGTTTTTCATTCATGTGCAATTGGGTCAGAGTTATCTGACAGATGTTTTGCAATTGCGACCTTTGCTTTCAATTTGACCGAAGTCTGAAACGGAGTTAAACCCTTTAACCAATAAAGATTGTTTGTGTCTTCACTTAGTATCTAGAATTCCGTGGCCGAGGTATGTTGAGCACTGTTTTCAAAAGGTTGGGACACCCTGAAACGTTTTATTACCCCAACACTATTGTTAGAGGATATAGCCTGGACCAAATGACCTTTCTGAACTAGAAACAAGAGGAGAGCGAATCGTGTGCTTTAGCTAAACTGACAGCAAGAGCTCATGTCACATTAAAAACCTCTTTATTGATGGAATCATATTTATTATTCAACTTGACTAATCACTACTGTTTTTTATTAACTCGTTTTAGGCTGACTGTGTTTCATCATTGGCCATTCCCAGGGGCTGGACAAATAACTCTGATTTTGTACCGTGTAAATGTGATCTTGTTTCTAACCAGGATACTTTGCATTTTGTGACTGGTGTCCATTTTAAACAGGTGAGACCTGCCTTTCTGAATTTACAGTTATTAACCGATGTGCGCATTTGTTTCCATGTGGCATGTTTTTTATACGGCGCTGTAAGATTGAGGAAGCTTATGGATTACACTTCTTGCTCATGTCAAAGCCAGAAGTGCTGTCTTTCATGAGAGGTACTTGATAACCGCTCTGTGGATGAGCTCAAAGGGTAGCAGAATCAACTGACTGACCACCAGGTTCCAATCGCATGGCACCAGAGGGCATTGAATGAGTGAAAACGTCCGAAAAAGGATTTTTGTGAACTGTTTGATAAACCTTTGAGCAAAAAAGGATGCAGCCTTACCAGATCTTCTGAATCTTGAAATTGTGCTTGATGGACTCTAATCGAAGAGTACACCAGGTCTTCCTTAGCTAAGGGAAGAGGGTATGGTAATATATGGTAAGGTTGAATAGAAATGGGATTAAGATCTCCATCCTGGCACCAAAGACAGGAACACTTTCACATGTTGTTATGTTATGTTATAAAAAATGTATACAGCTCACGTACACCAAAAGGTTTCATGGCGCTACTCTAGAATATGCCGGGACCGATGGGGATAGTTATTCATAAGCCTGCCCGAACAGCCATGTCTTAAGCATTTTTCTGAATCTCAGAAGATCAGTACATGACCGAACCTCCAGTGGAAAAGAATTCCACAGTCTTGGGGCCAGGAAGGCAAACCTACAGCCACCCTGACGTTTTAACTTGAAGGCGGGGATGGTCAGTTGTTGTACGTTTTAGTGGTAGCTGATATGAGTGTTTGCACTAGTATTGATCTAGAGTTTGCTAAGATGTCCAAGAGATGGCATTGTACATGATCAGATTCCAAGCTGTCAAGTTAAGTGACTTCAAGTTGCCATGTCGGCCAGTCAGAGTAGGTCTGCGTATCAAAGCTTACGGGAGGCTATTGGGATTAGCCAATAAGGCTCTACGTTAGCCTTCTGAGTAACCCCATAAATGAGGGGCAACAGTGGAAAGGCATAAGCAAAGATGTTCAACCACATCATTGAGAAGGCATTGCCTGTTAACCCAGTTGCCAGTACCTGCTTGTATAGAACCGGCATTTCTTGTTCTGCAGTGTCGCTAACAGGGCTCAGGCTGGGTAACCCCACTTCTTGAAGACTTGTCGCAGTTGTTGAGCGTGGAGTTTCCACTAATAGAAATCTGACAGAAAGTGACTGAAAGAGCATCTGCCTTGTTGTTTTGAATCCCACAGAGGTTCCACAGAGATATCTACTCTGTTCAATATCACCCAGTCCCTTAGTAGTTGTGCTTCATGTACAGTATGTGGAATCTCATATCTCCTAGTTACGCAATATAATACAGGGAGGTTGTTTTCTTCTTAGTTCCTATTAGCTAACTCTGGTTCAGCAGTCATTGCAGACATTCTAGCAGTCCTAATCCGATGGTTCAAAGCTTTAAGACATTGAGGGAAGAAATTACTCCTCTTCTGACCATATGCCCTTTGTAGTTCTTACATGTGAGGTCCCCCAACCTTCCAAGGAGCAAATTGTCCAGGTATGGGAATACCTAGTTGCTCTGCCTCTGAAGAATGGCTGCCACTGGCATCAGACAATGCTTCAATATCCACAGGGCACATTTCAGGCCAAAAGGAAGGGCTTCGACCCAATAGTATTGCCCTGGCTATGGTTTGGGTGGTTGCGGAAGTAGTCATCCTGTAGAGAAGTAAGGTACTCGAATTCCTGCAGCAACAGAAGCACTTCTTCAAGGGTTAGCATCCGAAAGGACTGCCTTTTGAGGAACTTACTGAGTTCCTGAATGAAACCGGTTGCCACACCTCCTGTTTTACTTTACACCAGGAACAATATACCATATAAATCCAGAAGGGCCTTGGGGCTTTTTCAATGGTACCTTCAAGGATGACGAGAATCTCCCACCACAACTCTTGTAGGAGCAAGTGATGTTCCTTCTACGAATGGTGAGAAAGTAGTTTTTAAGAAATTCCAGTATGTGTCCTGATTACACAATATGTGGCACCCAGCAATTATCTGTGATCTTCTTCCATTTTGATGAAAAGTATGAAATCTTCCCTCCTACAGCCTGATTGGACAGTGGGGGCGAAGGAAACATTAGGAAGGCAGGTGTGCTTGGTGATGTTACGGAAGAGAGATTGGGATACAGCTCTCTTTTTTGAGGCCTTTGGTAGGGTTAGCATTATCATCCTGTGCTCCTCATAACAGAAGACCAGTTGCCAAACTAATACTATACAAAACTACTAAATGAGGCACTAAAATAGTAGTAGTTCTCTTTTCACATAGTAAGTTCTTTAATAAATATTTTTAGGACAGATATATCATGCTGTCATCCATTTTCAGAATTAACATTTTAGACTAGGATTCCCAACCTTTTCTATGTCCTGCACCACTTGGAAATGTTTGATTAATGTTTGCACCACCTACTAAAATCTCACCGAATTCCTATTATGCACAGAATACATACTTTCCCTCCTTGTCGTTTTAGACCCACAAGGAAGCTTACCACATCTACAATGACACATTAATGCCAATTCTAGGTGGCTGACATGTTTTGTAACTATTCAAAATTACACCACCTCTTCACTGCACTTGCTACAGTGATTCCACTTATAGCAGATACTTACAAATAAGATAGCTGTAATATACAATGTTCCCATGCATCCTTTCATTAAATCAATTCCATTAAACAAGAAATCATAGAAAATAAAACAATGTTAGGACATCCTTCACAAGGGGTAGCAACTACAATTCAGTAGTTAAATATCAGTTCATCAATTAGTTTATTTTGCAAAAGTGAATGAATTATAAAATTAAGTACCATCCTACTACATTACCAGATTCAAAAATATTATTTCCTCCAATTAGGATTTTGTAGTGCAATTGATCTAATTGTGCTACCATGATAGTAATTGTAAGTAATACTTTCTGCAGATTATAAATGTGGTTTTTACCACCAACTTTGAAGAAGGCTTTATTTTATTCCATGGGATTCTCTAAGTATCTAACTTTTATTAGCAGTCCTTTGTGGTCAAACAATGGCATCTATCCTTATTTCCCATGTGATGGAGTAAGAGAAAGACAGAAAAAACATCACAAAGGGAGAGAGCAGGAACCTGTGGGAGTGAGATAAAGGGGCAAGGCATGTCTGTTAGTGGATTAAAGAGGCACGAGGTGGATGGAAGGCTACCTATAATTGTATTCTGCGTGCCGGTATTCAATGGCGCAGGCCGCAGGCTCCTGCACAGAGGTTTGTGTACCAGCACTCATTCTCTTACAAATTAACCGCTGATTCTTGGATTCAAGAGGCTGCCTGTCAATTAAGGGCCAAGACAGAATTCTGAGACAGATACTAAAGTGCTGGAATTTCATGTCATCTTAAACCTACAAATCTCTGGTGTCTTTTAGGGTCTTTGTGGAAGTGCTTGATGAAGGACTGCACACAGAATCATCGCGTGATTAGAGGGAATCCACTTTGCAAGGAGAATCTTTCCTCTCAAGAAGACATAAGTTCGGTGGTCTCCTCTCTCACGATCCCTTCATTTCTCTGTTGGAAAAGTCTGACAATTGGCATAGAAAGAAGTCTTTTGTTTCAAGCGCAAGCAGTATAAGCATTTGCTAGGAGGGTCATCAGCATAAATTATCAGTTGCCCACAAGAAGGGCACATCTCTTTTCCTTGTGTGTCATAATGACAGTTGAACATTTCCCCTGGGCCCACAGTCAAATAACTTACTGCACAGTATAGCTGAAACAGGAGTCAGCAGCAGTCCAGAGAGTTGAAGAAAAGGTGAAAGTCCTGTGAAATGTAGTCAATATGTCAAGACTGAGCACAGCTCTCTCCAGTGATTCTCTCACACACCACATGTAGTAGACATCTCTAGGGAGAGAATAGAATTCAGCACTTCCACCTTATTGGCTGTAGTTTTTCTTTTTCAAATTAGGTGGATCATGTGCTAAAAAACAATTTTGTTGGGCCACTTTAACATTTTTACTGCTTTTTTAAAAGTATCAGCGATTCTCAGCCTAACGATAGAGAATGATTGAAGCATGCAAATCTATGAAACATCCAATGCTGGAGTACCAGGTATTTTGCAGCTTAGGGGCAAGTACAAGGGGTTTCTTAGACAGGGTCACACAAGTTTCTTATGAGAAGAAGAGACTTTGACCAGATTTCTGGAGCCCGCAAGGCCAATTAGCAGTGTTTTAACTTAGTAGAAGAAGCACTATAGGAACTCCTCACAGATTCCTGGTTATAGGAAGCAAACCTCAGGGTGCACAGGTGACAACCCTTTCTGTCATTGACAATTTTAGTACCAAAGGTCTTTCAGATACTGCAGTGATTGTAACCCTGTCTATACTTACGAAAGCAGTAATCATATTTTGTGTGGGGGCTTCTGTGTAAATCTTCCTTGCCCCACAAGAGGCACAAGGCCTTAAGAGAGACTTTGACTGTGAAGATGTGTCTGCCAGGAGGATGCTGCCAAGGCTCAGCCAACCAAGGGGTAGAAACAGCTTTCCTCCTACATTTGGGGCCAAGGAAGGATCAAGGGAGAATACTTCACAGAACATGAAGGGAAATATTAGCTTTCTGGAGAACTGTGCTAAGTTCATAGAATTTACTGCTGTAGTAGAAAATGTGTCAGTTGAAGCATCTTTTGGGAGTACAAGCTCTGAAACTAGTCACCCCTTTTGCCAGAGTTGCGGGCTTAAAGTGAGATGTATAGGTTACAGGTAGCAGATGGCTGTTTTATTGTTGTTTGAGTGTATGCGTACACTGCTATGCTAACATGGTCTACCGAGGGCTCCCAGTCTGACAACAAGCAATAACTCAAGCATGTTAATCTATTACAGACACAATAAAGGGGAAATATAAAAATGTACACTTATCAGTTTGACATGGCTGTCAAGAGATTTATCAGTGTATTGAAATGGCAGCGAATGTGAAATCCAAGACTACTCTGCAAACTTGAACAAGTGTACAAGAAAGGCTTTTCCAAGCTACAAAAAAAAAAAACAAGTTGGCCTCATTCTGAGTGCAGCAATGAATCCAAAATCTGGTACAAACTATTTCTTTATCTGATTTTGGATTCTGAGTTGAATGGAGATGGTGAGTCAGCTTAAGTTTCTCCTGGCAGATTTTTGACCAAGTATAAACTTGAAGAATTTGTGCGGGAAACTATGTGAGAAAGGGGAAAAACATCAGGTTATACTGTTTGGATAAGAATGAAACATCTATCTTATCCCTTCTTCTGACATGCAGAACTTGAAATTGCCTGTTAAAAGCAACCAGGGATAATACCTCAATGAACAGTAATGGTATTTCCCTGGGGTCATTTTACAGAGAGCAATTTTCCAGCCACCTCAGAATAAGAGGATACATGTGCCATTTACAAGTGTCTGATAGTTGACCACAAGGGGAAGAAGCACTTCTTCTTGCAGGTAGACTCAGCACAGGCATTCCTGCACAAGTTGAAATTTGACTGTAGTTGAGGTGGGAATACTAGAGTTCTTTGATGGTATGGAGGTGTGGGAGCGACTGATCTCCTAGGTAGTGAAGACCTAGAAGCAGCCTACAAGCAGTTAACTGTGTCACTTAATGTCTGATTGGAAATTTTCAATGTTATTATACCTGCTTTGCCTTTCGCTGTTAGACTTCAGTAGCTACAGAGTCAACCGTAATTTGTAAGTAGCAGAGGGGTGCTTATTTTAACTCATTGGAACTGGTGAACTGGTTTACAACAACATGATTCTTCGCCAGCTCTGTGTGGATGTAATGGTTATACTGACATAGGGCCTTATTTAGAGATAGGCAGATGGGATACACTGTCAAAACATAACAGATATTCTACTTGCCGCATTTAAAGTACCTTGAGCTTTAATGCACTTGCAATACGGAGGACAGGACATCAGCCATTTTTGTGATAAGAGTATCCTGCCTGCCAAACACTAAAAAAGGTCCCTAGTGCCGAATAAATACAATGAATCCCAAAATTAGTTACTGGGAGAAATCCTCCCACATTCCCATACTGTTATGCATCCAGCTACCTCGCCAAACACATAAACTTTCAAATACATATAACTTCTGAACAACCTATTTTAAACTTATTGACTTTAGAACATCTTACTCTGTTTTTCTTATTGTATTCCTACTCCCTTTAAAAAATGTAAAGACATTTCATCACAGATACAAAGTGTACTGATAGTTAATAAGGCTATCTTGTGAAACTTGGGAAAATTAATTTTTCCGATATGTTTTGGAAAACGAACTTTAGATAAATATCTTTAGGAGAACAACTTTGTCACGCCACTGGCATTGTGTATCTGTCTCGGAGTAGAAACACACCTGTCTCTTTCAAAAGCGCACAGGCGGAAAACTTTACCTTGGTCCTGGGTGAATTATTTGTGTCACCACCATTGTTTTGTATCTCATGTACATCTCGACTTGTTGCAGAGTTGTTAAGGACCCTTGTGAACTGCTGGCGTTGAGCATACTGTAGCTCCTGTTAAAAAAACACATGCAAGAGTGAGAAAATTCCCAAAAGGATGACACACATTATCAAAGACTTCCATAACCCTAGAGAGTGAGATGATCTCAGTGAATGACACAACTATAGACAAAAGTGACAATTCTTGAGGGACATAAGCCTAGGTAGGCATTTCATATATCTTAGCCAGTTTGTTAGAAATGGTTGCCCCTTTCTAGCTACTTTAGACTCAAGGGCATGCACATAGACCATATGGCTGTGGGCCTTTTATTCTTACGACTTAAGAGCATGCACATAGACAATATGGCTGTGGGCCTTATATTCTTAACACCCATGCCACAGTGGCATGGCCTTGCTGCTATTTTCAATCTTTTGCTTCAGCCTAGCTTTTCTTGAAAGCTCAGAGGTTTCATGAGCCCAGTATGGGAGACAAAGCCTTCTTAGTTGCGACCGCACTACTGCTGAACTCCCTGGCAGAAATCGTGGAGAAAAACATAAAAACACTTATTTGAAAAACGTCTGAAGAAATGTCTTTTTCTCTGATCCCTACTAACTTTGGTCTCATTCTCAGTATCACATTGTTTCAGTCAACACCAAGTAACCGTCAGTTGGATGAACGCTTTACTGATAAGACAAGACATAACTTCAGATAACCTATGTGCTGATGGTGTAGCCAAGCTTAATGTGCATGAGTTCAAGGTTGTAATTTCAATTTCTTTGAGTTGGGGATCCTGCATAGCAGAGGAAACCTCACCAAGCAGTGGAACTTGGTTTCTATGTCCTGTCTCATTGAACTTTGCGACCTGGACCATACACCTCTGCTCTGTAATAAGGCTTTCTGAGTCCAAGAAGGTGGGCTTTAACTCTAGGCTCTGCAGAAGATTACTGATCACAAATTCCTGTATTTTAAGTGCAGTGTTACTGAGCACAGGTACCTGGGTTGTGAGTTCATACTGAAGATGCTCCAAGGCTGAAAGTCGACTCTGTGATTCTTGGCCCTGATGTACTGTATGTGCAGACCTGGTGGCAGCAGGAGATGATGGCTGGCGAGAGGCAGAAGAGGGTGAAAGTCCTACAAAGGGGAGAAAATAAATAACTAGGATCACTGTTGGTACTGTACTCATTGCATATTACAAAGTCCACAGCAGGAGTAGGATTAAAGGTAAAGTACAGAAAGGAACATAAGCAAAGGGCTGGACTACATTAATAAGCAGACCCTGAACACAAGTACAAAGTGATACAATGCACGTACTTAGCTAGGATCACAGGAACATTGATAAACTGACACAGAGCTACAGCATTGCACATAGGTAAAGTACAGAGAGATACAAGTTCATAGCAATTTTAATAGGCACAAAGTAGAGTGCAAAAAAACTTCAGTAGGTTGAAACCAAAGAAATTCATGAATGCAAACAGAATACAGCGACAAACAGAGAATGGGTACACAAAAGACAACAGAAAAATGCCTAAAATACAAGGATAAATACAGGGAAATAGCTAGACTACAGAGAACTGGCCAAAAGGTAAAGTGCATAACAAAGGGAACAGAGCTAGAGTACATGAAAAGAGCAAAGATACAGCAAGAAACACAGGCATGTAGCATGAAGGACAGAGGGCTAGAATACAAGATGAATGAGAGAGACGGAGGGCCAAAGTACAGTAAGAAGCATTGATAGAGTACCGGAAGAATTCGAGAGTCAACGTATAAGGAGAATATGGACAGAGAGCTAGAATAGACTCAAGTTCCAGCTAGAGACCTAGAGTACCAGAAGAATCACAGAGCCCTAGAGTACAGGAATAATGACAGAGTTCAAATACAGGAAGAAGCAAAGGTTCAGTAGAGAGAGAATACTACAATAAGTACCTCAAACAGAGTTCTAACATTATAGGAGAATAGACAGTGGTACCATATAGGGACCACCATGGACATATTACCAGAACACAGAAAGAACCAGAGACAGAATTGAAGCAGATCAATAGATAAAGAAAGAGCTAGAACACAGGGAAAATGGCAAGAAGAGAGTTAGACTACAGGGGAAACTATGGGCAGACATACAGAATACGGAAAGTACTGCAGAGAGAGTTTTAGTAGAATAGAGCTAGAGTATAGGGAGAGGTAGAGAGCTAGAGTCCTTAAATAAACACAGAGCCAGTGAACAAAGAGGCCCACATACAGAAGTCTACAGTCAAGAAGAACCACAAACAAGAGACTGATCACAGGGAGAACCAAAGACTTTGCACAAAGGGAGAATTGTGGACTTTGAGCTCAGTGCATCAGAAAAGGAATCAAAGCTGAGGACTGAAACTGCACTGAGCCACATCCTGCACTCTGATGGAAGGAAGGACTTTTGCAGCTCCTGGTCCAGCTGCTCCTGGTGTGGTCCAACTACTGAGTCTAAGCTGTAAGCCATAGAGTCTATTTTCACTGAGGAGGGTGCTGGTGAGTAACATGAACCATGCAAACAGCGAAACAAAGGTTGAAAATTATTTCTGCCCATTCTATATCCATGGAATGAAAAAGATACTTATCTGTAACTATGCTTCTATGGTGGTATTATCTTTCATATATTCACATGCTTGAATACTTCCCTGTCATCAAGCTGAGAACCTCAGTACTCTAATGTTAAACAGCAGTCATGGTACTGTCTCTATTAAGATTGAATAATAACATAGAAAATATGTAGTTTATCCACCTCGTTGCATGACATTCACTGACAAGAGGTGAAGAGACAGCCCACCCTGAGGCCCCAAGTGCCAGATTTTCAAAGCAGTGTACTTATAATAAACCTGAATTTAGGAGATGTAGAAGAATTGCATATGAATCTATGATAGATATCAATGCAGGGAGAACTATAGCTACAGATAAGTAACTTTTTTCCTCTCCAGCATTAGATGTTTCATAGGTTTATATGCTTGAATACATATTGGCAAAGCAGTGTTAATATTTTTGTGGATGGTGGGATTGAGGCTATTCTTAAGTAAAACGTTTCTTCAGTTCTGCTTGGCCCACTGACGTTTTTGCCTTGGAGTGCAGTAATGTCTGAAGAAGGAGTGTTTACTACTTCATGTAGCCCCCTCAGCAAATGCTCTTGATGGACATCTCTGCGAACCAGGCAGTTGTCGCGACTATTTCTCCAGTGGAATGTGCTGTGATGTTGACCTGTAACTGCTTCCCTCCTTGACCATAAACTGTGAGGTACAAGAAACAATCTATCTGAAATACCTTGTTTTGATACAGGCCTTCCCTGGTTTGCATCACCAAATGCTACAAACAGACTACAGAAATGAGTTTGTTCTTTCAAAACAGAATTTCAAACATGTCTGAACATCGGCAAATAGAAAGTTCTTTTTGAAAAAGATGATGGTTGTGGAAAAAACAGACAACATACTGGTTCATTCAAGTGAAAAATTATTGCTACTTCTGGCATAAATTTCAGGTTAGTTTTAAGGATAACCTTATTCCTAAAGAATTGTCTCTATGGCTCCTTTATGGGAAAAAAAGACCCCAAATCTCACTCACTCTCCATGAAGACACATTATCCAACAGAAATGTTGTCTTCCTTTATAAGTGTTGAATTGGAGATCTATGTAACACCTCAAAATACTGTATCATTAAAGACATTAAGACAATGTTGACACCCCACAAGGTGCCTGTACTAGAAGAAAATAGAGGTCTCCTTAAATTTTTAGAAATCGCTGATAAATGTGTCATAATGTAAGTGTGTTGGAGTCCTGATTTAATAAGAGGCAACAACTGATCAGCCGCTGTCGTAAGTGGATAATGCACATTCTCTTTTGCTCAAATACAAAAACATGTCCACTGGTAAGCATACGTCTTAAGTTTTGATGAAGCTCTGACCGCTCTTAAAAATTCTCCGACAATCATCTAGGACCTGAAATGATACATATTCTAAGCCCTCAGAAACTAGACTGTCAAATGCTGGGATTCTGTATTGGGACAAACAATCTACCCTTGATTTCCTGAACAGCCGCGCTAGATGTGTCTTGAGCTGAATCAGTTTGTTCATGGATCTGTTCCACAGCTCTGGAAGCCAGTGCTGCCTGGGCCCTGTAAGAGCTATTAGAATCAACAGGCACAACTCTCTATTCATCTTGCACAACAGCTGCAGTCATTGAAAATGGGGGAAAGGCACAAAGAAACATTCCTTTCCAGTTTACTGAAGAAGCCGCCACCTGTGAACCTGGGTATACCCATCTGCTTCTGAATAATGGACAGTTTTGATTGTGGAGAGTTGCAAATAGATCCTATTTGGATGGAAAGATCCTCTACATAGTAACAGACTGGCACCTCTGCCCTGAGTGCCCAACTTTACTGATGGTTGGATCCCTAATGCTGATTTTTGTTGTCATAGGCGAACATGGATCATGCTTGTGTGCTATGACATAGGCCTGTCTCACAGATTACCATCTTGCTGAACCGGAAAGGGTGGCCCAAAGCACTACCCTCATTGTGGTGAAAGGCTACCGCCTTCAACAGGAGTTAAGCAGCACCATTGCGGTGGTGACAGCATACAGTGCAGTGATCAGTAGGAGTGAACAGGTTCTTTTTAACCTGTGTCACTGGAGTGAGGCCTACAGACCCACTCACTTTTTAAAGTTCTGCTGCTGTGTGCTTAACTCATCCTTGGTGTACATCAGGTTGGTGTGAAGTAAAACGCAGTGCAGACTGCTGTATCTACTCTTGGTGTATGTGTGCCTGGTGAGCGTGCCATACAAGGACAATGCACTACTGAGTTGTGTGTGCATAGTGTATTCATGTGCTGGAGGTGCATGTGCCTGAAAGTGGTACAGTACTTGAAAGATTTAGTGATGTGCTGTGCATGAAGGATATATGCATGTACTGCGTGAATGTGTGCCTGTGAGAGGTACAATACATGAAGAGTGCAGTACATGCAGCATATGTGCATGTGCTGGGTGAATGTGTACATATGAGTAGTACAGTACATAAAACATTCAGTGCTGGGCAGTGCGTACAGAACAAGTTACTTACCTTCGGTAACGATGTATCTGTAAGAGACATATATTAGTTAAAGATTCCTTACCTTAGAATTAACCCCAGGCGTCAGACTGGATTCGGAGAAATGTTTTCGTAGCAGTACCCCTGGGCATCAGTAGGTGGCGTAGGTCGAGCCCGCGTCCGTGTCATGGTTGCAAGGGATGATGTCGCGGTGTCCACTTAGACGCCGCCCCTGCGTGCTGACGTCAGTTCTGACACGACTTTCCACGCCAGAAGCGCAGAGACATGCAAGACACTGACTACTGGTGCACATAACTAGGGCCCTGTAAGGGAGTCCCTATCCCTAGAAGTCAGTTCGCAGAACGGGGAGGATGGGTGGGGCAGTAAGGAATCTATAACTAATATATGTCTCTTACAGATACATAGTTACTGAAGGTAAGTAACTTGTTCACCTGAAAGAGACTATTAGTTATAGATTCCTTACCTTAGAATAGATACCACGGCAATACCAACCCCGGAGATGGGTCTGCGAACTAAGTTCACACCAGGAAGTCCTGGAGAACAGAACGGCCGCAAAAAGCCGTCTCCCCGGACATGGGTGTCCAGGCAGTAATGCATTGTAAACATGTGCAAAGATGCCCACGTGGCTGCCTGGCAGATGTCAACCAACGGAACTCCACGCACCAAGGCAGTAGTGGCTGCCGTCGCCCTGGTAGAGAGGGCGCGCAGTCCTACTGGAGGTTCCTTTTTAGCCAAAGAATAGCAGATCTTAATGCATAGGACAACCCGTCGAGAGATGGTACGTTTGTGCACTGCCCGACCTTTCTTGGCGCCCACATAACCCATGAAATGTTGATCGTCCACCCGGAAGTCTTTAGTGCGGTCAAGGTAGAAGGACATCGCTCGTTTTGGGTCCAGACAGTGGAGTCTCTCCTCCTCTTTGGAAGGGTGCGGAGGCGAGAAGACGGTGGGCAATGTGATGGTCTGACCTATGTGGAAAGAGGTAACCACTTTGGGCAGAAAAGAGGGCCTAGTACAAAGAACCACTTTGTCCGGATGGACAGCAAGAAAGGAAGGTTTGGAAGATAAAGCCTGAAGCTCACTCACCCTGCGAGCAGAGGTGATGGCAAGCAAGAAAGCAGTCTTCAAAGTAAGAAGATGAAGAGGACAATTATGTAGTGGCTCAAAGGGAACACACATAAGATAAGTGAGAACAAGATTCAAGTCCCACTGGGGCATTACGATAGGAGAAGGAGGAAAGAGATGAGTAATGCCCTTCAGAAATCTGTTAACAATCAGGGACTTGAAAAGAGAAGGCCGATCAGGAAGGCGAAGAAAGGCCAAAAAGGCAGTAAGATAGCCTTTTAGAGTGCCCAGAGCAGAGCCCTGCTGGTCCAAAGAAAGAATGAAGAGGAGAACCTCTGAAAGAGGGGCAGAAAGGGGATCCACAGCCTTTGCTGTGCACCATGCCACGAATTTGTTCCATCTACAGGCGTATACTGTTTTAGTGGAGGGACGCCTGGCTGCCAAGATGACGTTACAGACTTCGGGAGGAAGGTCGAAAGCTGTCAATTGTCGCCGCTCAATCTCCACGCAAGGAGGTGGAGGCTGGACAGGTTCGGGTGGAGGACTGTCCCCTGCTGCTGCATCAGAAGATCCTCCTGAAGAGGTAGTCTGATCGGAGGATTGATGGCATGCTCAAGTGCTCGGGGTACCAGACTCTTCATGCCCAGTCCGGAGCCACAAGAATGACTTGGGCCTGGTCGCGCTTGATCTTCATCAGCATTCTGGGCAGAAGTGGTACAGGCGGAAAGGCGTACAGGAGGCCGCAATTCCACTCACGACGAAAGGCTTCACCGAGCGAGTGCCGGCTTGGAAACTCCAACGCACAGAACTGCTGACATTGCGCATGCTCTTTAGTGGCGAATAGATCTAACCAAGGCTCTCCCCACTGCCGAAAGAGACCTTGCTCCACCTCTTAGTGAAGACACTATTCGTGGTCCATCATGCACTGCCGGCTGAGTTCGTCCGCCCTGGCGTTCAAGGAACTTGCCAGGTGTTGAACCACCAGGGTCATGCCCTGATGTTCCAGCCATGTCCAAAGGCGAAGAGCCTCTTGACATAGGATCCACGATCCCACCCCGCCCAGTTTTTTGCAGTACCACATGGCGGTGGTGTTGTCCGTGAACACCTGCACTACTCTTCCTTTGACAGAAGGAAGGAATGCCTTTATTGCAAGACGAATCGCCCAGAGCTCCAGAAGGTTGATGTGGAGCCCGGACTCCGCTGGAGACCAGAGGCCTCTGATCTCCGCCTCTCCTATGAGGCTGCCCCATCCCAGGAGTGACGCATCAGTCACCACTGCAAACTCTGGTTGGGAAAGGGAGAGGGATCTGCCGTTGACCCAATCCCGGTTCGTGAGCCACCACTGCAACTGACTTGCAGTCCCCTCCGAGATCTGGACGACATCGGAAAGATTCCCCTGATGCTGCGCCCACTGGAACTTCAGGTCCCACTGCAGAGCCCGCATATGCCACCTGGCATGATCTACCAGCAGAATGCAGGAGGCCATGAGGCCCAGCAACCTCAGGGTCATTCTCACCAAAATCCGGTATAGAGGCTGAAACATTGGCATCATAGCCCGAATATCCCGGACTTGCTGCTTGGGAGGATAAGCCCGAAACTGCGCTGTATCCAGAACTGCTCCAATGAAAAGGAGCTTCTGAGAGGGAATCAGGTGTGACTTCGGCACGTTGATAGTGAACCCCAGCGAATGCAGGAGGTCCGCCATAGTCTGGCGGTGGGAGACCACAGCCTGGGGCGAGCCCGCCTTCAACAGCCAGTCGTCGAGATAGGGGAAGACTGGAACCCCTGAGCTGCGCAGATGATCTGCGACCACCGCCATCACTTTCGTGAACACCCGAGGGGCGCTGGTAAGGCCAAAGGGGAGCACGGTGAACTGAAAATGCTTGCGCCAAAATTTGTGCAGCAGGTCTTCTGTTCTTGGGTCAGCAGCTCTTTTTTGTCCGTATCTTCTTTGCATCCATCAAATTTAGGTTCAGGGTCCGAGGATGCCACCTATATACTAAATTTAGGGGCGTTAAAGGGGTGACAGGTAGTAGCCAATAGGCTACCTACCTTTAGGGTGTCTAGACCCTCTAAGTGACCACGTCCTGTGCAAAGAGATACTACCCTAGCCCTAATAGGTTAATTCCTGCCATCCCAAGATGGAGGAATTGGAAAAGTCGTGCCCACATCACCTGCACCACCTTAGGGGTAGTGCTGGCTGAATGTGGGCACGCCTCCTAATCTAACTAATTTTCCCGCCTGTCCTCCTGCCAAATGTGGAGCATCCTCCAATGACTGGAGCTGCATGGGTTGTAATTCAAAGGCGGCATCGCCTTTGAAGCTTCCCGCCATGGAAGGCCATCCTGGCCTGGGGAACGTGTGAAACACCTGTACACAGAGCAGGCTTTGTTCCTGGCAACTGAGAGCTCTGGCTGCCACCTCGTGAGGTCAGAAACATGTCTGGTGATGGCAGGCTGGATAGTCAGAGACCACACCAGTGATTGGTAGGTTTTCAGGGGATTCTCTAAGGTGTCTCCTGTGTGCATTTATTAATAAATCCAACACTGGCATCAGTGAGAATTTATTAAGATGAGATGTTTGGTACCAACATCTAACCAAGGCTCTCCCCACTGTTGAAAGAGTCCTTGCACCACCTGGGCTGAGTTAGTTTGCCCTGGCGTTCAGGGAACCTGCCAGGTGTTGAACCACTAGGGATATGCCCCGATGTTCAAGCCATGTCCAGAGGCGGAGGGCCTCTTGACATAGGGTCCACGACCCCAACCCGCCTTGTTTGTTGCAGTACCACATGGCGGTGGTGTTGTCCATGAACACCTGCACTACTCTTCCCCGGACAGAGGGAAGGAATGCTTTGAGTGCAAGACGAATCGCCCGAAGCTCCAGAAGGTTGATGTGGAGCCCAGACTCCGCCGGAGACCAGAGGCCTCTGATCTCCGCCTCCCCCATGTGGCCGCTCCATCCCAAAAGTGATGCATCGGTCACCACTGTGAACTCTGGTTGGGGAAGGGAGAGGGATCTGCCATCGACTCAATCCTGGTTCGTTAGCCACCACTGCAATTGATGTGCAGGGCCCTCCGAGATCTGGACGCAATCGGACAGGTTCCCCTGATGTTGTCCCCACTGGAACTTCAGGTCCCACTGCAGAGGCCGCATATGCTATCTGACATGGTACACCAGCAGGATGCAGGAGGCCATCAGACCCAGTAGCCGGAGGGTCATCCTGACCGAAACCCGGGATAGAGGCTGAAAGATCAGAATGATAGCCCGAATATCCCGGACTCGCTGCTCGGGAGGATAGACCCAAAACTGCGTCGTGTCCAGAACCGCTCCGATGAAGAGGAGCTTCTGAGAGGGAGTCAGGTGTGACTTAGGCACGTTGATGGAGAACCCCAGGGAATACAGGAGGTCGGCCGGCCGTAGTCTGGAGGTGGGAGACGACAGCCTGGGGCGGGCCTGCCTTCAAAAGCCAGTCGTCGAGATAGGAGAAGACTGGAACCCCTGATCTGGACAGATGAGCTGTGACCACCTCCATCACCTTCGTGAACACTGGAGGGGCGATGGTAAGGCCAAAAGGGAGCACGGTAAACTGAAAGTGCTCGTGGCTACCGTGAACTGTAGGGCCGGCAGGACAGGGATGTGAAAGTAAGCGTCCTGCAAGTCCAACGCTACCATCCAGTCTCCAGGGTCGAGGGCAGACAGGACCTGAGCTAGCGTCAACATTTTGAACTTCTCCTTCCGGAGGAAGTGGTTGACGTTCCTGAGGTCCAAAATAGGACGCAGGCCTTTGTCCTTCTTGGGCACCAGAAAGTAGTGGGAATGGCAACCATAACCTATTTCTGGGACAGGAACTCGCTCGATGGCACCCTTGGCCAAGAGTACCGAAACTTCCTGTTGGAGAAGGGCCAGATGATCCTCCGACATGCGATGGTACGGAGGTGGCATGGATGGAGGGGTAGTCTCGAAGGGGAGGGAGTAGCCGCTTCGGACTATTTGCAAAACCCACCTGTCCGACGTGGTAATGCGCCAGTGGGGGGAGGTGATGGCGAATCCTGCCGCCCACTGGCGATTGGTGGCCCTGAAAGGTCGGACTAGGAGGGTTTGGAGGCTGTGGCAGAGGGGGCTGTGGTGGACTGGCCCGCCCGCTGGCCCCCAGAACCACAGCGGTGGTTCCCACGTCCCCGGTCACGCAGGGGCTGAACAGCTTACACAAGCCTGTGGCCCTGGGCGGAACGTGGCGGGGCACCCCTTCCGTAGCCACGAAAGGGGCGAAAAGCAGACTGCGCAGGGTGGGTGCTGGAGAGGCCCAAGGACCTGGCCGTAGCCCGAGAGTCCTTAAAGCGCTCCAGCGCGTTGTCTACCTTGTCACCGAATAGGCGATAGCCATCAAAGGGCATGTCCATAAGAGTGGATTGGACATCCCCTGAAAAACCAGTCGACCTCAACCAGGCGTAGCGTCGAAGGGCTACCGGCGTGGAAATCGTCCTGCCTAGTGAGTCGGCGGTATCCAGCCCACAACGGATGGTAAACTTCGCTGCGTCTCTCCCTTCGGCAACTGCACGAGAGAGTATGGCCCGGGCCTCCTCCGAGCACTGAGGCAGCACTTGCGCCACCGTATCCCACACGGAGGGGGTATAACGGCCCAACAGACCTGCGGTTTTTACCGACCGCAGTCCCAAGCTGGAGGAATAAAACATCTTCTTCCCAAAATGGTCCAGCTTTTTAGATTACCTATCAGGTGGTGCGTTAGGGAATGCGCCTTTGGAGGTGGAGGCTTGGACCACTAAGCTCTCAGGGGTGGGGTGTTGGGAGAGGAAAGATGGGTCGCCCGGGTCAGGCAATCATCCTATCCACAGGAGCCCCTGTGTTGGGCCTGGACCAGGTGCCCAAAAGGATGTCATTGAGGGCTTCATTAAACGGTAGCAGGGGCTTCGAAGAGCACCTCTGTCAGGAGGTTAGTCCTGACTGCCACAGTAGGTAGATCAAGGTGGAGAGCCTCAGCCGCCCTACGCAACACCACGGTGTAAGATGCTCCCTCCTCCATAGCCACGGTAGGAGGAGACAACATGTCAAGGTCTGGTGAGGTACCTAGACCACTGGCTTCCCCGAGTTCCTCTCTCCAGTCCGGTTTGCAGCCCAACTGGTCAGTTAGAGGGTCCCCAGATCCCTCCCAGTCCTCCTCACCCTCTTCTGGCTGCCAATCTGGTCTAAAAGAGCCAGGGTAGAACAAGGGCACAAAAGAACCCGTCGGCACCGGATCCGGCGTCGGACGAAGCCATTCCAGCTCCGTGTCTACATCGAGGTGGAGGCCGGGGTCGACGTCGGATGGGGACACAGCCGACACCGGCTGTGGACATGGTGTCGGTGGAATCGGCGCTGGGGA
Source organism: Calotriton arnoldi (assembly GCA_963921515.1). Classification (NCBI taxonomy): domain Eukaryota; kingdom Metazoa; phylum Chordata; class Amphibia; order Caudata; family Salamandridae; genus Calotriton; species Calotriton arnoldi. The sequence goes on from CAWUFW010008127.1 coordinate 726,712, forward strand.
GGTGTAACCAGGTCAACCGGCGCCAATTCTGATCCAGGCCTGGGTTCAAGGAGACCCTGCGTCACTGGAGCCGAAGCCGCCAGCATCGAAGGCCCAGGGCCCCCAGCCGAGTCCGAGGGGCCCGAAGGCGCGCCGGCAGAGTCAGGCTGCCCAAAGATGGCATGCATCACTTCGTAAAATTGGCGAAGCTGGGCAGGGGTCGCCCCAGGTCCCGGGAAGGGAGGGAAGCCCGGATCGACCCTTTGGGCTCCGCATGCGGAGCCGCAGGAGGGGCACCACCCGCAGTCCTCGTCGCGTCGGCCGATGGATGGGGAGAAGTCGAAAAGCGACGATGCTTCTTCGACTTCTTCTTGTGCTTCGACTTACCTGACCCCGAGTGCGAAGACTTGGAAGAAGAGTGATGATGATGACTCCGTGACTGGTCCCTTGACCTCCCACGCGACCGGGACCTCGAACGGCGCGGAGCCGACTGCCGGGCCTCGAGAAGCTTTCAGGACCGCTCCCGCAAAGACTTCGGATTCATGGTCCAGCAGTCGGTGCACGACTTGGGGTCATGGTCGCGCTCCAGGCAGAAGAGGCACACGCGGTGCGGATCCGTCACCGACATCAGTCAGCTACAGGAACCGCAAGCCTTGAAGCCGAGCATCCCTGACGTGCGCCAGGAGTCGAAGAATCGAAAACGGTGTCGACAAAAAGTCAGTCAAAAAGTGACTGGAGGTACCGCTCTCTGGATCTGCGCTGGCTGGGACGGAAAAAGAAAGAACTGACGTCAGCGCTCGAGGGCGGCGTCTAAGTAGCTACTGCGACGTCATCCCGGCAACCACGACGCCAACGACGAACGAGGAGCCGACCGATGCCACCTTTCGACGTGCAGGGGTACTGCTGACGAAAAGCTTTCCGGATCCAGTCTGATGCCTGGGGGTAATTCTAAGGTAAGGAATCTATAACTAACTGTTTCTTTCAGATAAATTCATTTTAGAGACTCTTCTCCTTAGTTTGTGTTCAAGGTTTCTCCCAAATAAGTCAACTTCGGAACAGACATTGTTGTAACCTTCTGGAAATGTATCTGGAAGCCCAGACGAGGAGTCTGAGACACTGTCCTGTTGAAGTCATGGAGAACTTTGTTTTACACAATGAGTACTTATTAACTGATCATTGAGATAAGGGTAAATATAAATCCACTGCCTGTGAAGGAAGGCTGCCACCACAGCACTTGGAAAAGTTCCCTGGGTCTGATGTTAGTCCAAAGGTAAGAACAGTGTACTGACAGAGTGCTCTTCCTACTATAAATCTTGGGAATTTTCTGTGCTTCCTTGTGATTGGTATGTGGAAGTAAGCATCTTGCAAATCCTCAACACACATTCAGTGTCCTTCTTGAGCGGCTGAAAATGTGTTGAAGGGCTAGCATTCAAAACATTTGTTTCTTGATACATCTGTTGCCCAAGCCCAAGGTCCTAAATAGGCCTGAATTGCATTCCCAAAAATGCTAAATACCCAAAAATACCAAGAAGAAATTGAATTATTATTTGTGGTGGGTGACTACTCACTAGGCCTGGGTGGTAAATTCCGTTCCACTCGCGGAATTTGCGGAATTCGGGTAATTTCGCGTTCCGCGGAGAACGCAAAATTTAAAAAAATTCAGCGATCCGCAACTTCACAGAGTTTTTTGCTTGTTCGCGCTTTCAAAATGCGTGTTCGCGAGATATTTCTCCCCGAGCACGCAAACAGCGTTCGCGAACAGGAAAAAAGCATCGCGAACGGGCGGAACAAGCAATTCCGCGTGTTCGCGGAACTTTTGCGTGCTCGCAGAGATTTTTTACCATTTCGCGGAGCTTTACGTAGCGCGACTAGGCAAATTCCGCCCACCCCTACTACTCGCCTCATGGAATAATCATTACCTTTGTCAGGAGAACCCTCAAAGTCGTTAAATTAACCTGAGCATGTCCCCCTGGTAGCTATGGCACAGAGAAGACAGGCTTAACTTAGGGCAACATGTAACGTATTTATGCAATACCAAAACAGAAATAAAATCAAAATGCAAAATAATAAAAAATACAAACTAAATTAGAAAAACAGAGTAAACTTTAATAAAACAAAATGACACCAAAATGACCAAAATCCTGTAAAGCGAACCGGAGATATGAATTTAAAGTTTTACGTAGAAATAACACCAGGAAGCATAAAGTGTCAATGATAGTCAATGATCATGATAGACCGTGACCTAGACTCAATTTTACACTGACCATAAGGGAGCGCAGCTTGGATTTGTCAATCGGACAACTTACTTACCTTCGGTAACGCATAATCTTGTAGAGACAATATCTAGCTGCAGATTCCTTACCTTTGATTTCCACAGGTGTCAGGCTGGATCTAGAAATTTTTGTGTGAGCAGTACCCCTTGCGCGCGCCATCGGGTGGTTCCATTTGCTCCACGTAACATCGTAAGCATCTGTTATGACGTTGCGGGCACCTATATAGGCGCCACCCAGGTGCGCGGACGTCAGTACTTTTCATTTTTCCATGCCAGAAGCGCAGAGCCATGAAGTGACTGACATGATTGTGTAGCAAGAAGAACAAGGAAACCCTGGAAGTCAGCGGGGACCAAGGGCGGAGTTGTGCTTTACAGAACAAGGGTCCCACACATATTGGAATGCAGAATAACAATTTCACAATTTTATAATAAAAATTGGAATTAACAAATGTTTTAATTTAAAGATAGGTATTTAATGCGAAGATCAATAAAACAAGGGAATGATAACACGCGAAAAATAAAGGTGAGCAACCGTGGCAAGGCAGAGGGAAATCAGCCGATTTCCTTACCCCAGGCAAGTGACTTTAAAAAGTGACTTTTCAGTTTGTGTAAATATAAATAGACAAAAGTCACAGTTGAGGTTACATCTCATACTCCACAGTAGAATATAAATAGCGGTATAGAGTTGAGAATGTATGTGTCGACGACGTTTCAATCCCGCAGAGAGTATCGGGATCTCATCAGGACTAATAGATAGAACAGGTGCCTGAGAAGTTGCCTGGATAAGTAGGAGGGAGGGGAAGGGGAAGGGAAAGAAAAAGAAGCAGTTAAAGAATAAAATTAATAATAAATTAAAACCATGGAAAAGGAAAATGAGAGGTGGAAGAATTAGGGTTGGGCAATAGGATGGATAAGAGAGGGTATTGGGGGAAAAGAGCTAGGGGGGTGTTTATGGTGGTGCCAGAGAAGTATCAGGGATGGGAAGAGAAGAGTTAATCGATTGAGAGGGACAATGAGAGGTGAAGAAAATAAGGTGGTTTGACAGTAAGATGGATAAGTGAAGGTGTAGGGGTGAAGGGGACAATGAGAGGTGGAGAAAATAAGGTGGTTTGACAGTAAGATAGAGAAGTGAAGGTGTAGGGGTGAAGGGAAGATGGAAAGAGGGGAGGAGCGGAGTAAGGGAGTGTTATTGATATCAGGATCGAAGGATGGGTGAGGGGGAGTGGGAGATGGAGAGTGTATAGGGTAGACCAGAGGGTGAAGGACTAACCAATTGTGCAGCAGGGAGGAAAAATGGGAGAGGGAGCGTGTATAGGGTAGACCAGAAGGTGAAGGACTAACCAATAGTGCGGCAAGTTATGAAAACCGCGATGCAAGGGGCCAATGTGAGATGCTGGCAGTGGGTATCGCCAGGACCATTCAGGAGACAGTTGGTATGCGGGAGTTCTGGAAGGAGGAAGGGGAAAGTATGAATTGAAATGGTGCCGTATGTTGAAAACGGAGGGGGTGCAAGGGTAGGAATCTTACCGTATGGATCGCGGGCATCCAACCTGAGTATAATGGATAAGATCGAGCTCTTGGAAGGGGTGGCAGCTCCCAAGCCGGGAGGCTGCAATGTAGGTGGGCGTGCCGGATGGCAGGCCGCTGGTTGCGATAAGGTCACCGCAGCCCCGGAATCGGGAATTAGAATCGAGCGCCGGCTCGATGGTTAGGGGAAAGAAAGGAACAACGGGGAAGAATGGCGGAATAGGAGCGAGGGGACAGTGTGGGCAATTTGGAGTGGAATTGCCGGGGTGCGTAGCGCTGCTGGGCCAGGCTTACCTGATGCGGGAGGGACAGTGGACGCCCGTGGGATCAGGGATACAACGTGCAGTGGCGGACAAGGCCGGCAGGCTGAATGGAACTCAGCGGGGTTGGGATGAATCAACGTGGTCATAGGGCACCGGAAATGACGTGGTAGGCAGCCACGAGTTTTCCGGCTCAGCGTAAAAGTGGCGGCCATGTTGGAGAGGGGTAAGAGTCAAGGCATGGTAGCGAAGGATCAGTGGCGGCCATGTTGGAGAGGGGTGAGAGTCAAGGCATGGTAGCGAAGGATGAGAACCATCAGACAACAAGAGTGAAAGAGCGATATGAGTGAGTACACTGGAGGATGAATCGGGGAGGGTCAGTAGGTGTGAAGGTGCAGAAGGCATATAGAGGTGTTTTCCAATGGGAATATGGAAATTAACAGAGAGGGGATGCAAGGAGAGCCAGGGGAGTAGAAGAGGAAATAGGAATTGAAGGGAGTGTTATCCAATGGGAATAAGGAAAATAACAGAGGATGCAAGGAGAGCCAGGGGAGTAGAAGAGGAAATTAGGAAATGAAGGGAAAATAAGCTAAAGTTAGGGGGAATAGCAAGGGGGCAATACATGGAGACGTAGAGAAGTAGAGGGGGTGGAGAATAAGGGTAGGGGACTGTGATACAGTATATGGGAGAGGGAGTTACAGTTGGCAATACAGTGTAGACAATAGAGCCACAGTGCACTGTGTGCTAGGGAAGGTTACAACAAGTTAGGCCAGTCCTCCAGGCGATTAAGTCCTGTGTGGAGACTGTCCGTACGTATAATCCATTTTAATTCCTCCTTGTTGAGGATGCCTGTAATGTTCGTACTTCTCGGTGGTTGGAGGATCACTGCGATGTCTTGCCACCTTATTTGGTCCTCCGTGTGATTCAATGCTGCAAAATGTTCAACAAGAGGTGCGTTGGGTGTCGCACAACGTATCCGACTTCTGTGTTGGCAGATCCGGATCCTGATTTTTTGTGTCGTTTGTCCTACATATATTAAGTTGCATGGGCAAAAGATGGCGTATATAACATTGGCAGTGTTACAATTGGAAAAATTCGATAAAGTGACATCAATATTAGCATGCACAAACTTCTTAGTGTCATTCGTGAGATGGCAAACACTGCAACCTCCGCATTTGAAGTGTCCTAGTACAGGTGGTAGCCCCCACATTTGCCTGAGTGTGGTCTTGTTGTTACCGCTGGGGAGGGCTGCTCTGACAAGGTGATCTCGTATACTTTTATTTTTCTTAAATGCAAATAAGGGACGTTCTAAATTCAAACTCCCTGCATTAAGTGTGGGCCAATGTTTGAGGATACTCTTCCTGACTGAGTTGGAGATAGGTGAGAATGTAGTGACACAGACTAGTTTGTCGCTGTTGTTTCTTTCTTTGGGGCTCAACAAGGTGTCTCTTGGGCAATACCACGCGCGTTTCATGGCTGTTTTCACTAGTTTACGCGGGTAGCCTCTGCTTATCAGTTTTTTTGTAAGGACTTTGGCTTCCCTAAAATAATCGTCCTTGAGGTAGCAATTGCGGCGCAAGCGCAGGAATTGGGAGTATGGAAGGGAGTCACGTAAAGCCCTAGGATGATGACTATTATAGGCCAGCAGTGTGTTTTTCTCTGTGGGTTTACGGTATAGGGAGGTGTAAAGTGTCCCTTCGTGTGCAATAATTTTGAGATCAAGGAAGGAAATCTCCTGTTTACTCACATTTATGGTAAAGTTAAGGCCATTACAATGGGTGTTCAACCAATCTTTGAAGTGTAACAAGTCCGAATCAGTCCCTTTCCAAATGAGGAAGATATCATCAATATAACGTTTCCATTCAAGAATGTTAGCTCTGAAAGGGTTACGGGGTGACAATATTCTTTGTGTCTCGAGCCAGTCCATGTATAGTATGGCAAAGTTTGGAGCGAAAACTGCGCCCATACTAGTGCCCTTAACCTGTTTGTAGAAATTACCATTAATTAGGAAAAAGTTCCTTGTAAGGCATATTTTCAGAAGGTGAAGTAGAAAGGAGGTAGGTACTGGGTGGGGTTGGGGTCTGGAATTAAGGAACATCTCGATGACCTCCATACCCTCATCCTGGGGGATGTTGGTGTACAAAGACTCTACGTCAAGAGTACAGAGAAGGCAGTCAAAGGGATCAAAGGAGAGGGTTTCTACAAGGTTGATCACGGCCATGGTATCTTTGATGTAACAAAGGGTATCAGGTATGAAGTCTTTGATAAAGTGGTCGATGTATCTGCCAAGGGGCTCGAGGATCGAACCGCATCCAGATACAATCGGTCGGCCATACTTTCCCCTTCCTCCTTCCAGAACTCCCGCATACCAACTGTCTCCTGAATGGTCCTGGCGATACCCAAATAAAAGTATACGAGATCACCTTGTCAGAGCAGCCCTCCCCAGCGGTAACAACAAGACCACACTCAGGCAAATGTGGGGGCTACCACCTGTACTAGGACACTTCAAATGCGGAGGTTGCAGTGTTTGCCATCTCACGAATGACACTAAGAAGTTTGTGCATGCTAATATTGATGTCACTTTATCGAATTTTTCCAATTGTAACACTGCCAATGTTATATACGCCATCTTTTGCCCATGCAACTTAATATATGTAGGACAAACGACACAAAAAATCAGGATCCGGATCTGCCAACACAGAAGTCGGATACGTTGTGCGACACCCAATGCACCTCTTGTTGAACATTTTGCAGCATTGAATCACATGGAGGACCAAATAAGGTGGCAAGTCATCGCAGTGATCCTCCAACCACCGAGAAGTACGAACATTACAGGCATCCTCAACAAGGAGGAATTAAAATGGATTATACGTATGGACAGTCTCCACACAGGACTTAATCGCCTGGAGGACTGGTCTAACTTGTTGTAACCTTCCCTAGCACACAGTGCACTGTGGCTCTATTGTCTACACTGTATTGCCAACTGTAACTCCCTCTCCCGTATACTGTATCACAGTCCCCTACCCTTATTCTCCACCCCCTCTACTTCTCTACAATCAATCAATCAATCAATCACAGAATTTGTAGAGCGCACTACTTACCCGCGAGGGTCTCAAGGCGCTGGGGAGAGGGAAGGGGGGGGGGGTGCTGCTACTGGTCGAACAGCCAGGTCTTGAGTAGCCTCCTGAAGGTCAGCAGGTCTTGGGTCTGTCGTAGGCTTAGTGGAAGGGTGTTCCAGGTCTTGGCGGCGAGGTGTGAGAAGGATCTGCCGCCGGTGGTTGTTCTTCGAATGCGAGGGACGGTGGAGAGGGAGAGGTCGGCGGAGCGGAGCTGGCGGTTGGGGACGTAGAAGAAGAGTCGTCTGTTGAGGTAGGCTGGGCCAGTTTTGTGGAGTGCCTTGTGTGCGTGGATGAGGAGTTTGAAGGTGATCCTCCTGTCGACGGGGAGCCAGTGCAGGTTCCTCAGGTGGGGGTGATGTGGCTGTGGCGTGGTACGTCGAGGATCAGGCGTGCGGAGGCGTTTTGTATGCGTTGCAGTCGCTTGATGAGCTTGGCCGGGCTCCCGCGTAGAGGGCGTTCCCATAGTCAAGTCTGCTACTGACGAGGGCCTGGGTGACTGTTCTTCTTGTGTCTGTCGGGATCCACCTGTAGATCTTGCGAAGCATGCGGAGGGTGTTGAAGCAGGAGGAGGAGACTGCGTTGACTTGCTTGGCCATGGAGAGCGTTGAGTCGAGGATGACTCCCAGGTTGCGTGCGTGGTCGGTGGGTGTCGGGGCTGCTCCCAGCGTCGTTGGCCACCAGGAGTCGTCCCAGGCTGAGGGGTTGGAGCCGAGGATGAGGACCTCCGTCTTGTCCGTGTTCAGCTTTAGTCGGCTGATCTTCATCCAATCGGCGACGGCCTTCATTCCTTCATGGAGATTGGCTTTGGCGGCGAGGGGGTCCTTGGTGAGGGAGAGGATCAGTTGAGTGTCGTCGGCGTAGGAGATAATGTTGAGGTCGTGCTGTCTGGCGATGCGTGCGAGCGGGGCCATGTAGATGTTGAACAGTGTTGGGCTGAGGGAAGATCCCTGGGGTACGCCGCAGATGATCTCGGAGGCTTCGGATCGGAAAGGTGGGAGGCGGACTCTCTGGGTTCTGCCGTCGAGGAAGGAGGTGGTCCATTCCAGGGCCTTGTTTCGGATCCCTGCGTCGTGGAGGCGTGCGCGCAGAGTGCGGTGGCAGACAGTGTCGAAGGCGGCGGAGAGGTCCAGCAGGATGAGGGCTGCGGTCTCACCGTTGTCCAGCAGGGTCCTGATGTCATCGGTGGCGGTGATGAGGGCAGCCTCAGTGCTGTGGTTGCTGCGGAACCCCGATTGGGATGGGTCCAGGATGCTGTTTTCTTCTAGGTATCGGGTTAGCTGTTTGTTGACGATCTTCTCGATGACCTTGGCTGGGAACGGAAGCAGGGAGATGGGCCGGAAGTTCTTGAGGTCTCTTGGGTCCGCCTTGGGTTTTTTGAGTAGGGCGTTGATCTCTGCGTGTTTCCAGCTCTCTGGGAAGGTCACGGTCTCGAAGGAGAGATTGATAACGTTGCACAGGTGGGGTGCGATGGAGCTGCTGGCTTTGTTGAAGATGTGGTGCGGGAAAGGGTCTGACGGGGAACCGGAGTGTATTGTGCCCATGGTCTTGATGGTGTCATCGATGTTCACGCTGGCCCAGGCTGGCAAGGGGTCATGGTCGATGGTGTGCGGCGGGTCTGGAGTATCTATCTTGTTGGGGGCTGTCTGGGTGTTGAAGCTGTCGTGGATGTCGGCGATCTTGCGGTGGAAGAAGGTGGCGAGGGAATCGCACAGGGCTTGCGACGGCGGGATGTCGTTGGTGTTGGAGCTGGGGTTGGAGAGTTCCTTCACGATGTTGAAGAGCTCCTTGCTGTTGTGTGCGTTGTTGTCGAGGCGGTCTTTGAAGGAGATTCTCTTGGCGGACCTGATGAGGTGGTGATGGTTACGGATGGCGTCTTTATGGGCTGCGTGGCTGTCCGGTGTCTTATCACTGTGCCATTTCTTCTCAAGTTTCCGGCAGGTACGCTTGGAAGCTAGGAGTTCCGGGGTGAACCAGCTGGCTCTTTTGGTGGTGTCGCTGTAGGTGAGTTTTTTCTACGTCTCCATGTATTGCCCCCTTGCTATTCCCCCTAACTTTAGCTTATTTTCCCTTCATTTCCTAATTTCCTCTTCTACTCCCCTGGCTCTCCTTGCATCCTCTGTTATTTTCCTTATTCCCATTGGATAACACTCCCTTCAATTCCTATTTCCTCTTCTACTCCCCTGGCTCTCCTTGCATCGCCTCTCTGTTAATTTCCATATTCCCATTGGAAAACACCTCTATATGCCTTCTGCACCTTCACACCCACTTACCCTCCCCGATTCATCCTCCAGTGTACTCACTCATATCGCTCTTTCACTCTTCTTGTCTGATGGTTCTCATCCTTCGCTACCATGCCTTGACTCTCACCCCTCTCCAACATGGCCGCCACTCATCCTTCGCTACCATGCCTTGACTCTTACCCCTCTCCAACATGGCCGCCACTTTTACGCTGAGCCGGAAAACTTGTGGCTGCCTACCACGTCATTTCCGGTGCCCTATCACCACGTTGATTCATCCCAACCCCGCTGAGTTCCATTCAGCCTGCCGGCCTTGTCCGCCACTGCACGTTGTATCCCTGATCCCACGGGCGTCCACTGTCCCTCCCGCATCAGGTAAGCCTGGCCCAGCAGCGCTACGCACCCCGGCAATTCCACTCCAAATTGCCCACACTGTCCCCTCGCTCCTATTCCGCCATTCTTCCCCGTTGTTCCTTTCTTTCCCCTAGCCATCGAGCCGACGCTCGATTCTAATTCCCGATTCCGGGGCTGCGGTGACCTTATCGCAACCAGCGGCCTGCCGTCCGGCACGCCCACCTACATTGCAGCCTCCCGGCTTGGGAGCTGCCACCCCTTCCAAGACCTCGATCTTATCCATTATACTCAGGTTGGATGCCCGCGATCCATACGGTAAGATTCCTACCCTTGCACCCCCTCCGTTTTCCACATACGGCGCCATTTCAATTCATACTTTCCCCTTCCTCCTTCCAGAACTCCCGCATACCAACTGTCTCCTGAATGGTCCTGGCGATACCCACTGCCAGCATCTCACATTGGCCCCTTGCATCGCGGTTTTCATAACTTGCCGCACTATTGGTTAGTCCTTCACCTTCTGGTCTACCCTTTACACGCTCCCTCTCCCATTTTTCCTCCCTGCCGCACAATTGGTTAGTCCTTCACCCTCTGGTCTAGCCTATACACTCTCCATCTCCCACTCCCCCTCACCCATCCTTCGATCCTGATATCAATAACACTCCCTTACTCCGCTCCTCCCCTCTTTCCATCTTCCCTTCACCCCTACACATTCACTTCTCTATCTTACTGTCAAACCACCTTATTTTCTCCACCTCTCATTGTCCCCTTCACCCCTACACCTTCACTTATCCATCTTACTGTCAAACCACCTTATTTTCTTCACCTCTCATTGTCCCTCTCAATCGATTAACTCTTCTCTTCCCTTCCCTGATACTTCTCTGGCACCACCATAAACACCCCCTAGCTCTTTTCCCCCAATACCCTCTCTTATCCATCCTATTGCCCAACCCTAATTCTTCCACCTCTCATTTTCCTTTTCCATGGTTTTAATTTATTATTAATTTTATTCTTTAACTGCTTCTTTTCTTTCCCTTCCCCTTCCCCTCCCTCCTACTTATCCAGGCAACTTCTCAGGCACCTGTTCTATCTATTAGTCCTGATGAGATCCCGATACTCTCTGCGGGATTGAAACGTCGTCGACACATACATTCTCAACTCTATACCGCTATTTATATTCTACTGTGGAGTATGAGATGTAACCTCAACTGTGACTTTTGTCTATTTATATTTACACAAACTGAAAAGTCACTTTTTAAAGTCACTTGCCTGGGGTAAGGAAATCGGCTGATTTCCCTCTGCCTTGCCACGGTTGCTCACCTTTATTTTTTCGCGTGTTATCATTCCCTTGTTTTATTGATCTTCGCATTAAATACCTATCTTTAAATTAAAACATTTGTTAATTCCAATTTTTATTATAAAATTGTGAAATTGTTATTCTGCATTCCAATATGTGTGGGACCCTTGACATCATTGTCTGCCATAACTAGAACCCTGAAAAGGGAGCAACCCTAGCCCTAACAAATGAGTCTGCAGAGCGGGGAGGAAGGGGTGGGTCTGTAAGGAAACTGCAGCTAGGTGTTGTCTCTAGCAGATAATGTGTTACCGAAGGTAAGTAACATGTTCATCTGATAGAGACTTCTAGCTACAGATTCCTTACCTTTGAATAGATACTCAAGCCATACCGTCCTGGTGGTGGGCTGTGGACCGATTTTCTACACTAAGAAGTCCTGCAGGACCAAACGGGCAAAATGCCCATCCCTGCGAACCTAACTGTCCAGGCAGCAGTGCTTGGCAAACGTGTGCAGAGATGCCCATGTTGCTGCCTGGCAGATGTCCAGGACTGGGACACCCCGAGCCAACGCCATGGTCGGAGCCTTCCCCCATGGTGGAATGGGCTCGTAAACCTTCAGGGGGGTGCTTCTTAGCCAGGGCATAGCAGATCTTAACGCAGAGAACGACCCAGCGAGAAATGGTCCGTTTCTGCACTGCCCAACCTTTTTTAGCTCCCATGTACCCCACAAAGAGTTGGTCATCCACCGAATCTCTTTTGTGCGGTCAAGGTAGAATGACAATGCTCTTTTTGGGTCCAGACGATGGAGACGCTACTCTTCCTTAGAAGGATGCGGGGAGCAAAAGAGGTGTGCAGCGTGATTGATTGACCCAGATGGAAACGGGGTCACCACCTTTGGCAAGAATGTAGCCCAGGAGCGAAGCACCACTTTATCTGCAAAGACCATCATATAGGGGGGCTTGGATAACAATGCCTGCAGCTCATTAACCCTCCGGGCCGATGTTATTGCCGTCAGAAAGGCTATTTTGATGATAAGTAGCTGGAGGGGACAATTATGCAAAGGCTCGAAAGAAGCGCACATAAGAGAAGTGAGAACCAAATTAAGGCCCCACTGTGGCATGACAAAGGGCGTTGGTGGAAACATATGTACAAGCCCTTTTAAGAATCTATGTACAACAGAAGATTTAAACAGAGAGGGTTGGTCTGGGAGCTGCAAGAAAGTGGACAGAGCAGAAAGATAACCCTTGAGAGTACCCAATGCAGAGCCCTGCTGGGCAAGGGTAAGAATAAAAAGAAGAATGGTAGAAAGAGAAGCAGAAAGAGGGTCAATAGACCTTTCTGTACAATATTTTACAAACGTTTGCCAACAGCAGGCGTATACCATCTTAGTGGAGGTATGCCTGACTGTCAAGATAACCTCACATACTTGACAGGTTCAGGTGGGGGACATCCCCTGCTGCTGCGACAGAAGATCCTTCCGAAGAGGCAGCCTGATCGATGCTCATTTTCAGAAGCTCTGGATACCAGACGCTCCCTGCCTGGTCTGGAGCCACAAGAATGACTTGGGCCCGGTCGTTCTTGATCTTCTTGAGAACCCTGGGCAGAAGTGGTATGGGCTGAAAGGCCTACAGTAGGCCTTAGCTCCACTCGCGATGAAAAGCGTCTCCGAGCGATAGCCGCCCAGCGTGCAAAACTGCTGACATTGCGCATTCTCTTTGGAGGCGAACAGATCTAACCAAGGCTCTCCCCATCGCTGAAAGAGACCTTGCGCCACCTCCGACTGGAGATGCGATTCGTGATTCACTAGGCATCGACGGCTGAGTTTGTCTGCCCTGACATTCAAAGAACCTGCCAGGTGTTGAACCACCAGGGTTATGCCCTGCTGTTCCAGCCATGTCCAGAGACGCAGGGCCTCTTGACAAAGGGTCCACAACTCCAACCCGCTCTGTTTTCTGCAGTATCACAGGACAGTGGTGTTGTCCGTGAACACCTGCACTAATTTCCCCTTGACAGAGGGAAGAAATGTTTTCAATGCCAACAGGATCTAGCTGTGGGTCGAGGACACAATTAAAATCGCCTCGCAGTATCCATGGCATATGGGCCCATTGAGTAAGGGCAAGGGAGAGGTGTGCCAAAAAAGCTGTTAGGGCCGTATTTGGTGTGTATTTGCTTCCTAACAGTACAAGTCTATCATCTAATAGGCCTTCCACTAGGACATAGCGTCCCTCTGTGTCTACATCTACCACAATGTGCCTGAAAGGGACCCCAGTCCGAATCCATATAAGTGCTCCCCTTGCAAATCATGAATAAGTGGTGCTATAGCATTGCCCACGCCAGCGCTTTTGCAATTGGACCTTCTCTCCCTTTGCTATGTGAGTTTCTTGAAGTAGCTTAATTTGTGCCCCGGTGTTATGTCCCTTAGGTTAGTTCCATCATGTATATACCGATTACATACATTTCGTCCCATTCACATGACAGTCTTACACAGGTGACCTTTTACCCAGTAGCTGACTTCTGTCTCTCCGAAACCAGGCTCTTGGTGCCATATCTTAATCTCTGTACCTGACGTACACAAAACATGTCACAGTTGATTTACTCTGTACAAGGGTCACCACTTTTTTCATTAATGGCCAACAGCCAGGTGCATATGCTCAGGTTTGTTTAGAAAAGGATTAGCAGGGGATTAGCAAATGTTTTCAAAACATATCGATTCTGGAAAAACCCTGGAGTGACCACTTTAGTATAAAAGACTCTCACTCCCCCTTACCAAGGCAGAGGAAAAATTCCTTCCAGGCTGGACCGAGGCTCTGCAGGCTGATCCTTCAACAGACAGAGACCTGACATCTCTTGCAGGGTGCCATCCTCAACGCAGAGACGGGGTCCTTCATTCAAAACCATCAGGTGAGGAGTTAGCACTTCCCTGGGGAATTCTTGGCTCCATTAGGTTCCATTAGGACATATCCTAGCACTTACACATACATGGGTATGCGATGGGTATCAATACTCAATGACACTAGACCAGCACCAGAGTCCAATCCGATTAATGCAAGTCACAACTTTGAAAAATGGCTGATCTCGTCTTTAGACATGGTGCTCCCAAAGAAACAAATTAAGGATAAAAGTGGTGCAAATAGAACAGCTTGGTATACCCCCAAACTGCGTAAACTTAAGCAGGCTTGTAAACGGTCCGAAAGAAAATGGAGAAAAGATTACTCCATTACTAATAAAATGATTTATAGGGAGGATATTAAAAGGTATAAGGAAGAAATTAAGTGTGCACTGTCCCTTTACTACGAAAACCAAATACTTTCAGCCCCCAATTCTTCTCGCGAAATATTTCGCATAGTGAAATCTCTTATTAAACCCCCTCCCCTACCTATTCCTTGCGATTATATGTCATCTCGTTGCAACCAATTAGCTACTTTTTCTTCAATAAAATCCAAGATATTTATACCCCCTTTCACCAGACCACAGCTTTAATCAATGTCCCCTAATCAACAACAAAGGAGGCATTAATAATCGTATTTTAGCTGAAATTCCTCTCCTGGATCAATCCGCCCTGCAAGGTATCCTTGGCCAGTTGAAGTCAGGTTCCCCAGGGACACAGTTCCCCCCTCATTTTAAATCGAATTTTTGATACAGTGTCTACTGTTATCCTAGATATGATTAATGCTACATTCCGGACAGGCATAGTCCCTCCCCCTTGGAAGCAAGCAATGGTTAAAGCTTTGCTGAAAAAACCGAACCTGGACCCTGAGATGTTGGGGAACTATCGTCACATTTCACTATTGCCAGGGATCAGCAAAATTGCTGAAAAACATGTGAATAGTGCTCTGTCCGCGTTTTTGGAAAGCAATAACTGTCTTCACCCGTCTCAAACTGGGTTCAGACCCCAACAGGGTACAGAAACCGCCCTTTTAGCTGTGGTTGAGGCAACTAGGAAAATCCTAGACAATGGGGGCTGCGCTGCCATTGTGCTTTTAGATCTGAGCGCAGCCTTCAACACAGTCAATCATCAGCTGCTCATCCAGAGGCTTAAAGATGTAGGAGTGACTGATCTGGCCCTTAAATGGATCCACTCCTTTCTGGACGACCGGTCATTTCAAGTGTTCCATGAAGACTGCATCTCTGACCCTCTGCCACTCCGATGTGGGGTTCCTCAGGGATCCTCCCTGTCCCCCACGCTTTTTAATGTGTACATGAGCCCCTTGGCAGGTGTTGTGGAGCCTTTCGGCATCCAAATGATCACATATGCCGACGATACGCAGCTGATTGTCTCTTTTAATCAGCTCAACAACACTGCCCCGGAGTGGGCCAAGTGTCTTCGAGAGGTCTCAGCATGGATGGAGGGCTCATTCTTGAAGTTGAACGGATCTAAAACGGAGCTGATGTTTCTGGGTAAACCTTCTGTACCCAATATAATATCATCTTGGCCGAGTTGCTTCGGCCATCCCCCAAAGATTATATCAAGAGTTTGGGGGTTTGGTTAGATCGTAACCTTGATTTTGGGGAGCAAGCAAGAAAGGTTGCTGGTAGCTGCTTTGGGCTGATGAGGATGACACGGAAAATCATTCCTCTCCTCCCTTTCTCTGCAAGGAAAGTGGTGGTCCAGTCCCTTATTCTTTCTAGGCTCGACTACGCCAATGCCCTATACTTAGGAGCACCTTGCTCCACGGTTAAGAAACTGCAACTTGTACAGAACTGTGCGGCACGACAACTTTTGAATATTCCCAGCCGACAGTCAGCAGGGGCTGCTCTGGCCGCCCTTCACTGGCTGCCCACTCAGCAGAGAGTGCAGTTCAAGGCTCTCTGCATTTCACACAAGGTACTGTTAGGTTCTGGCCCACCTATCACACGCTCCCTTATTTCCTCTTACCATCCTGAGAGAACCCTGCGATCATGCAATAAACAGTTGGCGGCTGTACCTAGAATCAGGAAAGCACGTACAGGGGGTTGCCTTTTTTCATATAACGCAGCAAGGCTATGGAACTCCCTCCCCCTTGCTATTCGGTGTGAAACCAACCATCTGGTCTTCCGGAAACGTATAAAAACCTTCCTGTTTCCATAAACTGATATGTAGTTCATGAACTTCGGCCTCTAGCGCTGGGATGCCTTTGGTAACCATGCGCTTTACAAATGTTTTACAATTACAATTACATGCTTTGTAGGAGAGTAGGATCTGCTTCTTATAGTTACCCCCACTTTTTGCTGATGTTTCACTGTTTTCGACTTAGTCTGAATGGGATCCTGCTAGTCAGGACCCCTGTCTATCTGCTTTCTCCTCTAAATTCATTACATGTACTTAAGGTACACTCCATATTGGATTCTGGGGTACCCTTATAAGTCCCTAGTATATGGTATACTATGTACCCGGGGCATAGGTACCCTCAGAGGCCTCCCAGGGGCTGCAGCATGTATTATGCCACCCCTGAGAGGCCATTCAAAATGACACAACAGGTCTGCTACTGCAGCCTGTGTAAGGTGGTGCATGCACCCCTTCCTTAGATATAGGTTCACTATATCTATCCTAATCACTGCACATATAAGCCTATCAGTCACCCCTATGGCAGTCTTTATCAATCCTGAAGGCAGGGTGCTGGGTTTTATGTGAGAGGGTGCCCATGCATGAGCAGAGCCCCTCTGCAGCCTTCGGAACCACTATTCCGGGGATGTCTGTGATGCAGCCAACCATATACTCTTAAGTGCATTATAACCTTGCGGTAAATGCTAACTTTAAAACAGCTGCAAGGAATTATGTCGTGTTTGGTGTCAAACCCCTTGGAATCATACCTTCACACCAGTTATGATTCCTCCCTCCTAGAGGGAGAAATATGACAGCACCGGTACACCCGGTACCAGCTTCACAGAGCCCTGGCATAACAAAATGGATGCTGCCAGCCACAGACACGAGTCTGCCCTCCTGCTGCTGGACGAAACTCCGGCAGGGGAAGGCTTGAGAAGAGGTTTCCTGTCACAGGGAGGTGTGACCACCTCCCAGACAGGCTTTAGTGTATTGGGGCTGGGTGGGTGCACTCTCAGAGTGCTTTGATGTCTGCACTGGGGGCACATTTGGTGTCCCTGTGCATAGTCCAGCTCAAACCGGTTGCAGGGGCTACGAGCCCCTGCTCTGGCGCGAAACTGGACAAAGGACATGGGTGTAGCCACCCCTCTGTCCTGACCCTCCCATAGGTGGGTCCCCAGAGTTTGTCCCACCCCTTCCTTGGGTATAAAGTAGGAACCCTGACTACAGGACTTTAGATATTACCTGGACTAAACTCTGCTACAGTAGCGATCTACGCTTTGCTGTACGACTGAAGAATCTCTCTTGGAGTAAAGGAGTTACTCCCCTGCAACGCAGGCACATCAACGCATCTAACCAGTTTGCATCTACGCAGCTCCCGACGGACTCCGAAGATTTTGCAACACAGGAGGTGGGTGCCCAAGCTTCCCCGAGGCCGACTAGTGCTCTCAGCAAACCTGAGACCCGCAGCCCTCGTGGGGACCGTGCAACCCGAACCCCTGGACACTGTGCGCATTTGCAGCAGCATATGCTTTTAGGCGATCCCTGAGGCTGTGCTTTGGGCTACTTGTAGTCCAAGCCCGAGCAGTGTTTCCACCGAAGATTACTGGCCTACACTCCACGAGTGTTCCGTGGGCTGGTATTGTGTGATTCCTCTCGAGGTTCCTTCGCAAACCCTGGTCCGTTGACCTGTGGGTCCCTGAGAAGGCAACTTTAACTTTCAGTGGGCTTCCCTGGTTGCTCTAGACGTGCCCTGACTCTCCATCGCTTGGGGAGTCCCCAGGACCTTGCTGGTCCTCACAGAAGCATCATTACTCTGACCGCGTGGGTTGCAGTTGCCAAGGCTTGTTGGTCTCCAATCCGGAAACTGACCCCTCAGCTCTCGACATCCTTCGTGGGACAGCTCGCCTGCGAATCCTGGTCGTCGTCGATGCCTCCTTGTCCCCGTGGCTGCAGAGTCAAGCTTCACCTCTTCGCACCTGAAGCACCCGACATCGGTGGGCATTCGATTGCTCCGCTCCTGGTCACGTGAAGTGACCCAGACTTTGTCCCCTCTGCTTTCAGGTTCTTCTCATCTCCGATCCAGGCTTGGATCACACCGGACACTTTTCTTCTCCACGGCAGCAGTACTTTCTCACATAACGCCATTGAAAACGACGAGGGTTTCCGACACCACTTGACCCCTATGCACCCGGCTCCTCTGGGATAGGTAACACGGGTACCTCTGTACTCTTAAGGGTACTGGCCTTAGAACCTTCTATGTTTAGCTGGGTTTGCTTGAAGTCCTCTCCTAAGTGTCCTTAATCTTTAAAATTCCAACCGCGACTTTCCCATAGAGTTGTGCGGAGCTCGCGTCTGTGTTCCCACACTCCACCAGTCCTCCGTGGGTCCCCTGTGTCACTACCTTGGGTGGTTCCTTGGGGTCCCAGCGATTCTACGTGCTCTAGGCACTGTGTCTAGTCAAGTCGGGGTTGTTATACCACTTTCTTAATATATGGTTTGGTCTCCCCCTGGAGCCCACTGTGTATTGTGCTATTTACTGTCGTTCTAGTACTGTAATATTGTGTGCCTTGTTCTCTAATCTCATAAAGAGGTTAGTAGAGAGTGTTTAGTAATAAATACATATATTTTATATGTACCTGGTGTGGTTCTCCTTTCACTTGGTCATTCAAGAGGTTATATACTGGTAAAACAAGCTGCTTTATATTCCTTCAAGACGTAGCCTGAAGACTGCTCTCCACAGCTACCACTAGGATAGCTTTCTATAAAGGTTGTCTTTAACCTAACCATCAATAAGGGTCGTTTGGACTGGTGCAAGGTGCCCACTTTAATTAGTGGACAGCATATACCAGGCCAACTTCTCACATTGGTGTGCAGCGGTTGGGATTCAAGCTTGCTATTGTTTTACCAGATAGTCTCAGTGAGTGACTAACTGAAAACCACTAAAGGTACTTAGGTACATATAAATCAAGTCTAGAATAAAGTAAGTTCTACTGAACTTGGAGTTGGGTAGCCAAGGGTCTAGCACACCCTTTCTCCAACTCAAGAGAGTCTCAGTTCCCACTAGAGTAGGTAGGTGCATACACAACACCACACTAGAATGTCTTCGAGGCCTGAAGTCAGTGACTCCTTGCCAACTAGGTATGACAATCTCACATTCCAAGAATTGAGAAATATGTGTACATCTAGGAAACTGAAGTCAGGGAGACATGCAAGCACTCAACGTCTCATAGAGGCTTTGCTGTTAGATGACCTCAGAAAGACCCCAGGGTCTGATGAGGCAGGCAAGTTGGGTGGGGCAGCAGAGGAAGAAAGGCCAGGAAGGGAACACTTCTATGACCTGGACTCCAATGCTGACCAGGGAGGATCAAGATGATCCTAACCTGGACAATCCAATTCTTCCTTCAGGTGAGGAAGGCCTCAATGACCCTCTCTTTACACCCCCAGGAAGGGTTAACAGTCTACCAAGAAGATCCAGATCTCCTTCTCAGGAATCAGATCATTCTGGTACTTCTGTAGGGACCTCTGCTTCTCATAAAGGGAATCCTCTTATGAGAAGAAATGCCAACTGCTTGAGTTTGAGAGAGATAAGCTCAGAATCAAGAGAGAGCAATTGGCCTTAGATAGGGAATCCCTGGAACTTCAGAGAGCTTCTCAGAAGTTGGGGCTAGGAGCCCCATGGTGGCAGCCACAGTGTCCCTAGAGGTAGAGAAAATACTCATGACCATAGGAACCTGAACAAGATTGTCCCTCCCTACCAGAGTGGGGATGACATCCACAAATGGATAACTGCACTGGAGAGGGCCTGTAAGGTACAGAGGGTCCCTCAGGAGCAGTGGGCAGCAATCTTGTGGCTCTCCTTTGCAGACAAGGTAGAGACAAGCTCCTCACTGTAAGAGAAGAGGATGCTGATAATTACAAAATCCTGAAGAGTGCTCTGATTGATGGGTTTGGCCTAACCACTGAACAATACAGGTTAAAGTTCAGAGACACCCAAAAGGCACAGACTCAGGACTGGGTTGACTTTGTTGATTGTGCTACTAAGGCTCTGGAAGGCTGGTTACTTGGCAGTAAGGTGTGTGATTTCAAAGGATTGTATAATTTAATCATGAGAGAGCAGATCCTTAATAACTGTCAAAATCAACTGTTGCATCAGTACCTGGTGGACTCTGATCTGACCTCTCCCCAAGAATTGGGCCAGAAGGCAGACAAATGGGTCGGAACCAGGGTGAGGCAGAAGGTTCAGAACCAAGGTGGTGACTCCAAGAAGCAGGATTCTAAAAACTGTGATAAGGGTGGGGAGAAGGGTAAAGACCAGAAGTCTTCTCAAGGGCCCCAAAAATCTGCATCTGGTGGGGAGTCACAAACCAACAAAGGTAAAGGCAAGAAGAAGCCATGGTGTCAAATCTGTAAACAGAAGACCCATTGGACAAGTGATTGTAACAAGTCCAAAGACTCCACTCCAACCACCACTGCCCCCAAGGCAACTGTTCACCCTAGTTCAGCTCCAAGTGGTGGTGTTCCAAATAAGGGTGTAGTAGGGTTAACCCTGGGATCTGAGATGGACTCTGGCCTAGTCAGAGTTCCAACTCAGGCTATGTTGATCTGTGATGGAGGCATGGATATGGCCTTCTTATTTGTAAGCCCCAGTAATCTGGGCAAATACAGACAACAGCCTATAATCAATGGAAAGGAGGCATTGGCATTCAGGGACACAGGAGCAAGTGTCACAATGGTGACAAAAGATCGTGTGGCTCCTGAGCAAATCATACTTGGTGAGATGTACCAAGTGACCAATGCTAGCAATGTCAGAACAGACCATTCCTTGGCAGTTGTTAATTTCTCCTGGGGAGGGGTAACTGGCCCTAAAAAGGTTGTGGTAAGTGCAGACCTCCCTGTTGAATGCCTGTTGGGCAATGATTTAGAAACTTCAGCTTGGGCTGAAGTGGAACTCAGGACTCATGCAGAAATGTTGGGTATCCCTGCAGATGTGTTTGCTATGCCCAGGTCACAGGCAAAAATGTCTAACACTGAACAGGTCCTGGATCCTGGAAAAATGGACCAGGCACCTTCCAAGAGAAGGAGCAGTAGGGTTAAGGCAGTGTCTTCCCCCCTGCCTCAGAATTCAGATCACTCTCTTGAGGGAGCTGATCTTAGTCCTGAAGAAGGAACTGTCCCAGATGAGCTTGAACCTGATCAGGTTGAGTTCTTGGGGACAGGGGGCCCTTCCAGGGCAGATCTGAGCCAGGAGCAACTGAGCTGCACTCTCTTGAACCCCTCAGACAGCAAGCTGCTGCTGAGGCTGCTGGGAGTGCTAGTGGGTCCCATAGGATCTACTGGGATGATGGACTCCTTTACTCAGAGTGTAGAGACCCCAAGCCTGGAGCCACCAGGAGGTTGGTTATACCTCTGAAGTTTAGGAGCTTCCTATTGACACTAGCACATGATATCCCATTAGCAGGTCACCTAGACCAAAACAAGACTTGGGACAGAATTGTCCCTCACTTTCATTGGCCTCATATGTCTGAAGACACCAAGGAGTTTTGTCGCTCCTGTGTCACCTCTCAAGCCAGTGGTAAGGCAGGTAGCACTACAAAGGCCCCCCTGATACCACTACCTGTGGTAGGGGTTCCCTTTGAGAGGGTAGGGAATTGACATTGTTGGTCCCCTAGATCCTCAAACTGCATCTGGGCACAGATTTATACTGGTGGTGGTGGACCATGCCACTAGGTATCCAGAGGCAATTCCCCTTAGAACCACCACAGCTCCCGTGGTGGCAAGGGCCCTCCTGGGAATCTTTTCCAGGGTGGGTTTTCCTAAGGAGGTAGTATCAGACAGAGGTGCCAACTTCATGTCTAGTTACTTAACTGCTATGTGGAAGCAGTGTGGTGTAAATTACAAATTTACTACCCCTTATCACCCACAATGCAATGGTTTAGTTGAAAGGTTCAACAAAACCTTAAAGGGCATGATTAAAGGTCTCCCAGAAAAGCTTAGGCGCAGATGGGACATACTTTTGCCCTGCCTTCTCTTTGCCTACAGAGAAGTTCCACAGAAGGGGGTTGGTTACAGCCCATTTGAGCTTCTATTTGGACATCCAGTTAGGGGTCCATTGTGTCTAGTGAAGGAGGGATGGGAGTTACCTCTCAAACCCCCTAAACATGATATTGTGGACTATGTACTTGGTCTCCGCTCCAGGATGGCTGAGTACATGAAGAAGGCAACTAAAAACCTTGAGGCTAGCCAGGAATTGCAAAAGGCCTGGCATGACCAAAAGGCTGTGTTGACTGTTTATCAGCCAGGACAGAAAGTATGGGTGTTGGAGCCTGTGGCCCCAGCAGCCCTCCAAGACAAGTGGAGTGGCCCTCATACAATTTTTGAGCAAAAGGGAGAGGTTACATACCTGGTGGACCTTGGAACTCCCACGAGCCCCCATAGGGTGCTCCATGTCAACAGGCTCAAACCATATGTTGACAGGGCAGACATGGGCTTGCTCATGGCTACTGATGAGGGACAGGAGGAAGAGAGTGATCCACTCCCTGACCTGCTCTCACAGAACCCTGATGATGGTTCAGTAGATGGTGTAGCCTTGGCAGGCAGCCTCACTGACCAGCAGCAAACATTTGCAGAAAAGTTCTCAACCAGTTTAGACATATGTTCTCACTGACTCCAAGTCAGACTACCTGGTGCACTCATGAAGTGGACACTGGGGACAGCCTGCCTGTTAAAAATAAGATTTACAGGCAACCTGACCATGTCAGGGACTGCATCAGGACTGAAGTCCAGAAGATGTTGGATTTGGGTGTGATTGAACCCTCAGATAGCCCTTGGGCTAGTCCAGTAGTCTTGGTACCTAAACCTCACACCAAGGGTGGTAAGAGAGAGATGAGGTTTTGTGTGGACTACAGGGGTCAAAATGCAGTCACTAGGACTAATGCCCATCTAATCCCTAGGGCAGATGAGCTTATAGATACTTTGGCCTCAGCCAAGTTTCTGAGCACATTTGACCTGACAGCTGGCTACTGGCAGATCGGACTAGCTGAGGATGCAAAAGCCAAAACAGCATTCTCAACCCCTAGTGGGCACTACCAATTTGTGGTGATGCCCTTTGGTTTGAAGAATGCACCTGACACTTTTCAAAGGTTGGTGAACAAAGTCCTTACAGGCCTGGAAGCCTATAGTGCAGCATATCTAGATGATATTGCTGTCTTTAGCTCCACCTGAGAGGATCACCTGGTCCACCTGAGAAATGTTTTGGAGGCCGTGCAGAAAGCAGGCCTCACTATCAAGGCCACCAAGTGCCAGATAGGGCAGAGCCAAGTTGTATACCTGGGCCACCTTGTGGGTGGAGGCCAGGTTCAACCATTGCAGAGCAAAATCCAGACCATCATGGACTGGGTTGCTCCAACCACCCAGACTCAGGTCAGAGCTTTCTTGGGCCTGACTGGGTACTATAGGAGGTTTGTCAAAGGATATGGATCCATAGTGACCCCTTTGAATGACTTAACTTCCAAGAGAATGCCAAAGAAAGTTCAGTGGACAGTCAGCTGTCAAAAGGCATTTGATGACCTGAAGCAGGCCATGTCCACTGCTCCCATTCTGCAAAGTCCGGACTACTCCAAACAATTCATTGTCCAAACAGATGCATCTGAGTTGGGGGTAGGGGCTGTGTTCTCACAATTGAATGATGAAGGTCAGGATCAGCCAGTAGCTTTTATTAGCAGAAGGCTGACCCCCAGAGAGAAACGTTGGTCAGCCATTGAGAGGGAAGCCTTTGCTGTGGTTTGGGCTCTGAAGAAGCTGAGGCCATACTTGTTTGGCACTCACTTCATTGTTCAGACAGACCATAAGCCCCTCTTATGGCTAAAACAGATGAAGGGTGAAAACCCCAAACTTTTGAGTGGTCCATTTCCCTACAGGGGCATGGACTATACAGTGGAACATAGACCTGGGAGTAACCATGCCAATGCAGATGGACTCTCCAGATATTTCCACTTAGAACATGAAGACTCAACTGGTCAAGGTTAGTTTAATGTCCTGACGTTTGGGGGGTTGTGTAGGAGAGTAGGATCTGCTTCTTATAGTTACCCCCACTTTTTGCTGATGTTTCACTGTTTTTGACTTAGTCTGACTGGGATCCTGCTATTCAGGACCCCAGTCTATCTGCTTTCTCCTCTAAATTGATTAAATCTACTTTAGGTACACTCCAGATTGGATTCTGGGGTACCCTTATAAGTCCCTAGTATATGGTATACTATGTACCCGGGGCATAGGTACCCCAGAGGCCTCCCAGGGGCTGCAGCATGTATTATGCCACCCCTGAGAGGCCATTCAAAATGACACAACAGGTCTGCTACTGCAGCCTGTGTAAGGTGGTGCATGCACCCCTTCCTTAGATATAGGTTCACTATATCTATCCTAATCACTGCACATATAAGCCTATCAGTCACCCCTATGGCAGGCCTTATCAATCCTGAAGGCAGGGTGCTGGGTTTTATGTGAGAGGGTGCCCATGCATGAGCAGAGCCCCTCTGCAGCCTTCGGAACCACTATCCTGGGGTTGTCTGTGATGCAGCCAACCATATACTCTTAAGTGCATTATAACCTCGCGGTAAATGCTAACTTTAAAACAGCTGCAAGGAATTATGTTGTGTTTGGTACCAAACACCTTGGAATCATACCTCCACACCAGTAACTGGTGTGGGAGGTATGATTCCTCCCTCCTAGAGGGAGAAATATGACAGCACCGGTACACCCGGTACCAGCGTCACAGAGCCCTGGCATCACAAAATGGATGCTGCCAGCCACAGACACGAGTCTGCCCTCCTGCTGCTGGACGAAACTCCGGCTGGGGAAGGCTTGACAATAGGTTTCCTGTCACAGGGAGGTGTGACCACCTCCCAGACAGGCTTTAGTGTATTGGGGCTGGGTGGGTGCACTCTCAGAGTGCTTTGATTTCTGCACTGGGGGCACATTTGGTATCCCTGTGCATAGTCCAGCTCAAACCGGTTGCAGGGGCTACCAGCCCCTGCTCTGGCGCGAAACTGGACAAAGGACATGGGTGTAGCCACCCCTCTGTCCTGACCCTCCCATAGGTGGGTCCCCAGAGTTTGTCCCACCCCTTCCTTGGGTATAAAGTAGGAACCCTGACTACAGGACTTTAGATATTACCTGGTCTAAGCTCTGCTACAGAAACCAAGTAACCTTCGACGATCTACGCTTTGCTGGACGACTGAAGAATCTCCTTGGAGTAAAGGAGTTACTCCCCTGCAACGCAGGCACCTCAACGCATCTGAGCCGGTTTGCATCTACGCAGCTCCCGTCGGACTCCGAAGATTTTGCAACACAGGAGGTGGGTGCCCAAGCTTCCCCGAGGCCGACTAGTGCTCTCAGCAAACCTGAGACCCGCAGCCCTCGTGGGGACCGTGCAACCCGAACCCCTGGACACCGTGCGCATTTGCAGCAGCATATGCTTTTAGGCAATCCCTGAGGCTGTGCTTTGGGCTACTTGTAGTCCAAGCCCCGAGCAGTGTTTCCACCGAAGATTACTGGCCTACACTCCACGAGTGTTCCGTGGGCTGGTATTGTGTGATTCCTCTCAAGGTCCCTTAGCAATCCCTGGTCCGTTGACCTGTGGGTCCCTGAGAAGGCAAATTTAACTTTCAGTGGGCTTCCCTGGTTGCTCCAGATGTGCCCTGACTCTCCATCGCTTGGGGAGTCCCCAGGACCTTGCTGGTCCTCACAGAAGCATCATTACTCTGACCACGTGGGTTGCAGTTGCCAAGGCTTGTTGGTCTCCAATCCGGAAACTGACCCCTCAGCTCTCGACATCCTTCGTGGGACAGCTCGCCTGCGGATCCTAGTCATCGTCGATGCCTCCTGGTCCCCGTGGCTGCAGAGTCAAGCTTCACCTCTTCGCACCTGAAGCACCCGACATCGGTGGGCATTCGATTGCTCCGCTCCTGGTCACGTGAAGTGACCCAGACTTTGTCCCCTCTGCTTTCAGGTTCTTCTCATCTTCGATCCAGGCTTGGATCACACCGGACACTTTTCTTCTCCACGGCAGCAGTACTTTTTCGCATCACGCCATTGAAAACAACGAGGTTTTCCGACACCACTTGACCCCTATGCACCCGGCTCCTCTGGGATAGGTAACACGGGTACCTCGGTACTCTCAAGGGTGCTGGCCTTAGAACCTTCTATGTTTAGCTAGGGTTTGCTTGAAGTCCTCTCCTAAGTGTCCTTAATCTTTAAAATTCCAACCGCGACTTTCCCATAGAGTTGTACGGAGCTCGCGTCTGTGTTCCCACACTGCACCCGTCCTCCGTGGGTCCCCTGTGTCACTACCTTGGGTGGTTCCTTGGGGTCCCAGCGATTCCTACGTGCTCTAGGCACTTTGTCTAGTCAAGTCGGGGTTGTTATACCACATTCTTAATATATGGTTTGGTCTCCCCTGGAGCCCACTGTGTATTGTGCTATTTACTGTCGTTCTAGTACTGTAATATTGTGTGCCTTGTTCTCTAATCTCATAAAGGGGTTAGTAGAGAGTGTTTAGTAATAAATACATATATTTTATATATACCTGGTGTGGTTCTCCTTTCATTTGGTCATTCAAGAGGTTATATACTGGTAAAACAAGCTGCTTTACATTCCTTCAAGACTTAGCCTGAAGGCTGCTCTCCACAGCTACCACTAGGATAGCTTTCTATAAAGGTTGTCTTTAACCTAACCATCAATAAGGGTCGTTTGGACTGGTGCAAGGTGCCCACTTTAATTAGTGGACAGCATATACCAGGCCAACTTCTCACATGCTTCACCTACACCTCTAGGCTAGGCACGGTTAGGTAGGCTACGCATCGTGGGAGTACGCCAATGCTATTGTTTTATGTACTATGCTTTTATTCATCTTATTAGCACTATGGTAGACAATGTATCTGCTATTCACGATATTGGTACTAGGGATCACATTTGTCTGCTCCTGTCTTTTTATTGTCAGCAGCTAATAGGTTTCATACTAGACTGACGCTTGACCAATAAATACTTATTGAAACCATTCCAATCGTCATTCTATGTATTCTGAGAAAAGCAAGCACGAGTGACTGAACGAAAGATACCGTATTGTTTCCACGATACCTGAGGAATCGGGGTTGTCATGTTCAGTAGTTGCTAGAAACTAACTACCACACTGTATAGTACAGAGGGGTGATAGTGGCACTGAAGAGCTAGCAGGTCTAACGGCTGACTCATCCTGTGGGGGTGTCCAGAGTCTGTCTGCACACCAAGCCCTCAGTTTAGGTCATCTAAAAACGCGCAGGTCCTGGGGGGTCCTAGGAACTACACGACACTGGGTCTCCTGACATATTGTTCCACAGTGCATCTCTTACGTGTTGTCTCCATCCCCCAAACATTTGAGGTTAAGACCCCTATGTTAACCATACTGGACTATGTGTTGTATTACTAAAAGGGTAGGGAGGGGACCAAGCCCTCTACCAAACGTGGTGGGGGTGAGGGGCATCTCCTAGCTTGTGTACACTAATTCTGACGCAGGGCATGTCACTGGTATCTAGTCTGTCCCCTTCTCAACTCCCAACCCAGGGCAGTTCCCAACCGGGTGACTGCCCAAACCGTTAACGCAATATCCCATGCGGCGGAGCTCAAAGATTCTCTCGCATATAACAGTGCTAACCTCTCGAAGAGGGTCACACGTGGGGTGGGAGGGAGAAGAGTGGGAGGCTTGCCCAATGGCTCTGTGATGCCTCTTCCCAGCTGTCTAGAGCTGCAAGTACTGAGAAGGGGTAGAGCAGGCCAACTGTCATTTTAGACCCATGTTTACACATTCTATTACTTTATAAAGCGAATTTAGTTGTCCACTGAGACCCATTTCTTAATCGGAACCCCTCCCCATGCACCGTCGCTCAAAGCGTGCCCTCCATGTCTGCACCATGAAGCAGTCTCAGCAAAGATGGGGGCGGGGGGCAACGCGATTATCCCCATCCTTGGTCCTCTGAAGCCATGTTTGCTTAATGTCCCCAAGTATTAGTGGTGTTGTTTCTCAAACCAAACTGTCTTCAATCTGCAGTGTGACGTTTGGTAAAATCAATGATACAACGCTGCTCCGTGAGCCTCTCGAATCCGTGTCCGAGTGGGTGTCATCAACGACCTGCTCCGGCGAGTACGGTGCCCTGCACACCATGAAGAGTTTGTAGATAGCGCATGTGATTGCTCTTCTAGGACTTGCTCTGGTGTAGGTGTGCCATTCATCTTATGTGGTGGGCGACCCATAGCGGTGCTACTCCACCCAATCCCAGGCATCTGAAGACTCAGTGAAGAAGTAACTTTTATTGTACGCTATCAATTTTAGTTTGGCCGGGAATAACAAAGAATACCTTAAGCCTACCTGACAGAGTTGTTGTTTCACACCTTGGAACGAGGCTCTTTGGCACTGTACAGCCATTGTGTAATCTGAAAATAGGTATATTCTTGCATTGTCATGTAAAATTGGGTCTGCGGTGCGAGTTGCTTACAATATTGCTTCTTTGTCACTGTAATTCATTACACGGGCCACCACAGGTCGGGGGGGCCTACCGGTGGTCTTCTGGCCGGAACTCGATTGGCTCGCTCTAGCAGGAAATGTGGGGATAACTTATCACGTGCTACTGTCTGACTCCGTCTGGCTACGTGCTACAAGTCCGATCCTTCGGCTCCTTCCGGAAACCCGACTAATCAGAGATTGTTACGGTGCGAGCACCCTTCTGAATCTTCCACTCTGTGTTCGAGTTCCTGTACTTTTGCAGTGAGTGAGCGTACCTTGGCAGCCAATTCTGAAATGTAGGGTTGGAGTTCCGCTATGGCAGTTTCGGTACTTGCGACTCAGGTGGATAGTTTTTTCTGAAATTCCCAGAGTAACCCCATTTCGATCACAACCGCGTCAACCTTTGCTCTAAGTTCCTCTCTGGACTCAGCAATAGCTTCAAGGATTTTATCCAGTTTTGCATCTGTGTATGTTGGATTTATCTCACCAGGGCCAGTGCGATGCATTACGTCCGTTGGTTCACGCCCGCGGACTGAGAGCCCATTCCACCTCTTTTCCCACGTCACTGGTCTTCCTCTCTTGTGTTACTGAGAGAATATTAAGCCTTTTCCACTAGATGTCTGGATGGTTCACTCTTCTTAGTCCTCCAGGCCCAAGCCCGCCAGTCCCCTGATCACTATAATACCATATAGTGATAGTGCGGCACGCGGTAACCTGGGCATGCACTTCCAGTTCGTCGGGCTAGGGAAGGGGTAGTGCCCCATCTGTTCCAGCCCTCTTGCTTCTATTTCCAATCCAGAGACATAGAACCGTCTGGTCTCGCCTATTGTGACCTCAGTGCCTACAAGGTGGCTCCAACAGCTGCAGGACCACCCTTGTATCTACGCTTCAGTCTCTTTAAGCCCCTGTATAGAGTGGGACCCACCTTACCCCATGCGCCTCTAAACCAGGACGCATGGTGGACACGAGCAGTCCGGATTGTAATTGTAGGCCAAGTGGTTGTTGCGATCTAGTAGTGTGTAAACTAGGTCAAAAGAGGGCCTGCGTCTGTGATTGGGATGACTCCCCGTGGTATCCACTGCTTTGACACCAGCTCTAGGGTTGAGGGAAGAACATCCGCTTCAACCCAGCCTCTGTGTGGGAGAAGAAGATGGCAGACTCAGTGGCTGGCTGGCTGGCCTCACCCACCGCTGGTGTCTTAGGGGGTGGCAAGGGTCTCTCAGATCTCCTCTGTAGTGTTGAGCAGGCTAAAGGTGAGTGATGCTGGTATCATGTTTCTATGATGTTTACACCCAGCAGTTCACGGTCGACTCACTGGGCCCAAGGGCCGTAGGCCCACCCCTGGCCTCCTCAGTTCCCAGTCCCATTTGAATCAATTATCTGGGACCGTTGCAGTCAGCCTGTTATATGGGGTTATATGGCCCTAAGCCACATTGTCTACATTGCTAAGTTAGCATGAGTTTTGCTTGCCCTATGCTGCTGCTTTCGCGCACGTCTCTGCTAAGCATTTGTTTTCGCGACACTTTGCCTCTGCCCTGTACATGATAACAGATTGTTTTTCACGTTCTTAGCCTTCCCTTCAATTCTGTCTGAACATAATGTGCAAGGTCGGTCAACAATGTCTCTTGTTATTCTGTTCTGGTCAGTCCCTATTACCTAGACAAAACATGTAACCAATAGCTGCAATGCGGAAGAATCGTGCTTTGATATAATGTTGTTGCATGTTTTTGAAACGCACTCGAAGAAAGCCGTTCCATGGAGCTGAACACTGCTGTTCCTATGATGTAAACCCTTGGGTTTAGGCTTTCAGGTAGGGGTCTGCTAATAATGCCTAGAGATCTTCGGTTATATAAAATAACTTCTTACTGCCTTGGGGAGGGTGATTAGGCCCAGTTATTTAGCCTTTTTCACAGTCTTTATAAAATGATGACTCCTTTTATATTCTATGGTATTGTAACAATGCTAAAGATTTTTGCCTTATGCATTTTGCTGCTAGTTGTGGTTTGCATACTGTTTAATGGATCACTATAGTCAAAATAAACATTTTGAACTTATTTAGTCACTGATTATTTTATTGTGGACGAGTACGTGAGAGTGAAAGAGTGTCTTGTTTCCGCAACTCTGAGTTGAGTCAGGAGTGCTCGTGTTCTGGGTTGTCTAAACATTCATAGCTTCTTGATATTTGAAGGAGACCGAATGAGACACTATTGCTAGTCGGTTGGGATTTTGGGTACTAAGGTGATAGAGGTACACCCCTATTTACTGAGGTCCTGTTTTCTTGTGCATAGTTCTGTGTATGAGCAGAATCCCCGCAACATGGCGCCTCCAACGCTTGGTCTGGTTCTTATCTGCGAGACGCTTGGGTAGTGCTTGTGCTGGTCCACAATACCCTCACTTCTGTTTCCGGAGACAGCTGTGACGGAGTAACCTCCTATATTGACATTTTTATAGGTTTATTCAAGCTTGAAGTTTTAAAAGGTATTTCTTTTCTTATAACTCGTGTTTGCGCTGCCTCAATTTTAGTTGTTCTACTTTCTACTCTATAATGGCTGCAGTTGCTATTCTGGCTCATAGCAGAGCCACGCTGAGGGCGCACTTGACTCATTATGCCATTCCTGATGCTGGGGGCCGCACTTATTTTTGTGGTGGAGGCCGATCCGGCTCACCAGTTTGAAGTTTTTTACTCTTGGGTCACCTTTCCGGCGGTGGATGGCACTGATGATTTGTTTCACACGTATGCTGCCACCGCCGTTCCTCAGCAGTATCAGCCTTATAGAGGGCTTGAGATTCCGCTTACAGCTAGGCAACACTGTATTTGGTTTAATGGCGCCCTTCCTCACCCATTAACGGTAGTCCGTTTAGGCCCTTTATCTATAGATGGGGCCACATGGCCCGTTTTGGCTGGATTTACCCCACACCCATGTGCTTTTACAACTGCTACTTCGGCAGAGCTCCGCGTCTTACATACATCGTTAGTGCGCGTATATAGAGCTGTAATACAGTACGTCACACGCACCGTCCAGGTGGGACCACCTGGCGCTGCGGTACAACCTGCGGGTCCTGGTGGCGTAACCATCAGTCCCGTTATTGTTAATTCTGTCATGGGCAAGCGCCCACAGAATAAGGATGAATTGCCTTATTGGCTTGCCGAGAAATTTGGACCGATAGAAGCTGTCTTTCCTAATACCACTCCTGTGGATAAACACAGGATCTTAACTATTAGTTTGCCTAAAGACTTAATTCCCGAATTGGCTGATTGTAACACTTGGGGCAGGGTGTTTGCAGCGGTATATTCTATGTGTTTCAGCACCCCCTCCATGACCGTACTCCCCTTTGTGATTAAGCGCGTTCAGGATGAACACGGAGCAGAAGCGGCTGTTGAGCTGGGGATGAGACTGGTGGGAGTGTTCAACTTGGTTGCTGATATGATCCTTGCGAATGTCAAGGGCGATGCCGTTAGCTTTCAAGTAGCAAACCGCTTAGAGGCGGTCGCGGAGGCTGACAGACCACGAGAATTACCAAAGATTATTGCGAAGGCTTACAAAACCATAGGCCGCAATAGTCTGGGAAATAAGCCTGTCGACTCAAATACAAACGCAGTCTCAAGTACAACCGACAAGCCCAGCCTGACAAGGATGGGCGCCGTTTCTTTCCTAAAAGAATTGGCAGAGGAATAAGAAACAGGGTTCCCAACAACAGAAACAGGATTGGCGTGCTAGTTCACCGACCCCTGATACTTCTGAACGTACTTATGACTTGCGCGATCGCGCTAAAATTAAGTCTCCTGAAAGATTTCAGGTTCCTGATCAGTGTTCTCCTCGTTCTTTACAGGAAACATCAGGCTCACAAGCCGGTGGAGGGGATCGCCAGGATCGGGGGGGGAGGTCAACCTGCGTCACACCTTCGTGAACAGCCTCGGCAGTTTGACGTCAAGGACAAGCAGGGTGATTCCGCACTAACCCGTCCTCCTTTTCAAAAGAAAAAGGTTGCCGCTTTAACAGCGAGATATGCCACAGACGGTGAGGACGCGACTCCTGGATCAGACTTGGGCAGTGACTCTGCTCGACAGCGCGGCGGAGGTTACCATAGTCAGGGAGGCTCTACGTCCCCGTCTGGATGTGACAGCAACTGACACATTTGTTACTATTGAGACTGCAGATACCCGGGTTGCCCCCTCGGATAGACTACACAAAGTCCTTTTCCTAATTGAAGGTGATATACTGCGTCCCATTAAGGTTGTGTTCTGGGAGAATCTGACCGCTACATATGACATTTTATTGGCGGAGAAAGATTGGCCTCCACCCTTTGTGTTAGCCTCTTCGGAAGGGGAAGATGTGATACTTCCAAGTTTTTCATGTTGTGTCCCTGAGGAACAAGCGCAGGCTCTTGCGGAGGAATGGGCTTTGGCCTTAGCCCCAGCGGTGTATCGCAATCAGGTGGGTTGGGACGTTGATTCTCCAGCTCATGAAATACCATTGCGCTCTATGCCACAACCTCAACCTCAATATCCCATCAAACGTGAGGCGAAGGCTTCTGTTTGTGACATTCTAAGACAATTGGAGTATCAGGGGGTCATTGAGTCATGTGTATCACCTATGAATAATCCTCTTTTTACTGTCCCTAAACCTGATGGTTCTTTTCGGATTGTATTGGATTATAGAAATTTGAACAGCCATTGCCGCACCTTTGCGGTACAAAACACACACAGTTCAGCGCTTGTGAATAATATTGTTTGTAAAAAATACAAAACGACACTTGACATTTCCAATGGTTTCTACAGTCACAATCTCGACCGTGCGAGTGGTGACCTGACAGCATTCAGTTCTGTCGGAAATCAGAAAAAATTTACACGGTTGCCTATGGGGTACAAGAACAGCCCCGGGGCATTTGCGGCACGCATTGTTTCTTTGTTGCATGACATTGACCCTGAGGCCTTGTCGTATGTTGATGACATCTATTTGACTGACGACGACCTCGCTCTGCATCTTGACTGAGTCGACCACATAATATTGTCTTTTGCCGACTACGGTTACAAGTTTAATTTTGCAAAGTCACACATTGCCCATCTGGCAGTGCTCTTTTTGGGCTACGAGCTCAATAATGAGAGAAAGGGTCTAGCACCTCATTTCCTAGAGAAGTGTGCACATTTGCAACCACCTTCTTCTTTGAAAAAGTTACAATCCCTGCTGGGCTTTTTAAACTTCGGGAGGACTTACATTCCCGATTATGCCCAGCGTATCAAACCGCTTTATGCGTTGATACAACCTAAGTTCTCTTCTGCCAGCTGGCTTCCGGAACATACTTCTGTCCTGCAGTCTTTGCAGGCAGATTTGCTTGCGACTAACTTCTTAATGACTCGTGATAACACCACCAACCTGGTAATACGTATCGTTTCTGGGGCAGTGGGTTTCACGTATTTAACATTCAATGAAAGAGACACAATACCTATTGCATACAAGTCACACTTGTACACTGCGGCTGAAATGCGTTTTTCCTCTGTAGAAAAATTCTTAACGGCAGTGCAGATGGTGATTCTAAAGGAACGCTCACTGGCGCAGGGCAAACGCATTCTTATGGTCACTCCCTTCCCTGCTTTGGAAGCGGTGACTAAAGCTAGTGTGCCTAACTCTAAGGCATTGCACCCACGTTGGATTCAGTGGGCTACTTCTTTGACGTCTTCGGATGTCACATTTGTCTTTGATCCATCTCTTCAGACTCAGGAGTTTTTGCAGTATGAATTTATTCATCCTCCTCCTTTGTCCCTTCTTCCTCTGTGTGAATACAAATGCATCATTTATACCGATGGCTAGGCGCAACCGGCAACGGGTTCCAAACATGCTTATTCAGCGTCTTGTGCTATTGTGGCTGGCTCCATTGAAGAGGGAGAGTTTAAGTCATCCATTGTGCACACACAGGCACTAGGAGACTGCACAGAGCAATTGGCCGAGCTGCGTGCTCTTGTTCTAGCTCTAGAGTTTGCTGATCCTCTAGTGAATACTCTTATTGTGTGCGATTCTTACTGTTGTGTCCAGTCGTTCAATGACAACTTATTCTTTTGGTCTCAAAATGATTACCGTGATTCTAAGGGCATCGCAATTAAGCCTAAAACGCTTTGGGTTCGAGTGGCAGATCTTAAACAACGTCTGCCTCTCACACATGTTATTCACACTCTTGGCCACCAGCGTATCGGAACACACGCTCTTGGTAATTCTCTGGCTGATGAAGCGGCCAAGTCTGCAGTAGCCACGTGTTCCGTAGCAGCAGTTACAAGATCTATGACTAAGGCTGATAATGAAATTCTGGCAGCGGTTGCTGCAACTAGGGAGGAGGTAATTATCCTGCGGGTTTCCCTTCTAAATACTCTTATCATGTAACTCCCGAACAGGTTCCTTATGTTACCATTCCTTCGGTTGGGGATCGGCTGATTCCCAACTCTGACCGCAGACAAGCTTTGATCAAGGCCGCACATGAAGGCATTGCTTCGGCACATGCTGGTGTGTCGGCAACAGTCACTATTCTTCAGCAACGTTACTGGTGGCGTGGTTTATATAAACAGACTCGTAACTATGTTCTTTGCTGTGATGTTTGTCAACAAATCAAGCCTTCTACAGTCCCACGCCTGCCACAAACACAGCTATATATTTCTAATAGACCTTTTGGCTGTGTCTATCTTGATCACTGCGGTCCACTTTCTTCTGATACTGCATACAAGTATATCTTAGTTGCGGTTGATTCATGCACTTGATTCCTCTGGGTATGGCCACAACGTAGTGCTGACGCTCGAAATGTCATCAGGGATTTGCGTGTCTTTATCGGGATGTTTGCCTGTGGTACCTTCCATTCTGACCAAGGTCCAGCGTTTGCCTCTAAGGCTTACAAGGATGCGATGAAGTCGTTGGGGGTACAGGTGCAGTTTTCGTCTCCATACAGGCCTGAGGGCAATTCAGTTGTGGAGCGAATGAACCGTGACTTACAAGCAATCCTTGACAGCTAGAGTCTTAGGTACTGGCAGGGACTGGCTGTCCCACTTGTATGGGGTCCAACGTGCATTAAATAATCTCCCTAGAAGATCTCTGGGTGGGCGGACCCCTTACAAAATGCTCTTTGGCTTTCACATGTTTGTTCCTGACCTTGATGGTCTGGTCATTGTGGCGGCTGCCTCAAAGTTTGACATAGATAATCATTCTACTATGTTACAGGATCTACAAAAGTCCTGTGATGCTCTGGCAACTGAGCATTTACCATCTTCATCTGCTGATGCACAACTGATTCCTGTTACCGGTTGGCTTCCTAAAGTTGGAGATCTAGTGCGGGAGAAGATTGAAAACAAAAAAGAATTTGGTCCCTCTTATCGTGCTCCGGTTTCTGTGCTTGGACTGAAGGGTACTCGTACTGTCATTCTACCACCATTGCCAGGTCGCAAAGACAACAGATTCATCTCAGTGGACAATGTCAAGTTACACCGTGTGGCCGATTCTGAATAGTGTGACACCTGCAGTTTCGTGCAACGCAATATCCTTAGCACCGTTCACTTTGTCGTCACCTGATGCCAGCAAGGATGTCTGCTCATATGATGGACACTGTAATTGACCTTCAACCTGTGCGACCATCATCTTCTGCGATGGATCTTGTGTGTCCTTTTCCGGCTACTGATTCCGTGTGTGAGATACCATCTAGCCCACGTG
This sequence comes from Calotriton arnoldi, assembly GCA_963921515.1. Classification (NCBI taxonomy): domain Eukaryota; kingdom Metazoa; phylum Chordata; class Amphibia; order Caudata; family Salamandridae; genus Calotriton; species Calotriton arnoldi. The sequence continues at coordinate 762,988 of CAWUFW010008127.1, forward strand.
TACGAATAGAGGATTCTACGCTTTCACCTTTGCTTCCAAGTCCAGTGAGTGCCTCTGATGGAGGACCGGCACCCCTTTCTTCTGCCTCGTCCTCCTCATCATCCAGTTTGCCTGATGCACCTAAGTCTAAGTTGCGTATCTTTTACTCCTGGTTCAAAAAGACATATTTCGTTCCCCCATGGACCTACATTTGGTTGGTGCTTCTCCTGATATTTCTCTTCATGTCAATTGGGTTTGTGACAGTGTTCTTTTTGCTTATAAATGGCCATTACCTCCCTGAACGCTCTGCAGTAAAAATGGTCGATGGAACTTTGGCTCCGTCACACATCGTCCCATATCATGAAACGTGACAAGACTTTTGTGAATATTTCAGCGTTTCCAGTTCATGATGGCATCGTTTGGGACAAAGTAGCTCACGAAATCCATGGCCCGACAGAGGTCATTAGAGTTCTGTACGTATTTCGCGTCTCATTAGGAGATGTGGTGACACGGGACATACATTCTGATGATTGGGATGTGCAGGCCGTTCATGCATTGTTTTCAGATTTAAAATATTATGCTGCATTTGATGCTGAAGATTTGTATTTAAATTCTGCCAATTATGGTGATCTTTTTTGCTATCAACATTATGGGCATCATTTTTTACACAAATCTAACACCATGAGACCTGTTTTTAATTTTACCCAATGGGTACATTGTCCCACTCCCTTAAAAGGGAGTTCTAAAACACTTAGGGACAAGTTCACATATTTTTCTACCTAGGATTTGACTAATCCTGAATCATATTATTTTCGGCTTTAAAAACCCCCTACATCGAGGTACCTGTTATTACACACTAAACTAATTTATGCCAACTCATTTAGAATGCATTTGGCCGCACATGGTTATGACCATTGGAAACAGACTATAGATTTAAAATCCATCTGGGGCACAAAGCCGTGGCAGGTTCAGGGCACTGAGGCATTACATCGTGCCTGCCCAATCCCGACTCAATTGCTGTTTTTAAATCAAACCATTTACCAGACTTCCTGTTATGGCTTTGCAACTGTCAAAAACCTAAATACCCCCTCAATTCCGGCATTAGCTGAATATAATAATTGGCGTTTACGTAATAACCATACCATGGAGGCTTTGCAGACTCTACTTCAGAATGCCTCCTTTAATGTTTCTGAAATCGATCCTTTGGGATGGTTGTTGTGTGCTAATGCATGCCAGTTGCGTTTCTATAATGTTACACCTGGTTTCTTTCAGACTAAGCCTGACCCTCGTTATCCACCTCATCATTCTGTGACAACATACTCAGTAGGTAAATTGTGCCAGCAGTGGCTGGAACACTCTAACCTTGCATCTGTCAAACAGCACCTTTCCATCCTATCGAATTATTTTGATTTGGCTGATTTTTTGCTGGGCCCAAGTACTCCAAGGGCCAAGAGATTTCTTTATGCCTCTTATAATGAAATTTGGAAACTTTCACAGATGGAAGCCGCCTTCCGTCTGCGTCAAATTGACCAGGCAAACTTGGAAAAAGTCCTTGCTGTAGTAGACAACAGCATTAATACGCTTTCTTCACGCATTTACACCTTAGACAATATTGTATCTTCTGTAATAGACATTGTGCAAAGTGATGTTTCTGTGTTATATCATGGTCAGAATCAGTTAAGGTCGGTCATGCAATTTACTTGGACATTGCAGACACTGAAAATGGGTAAAGTGCCTTTGGATTATTTAGATGCCACCGCTTTATTTTTGCCTTTTAACCTAACTGATAAACAGAAGTTTATGTCCATGAAAGATGCTGTATACACGCTGTTACATATTGAGCAATTGGAGTCTTTGCCGTTCTCTGTAGCGGAAACGGACTCTGCTGTTTGGTTAATTCATGGCGTTATCACTTTGCCCTTTTCACTTTTTCAGTTTAAATCATGTATGCAACACTTTCCTGTTGGCCGCTTTGAATCGCATGGCACTGCTTTTGTTGCATGAATTATGGGTCCTGCCCTTTGCTTATTGGTGTTTAAGGGAGGATAAGGAAGTTTTCCTCACAGGGTAGGAGTGTGATTCAGTACTGGGTCACTCTCTTGTGTGCAAACACGTTAAGTTGCACGGCGAATGTAACGTGTCAGCGCCCAATCTAGCTTGCTTTTTGAAAGGGACCCCGGTACCATCTATCATGCCTGTCTTTACATTGCTTACTAACGGCAGCTATCTCATTTTAAACAATCAAGACTGCTGTGGTTTGCTGGCTGGTGTCCCATATTTGGTAACTGTTTCCCAGCGCGTAACTTGCTGTAGCAATGTCCTTTTCCCGCCCCCGCAAGGGAGTTTAGATTCCTCGCTTTGGCCTTCCATTCCGACTTTGAAAACAGAGTTCAACAAGTTGAGCAGGCTCAAAGCCCTTTTATTCCAACAGGAGGTGGCCCTCACTTCCGCCCGTGAAACATTCAGGTTGCAGGTGGCACGGACCTCGAGTGAGATACAGTCGCTTCTTAACACTAACCTCCCACTTCATTTTGGGGAACTAATTCACCAAATATTTAATGCATCTGATACGACAGGCCTTGCCCATTTTTTAAATGTGTGGGATCTGGCCTGGTCTCTTCCTTCCAAACTATATTCGGGGTAATACCGGCTTTTATTCATACTCTCTTTTCAGCGTTTTCGGAGGGTTTCCCTTGATATTGGCGCTGGCTGCTGGTGTCCTGCTTCTCCTCCTTGTGCTTCGCAATGGCTGCTCGCTTTGTGGCTCTGCACAGCCCGGCCCAGCTACAACTGTATCGTGATTGCCTTTATGAGGCTTTTGGATGCTTGCCTTTAGCCACACTTGGCGTAACTTACGACTTGACATTCCGCTTTGCCTATTTTACTTGCGTGCAACCAGTGCTTCATTGCAAACAGTGTCATTTCTCCTGGGTGATGGAACTTTGCTTATCAAACACGTGGTGTCCAATCCCTGATTTCAGCCGGTTGATGGGTCCCTTAGAGACGCATGACGTGGCTTGCTCTGTGGATGGTCCAATGGCACGTGCAGCTTTGCTTGGAATCTTGGATCAATGGGATATCTGTGTGGCTGCGCAGACTTTCCTACAACGAAGTTTCATTGAATATCACGCAAGTTTGCCTTTTCTATTTGTGGATGCTCCTGTTTGTAAGGAACATGATTGTTCCTTCGACCTACTCAATTGGATGTCTTCACTTTTTTCCACCGATTGCAATGATGAACTATTGGAAGGGATTGCATTCCTTTGCACCCAAACCTTTATGGATTGACTGCTTAGGTCGCCCGTACTCCACTGTCTGACATACAGACTCTCCTTTTCTCTTTCCCAAGCTCAACGTACTGTTTTTCTCTGAGTTTTCTTTTTTTTTTTCCTTCGCTTTTCTCCGATTTGGTTTTTACCCATATTTTTATCACTGCTTGACTTTTGAACTCTGTTTTTGTTCTTCTGTCTATGTCCTACTGACTTACCAGGGGAGGGTGTTATATGGAGCTTATATGGCCCTAAGACACATTGTCGACATTGCTAAGTTAGCATGAGTTTTGCTTGCCCTATGCTGCTGCTTTTGCGCACATCTCTGCTAAGCATTTGTTTTCGCGACACTTTGCCTCTGCCCTGTACATGATAACAGATTGTTTTTCACGTTCTTAGCCTTCCCTTCAATTCTGTCTGAACATAATGTGCAAGGTTGGTCAACAATGTCTCTTGTTATTCTGTTCTGGTCAGTCCCTATTACCTAGACAAAACATGTAACCAACAGTTGCAATGCGGAAGAATCGTGCTTTGATATAATGTTGTTGCATGTTTTTGAAACGCACTCGAAGAGAGCCGTTCTATGGAGACGGGCACTGCTGTTCCTATGATGTAAACCCTTGGGTTTAGGCTTTCAGGTAGGGGTCTGCTAATAATGCCTAGAGATCTTCTGTTATATAAAATAACTTCTTACTGCCTTGGGGAGGGTGATTAGGCCTAGTTATTTAGCCTTTTTCACAGTCTTTATAAAATGACGACTCCTTTTATATTCTATGGTATTGTAACAATGCTAATGATTTTTGCCTTATGCATTTTGCTGCTAGTTGTGGTTCGCATACTGTATCATGGATCACTATAGTCAAATATAAACATTTTGAACTTGTTTAGTGACTCTGATTATTTTATTGTGGACAAGTACGTGAGAGCGAAAGAAGTGTCTTGTTCCCGCGACTCTGAGGTGAGTCGGGAGTGCTCGTGTTCTGGGTTGTCTAAACATTCGTAGCTTCTTGATATTTGTAGGAGACCGAATGAGACACTATTGCTAGTCGGTTGGGATTTTGGGTACCTAGGTGATAGGAGGTACACCCCTATTTACTGAGGTCCTGTTTTCTTGTGCATAGTTCTGTGTATGAGCAGAATCCCCGCAACAAGCCCGCCCCTCACTGCCTCAGGAGAGCGCCCTGATGAGTCATGGTATCTTAAAAGGGTGGGGGGAATGCCTGCACTTTACTGCGCCCGCAATTTGATCAGGCGATCATGACCGCTGGGCACCTAGAATTGCGCCGCACCGCCAGAGCACTTACTTCAGGCAACGCTAAGGCTCCAGGCCGATGTGTACGCAGCCTCCTGGTCTCACCAAGTCCTTCTCCTTCCTCCGCGATAGTCTTCACAGGGACAGCACAGGGGCCTGCATCTTATCCCCCGCTTGGGGGGCCTAGGGTACGTGGCAGGCAGCATGCCCTCCAGGGATCCATCACCCGCTCCTCACCAGCCCCACTCTGTTACAGCTTCCGGGCCCCTTCTTGGCTGACCTCGGTTCCTTCTATCATCTGGTGACTGGCTGCCTGGGTCCTTCTGCGCTGGCAGCTTTGTGGTGCGGCTTCGGGACCCAGTCCACATGGCCCCCGATCAGGTGCTCACCCATCACAGGGCCAGGCCGCAACGGCTCCCGCTGTTCCCCTGTAGGCGTCTCCGTTTCAAATCAGCATAAACGGATGCCGCCACACTGCCAGGATCGGTTCCGCCATAGTATTCGCCCAAGCCTGCCCCGTCTGCGGCGATGTGTCTTGGATTGTGAGTCTCGGGCACGGAGCTACTCTAACCCGCACCCGCCATCTTCTGCAGCTTGGCCCCCCCCCCACTTGATGCACCTTACTGTGATAAATGACAGTTGCTGCCTGTTTGGCTCTACTGTGTGTAAGCAAGCAGTGTAGAGTGTAGCGTATGGGCGGTTGTCAGTTTCCAGATAATCTTCATCCACCAAACCAGAGCAACATAACTGCCCCCTCTGGAAGTGTGTATCCTGACACAATTTGTCAAATTATATCAAAACCTGATCTCTAACCAGATAGCCCAACATAGACACTACAGCTTGAGTCCAACACTCCCTGTCTGCTTTTGTTACCACTGCTCCCAGCCCGGGCAAATTCACAAAGACAGAGCTGGGGAGTACCTAAGATTGCAACAGTATGAACCACACATCTCTTCCAACAGTATTTAGCTACATCCAGTAGGCTGGAGAGACCATGCAGCTAGGCTCCAACTTGCAAGACATCAGACACCAATTCCATTCTGTCTCAATGTTCCTCGATGTATACTAATTCAGGCATACTCACGTCGCTGACCCAACCAGCAACGCATTGTAATTGGGCATCCCTCTCAAATAATATTCATAATATTCACATGCGATTACTATTTGTTCATCCGTGTAGGTGCTTTAACTCTCTCTGCTCTACACAACAATTAACAATGTCAAATGAAGAAGTATTTGAGCATGTTCCGGCTTGCTGCTACACCCTTCCACAGACCCTTAATTTACCATCTTCTCTTCCTCTTTCCCAACCGTCATACTTTTTTCCCTCTAGTCCTACCTGCATCCTATTCTCCCAAGCACCATTCTCTCCTGCTCGCAGCGTAGATTTATATGAATAATGTACAGCTGCACTAGCTTGACCCTCTGCCCTCCCAGTAGCCCTGCCTTGATGGTCATCTCTCCCTTTCTAGTCCTGGCTGTAGGAAAGTGGCTCTATATATACTGCATCAAAGTAAGGTACTGTGTGTATAGAGTCCACAGCTCCCCAATGGTAAGGCAGAGGCTAAAGTTAGATATAACCTTACTCTCTAAAGTGGTAGCTTGGTCGAGCAGTAAGGCAGTATCAGAGGACAGTGTAAAGCATTTGTTGCACACACTCAGTCAGCAAATGGTCTCACACACTCAAGAACTGAACTCTAGGCCAATTGTTGGTATAAAAATATAGTTGTTTTATTTTAGAACCACAATATGTATCAAAATATACTTTCTCAGAATGGGTTCCCTTGTTTAAACACTTTTCAAATAGGCAATAGACTTTTTGATTACAGTAGTCACAGTTGTTGCAAGAGGCAACACAATTTCAAACACAATGCAACATTGAGCTCAATGGAAAGTTTTAGTTAAATGCAATTAATTACTTTGTGGATTACTTTTCTAACCACAGGACTGGATCTTGGATTCAGTCCCGGGACACTTCCTGTAAACAGTTAAGTAAAAGCGTTTTGGTTATAGTAGTGATTTTTGAGGAATATTATTGTATTTCAAAAGTTGACACTTTTCTGGGTAAAATTACCAATGTTATCCTATGGAAGGAAATGCAGTTTGCAAGCAAAGTATGTTTACGTTACTTTTGTAATCCAGTGCTGGGTTCTTAGGTTCAGCACTGGGATATCTATCTAAAACAGGCAAGTAATTACGATTGTATAGTTGGCACGATTTTTAAAGAATATTTGTAAGATTCAGAAATCGACACTTAGAAACTTTTTCAGCAAAAAGCAGGCAATGATATCCTCATGGGAGGAATTTCATGTTACTGGTAAGTACGGTTAAAATTACTTTTCAGGGTCAGTACTGGACTAAAAGATGCAGCACTGAGGTCTCTCCTGATAACAGGTGAGTAAATCGGAATTCGTTACTGTTGTGATTTTTAAGCAATATTTTGGTATTTCAAAAGTGGACACAGAAGAAATTTCACAGAAAACCAGTCAATGGATCCCTATGGAAGGAAATTGAGTTAGCGGTAAGTAACGTGGTGATTACTTTTCAGGGTCAGTGCTGGGCACCAAGATCCAGCACTGGGATCTCTCCTAATAGCAGGTGAGTATTTCCGTTTTTGTTACTCGGTTGATTTTAGATGAATATTTTAAAGTTTCAAAACTCCACACTTAGAAGAATTCCCAAGTGAAACCAGTCAATGTTACCCTATGGAAGAAAAGTGAGTTATCGGCTTTTGGGTAAAGTACTCGACTGGCAGAGTTAAGGTTCTGGGCATAGACTCAGGGGTCCCCCAGGGTCAGGTAAGTACAGTTGTTACACCCTCAGCGGCACAGGGGCGGCCGGGTGCAGAGTGAGCAGGCCCAATGTTATCCTATGGAAGGCAGGGGGCCTTGGGTTGGTGGCTGCTGGCAGGCAGGCCACTCGGCTGTGGGAGCAAAGCTCCTGGTCACTTACTCAGGGCAAGTGGGGAAATCGAACAGGGTAGGGGGTGCACCCTCAGCGGCACTGGGGCGGCTGGGTGCAGTGGGCTTCTGGGCCGTCGGGCGCCCAATGGTTTTCAATGGGAAAGCTGCGTGACGAACAAAGGCTGCAAGCTCGGGGACGGTGATTCTTCAGGTGCGACCACCACTTCGAGGGGTAAGTTGGGAAGCTGTAGGAAGGGTAGGCACCCAGGAGTTGGGCACAGGAGGCCGTGGGGCGTCGGGTGCAGGGGTGTCTTTAGACGTTGGAAATCTTACCCTCGGCTGGTCGCGGTTGGAGGGGGCCCAGGTTCTGGGGCTGCAGGCGTCGACAGGATCGTCGAGGAGGGTCCTTGGGTGCTGGATTCTGGGTCACAGTCACCGGGGGGACGTCCTCGTGGTCTTTGTCCACTCAGGCACAGACCGGGCTCGGCGGGTGCAGAGTGTGCTGGATTCGCGGTTTCTGGCTGGCACCAGGGGTAGGTTACTTGCTTTTGAGCAGTACCACTGCTCGTGGGAGTCCCAGATGCTCGGAGTCACAAGGTAGCCAGGTCCTCCGGGGTTGGTGAGGTTGTTGGCCACAGGAGGTGCCGAGATTCAGCAGGAGCAGGCTCGAGGGTCGACAGGCCGGTAGGGCTGGGGCCAAAGCAGTTGGTGTCTTCCTCTTCAGAGCAGCTGCGCGGCAGGTCTTCTTACTTCTTGATCTTCTTTGCTGTTTCGGAATCTGGAATCTGAGGAAGGAAGGTTCAGGGAGCCCCTAAATACTGAATTTAGGGGTGGTTACAGGTAGGGTAAGGGCAGGGACCAATGGGTCCCTTCCCTGGGGTGGGTACACCCCCTATTCTGCCACTCTCCAGTGGGAGGGGGCAGGAGCCTGTCCCTGGTTGGCTGGGTCCCCCCATCCGCAAGATGGCGGGGACTCGAGTTTGTGCTTCACCTCGCCTCCCCACCTTAGGGGTGGAGTTGGCAGAGGTGGGCACAACCCATTTCCTGCCTCTGGTTCTCCCGCCGGTTCTCCCGCCAGAAGTGGGGGTAGAACCAGTGGGGACCAGTTTGCTGGGAGCAGCAAATGGTCTGGGGAAGCTCAAAAGGCGGCAGGCCTTTGAAGCTTCCCCTGCCCATCCTGGGGGAGGAGGCTTTGGCACCTCGCCCCAGGATGCGCATTGTTTCAGGCCCCTGAGAGCAGAGGCTCTCGACCCAGGGGTCCAGAAACATGTCTGGTGGTGGCAGCCTGGGCAGCCACTCAGTCCGGACACTGGAGGTCGGGTTGGTTTCAGGGGCATCTCTAAGATGCCCTCTGGAGTGCGTTTACATTAAATCCCACACTGGCATCAGTGTGGGTTTAATGTGCTGAGAAGTTTGATACCAAGCTTCTCAGTTTTCAGTGGGGCCATTATGGTGCTGTGGAGTTCGTAATGACAGACTCCCAGCACCATATACTCTTAATGGCAGCACTGCACTTACAATGCCCAAGAATGGACTTGGGCACTGTAGGGGCACAGGGCTGATGCCTCTGTGCCCTCACCACTGGCATAGAGCATCCAGCTAGAGGGGTGGCTGACCTAGGCCAGGGCAGTGGTTTGTAGGCATGGCACACAGGGATGTGTGCCATGTCGACTCTTCACTTTCGTTCTGCACCAAGACACGCAGCCTGCAAAGGCAGTGTGTGTGTGTGTAAAGGTACAGGGTCCCTAAGGGTGGCACAACAAGTGCTGCAGCCCTTAGGGGCCTTCCCTGGTCACAGTGCCCTGGGTACCCATGGTACCATTTACCAGGGGCTGACCTGCTAGGCCAGGGATGCCAATTGGGTGTAGGCATCAATGCAGTTTTAGGGAAGGAACACAGGCCCTGGGTACCTGGTTGGCAGGAGCCCAGGGCACACTCAATCAAAGCACATCAGCAATTCAGCAAAAAGTGGGGGCATACCATGCAAGAAAGATGGCACTTTCTCACACTGGCCCATTGTTGTGAACAGATTTTCATTTTTGATTTGTGTTTTTTATCATTAGAAAAGTAATTTAGCTTAGGTAGACATTATTAAATCGGGCCGAATTTTTCTGGACGGCATTTTTAAAAATGGTGGATGTGTTGTAACCATGAGGTAATATTTCAGGAACCATGAGACCTATATAATTTATTTTGGTGTCACAACATAGGTTTTGGGGGTCAAGTAGTCTTATAGAGACAGAAAATAACCCCTCAGAGCAACCCTTCCCCCATTTTCCAAAATAGCGACTCTAGAATGATGTGTTTTAACCATTACATTGGTAATTTATTTTAATACTGTTTTTGTTTCAGGTTTTCCATGGATTCAAATTCGTAAACACGCGCAAAGCAGGTGGTAGCAGAGGATCTTTACCTCCTGATAGAGTGACGCTACCTACAAAATCTGAGGACTCCTTCAACACAGAAAAATGTGTCATATGCCAAACTAATCCGACAGAAAAGCTAACATCAACTGCGGCTGGACAGAAGAGAGTTCGAGATGCTGCAGAAATACAGCAAGATGAAGTTCACAAAAGATAGAAACTGATGGGTGAAGAGGATCAAATATTTTATTATTTTAACAAGTGCTACAAGTCGTATATAATGGAAAAAAGTCTCAAAGAATGACTAAAAATAGCAGAAACCAGTGAATCACAACAAGAATCCCAGCCTTCTGAGAAAGCGACGACAACCAAACCCAATGCCCCGCCACTTAGAAGATCAATGGCTACCCCTCGTACACCTTCAACAACTGATCAGAAAGCAGAGGATCTTCAATGTGTTATCTGTGGTTTAGCCAGAACAAGGGCCAAAGGGATTGACGAAAGAACAAAGTACAGAGTATGTGAGTCTCAGCAAACATGTTTTTAACTGTAGCTAGTTTCTTCCAAGATTAAGTTTTCAGCCGAGTAGCTGATCTAAACAGTGAGGTGAATGTATTTGCAGTGGGTTTGTATGCCCATCCGATCTGCATGCGTGCATGCATGCATTTTAAAATATAAATGTACAATGAGCTCCCAGCAGCAACTTAACCGCCAGCCTTCAGTTAAGTTTCTACTCTTTGAAAAAGAAAATGAAGTTTTAAAACCACTCTTGAGTGCTGGCTACGTGTTCACACTCAGTGAGATCAGAGAAATATTGGTCAACATTAATGAAACTGTATTGATCCATAATAATGAAATTAAGATTTTTCTGGTGAGAACGTACAATGACAGAATTCGTTTTTGTCAGTCTAACAAAAAGAATGAACCACTTATGGTGTTCTCAGATTTGACTCCTGAAGTTCTTGCTGCCAAAATATGATCATAGATTGCAGTAAAATCAGCAGGAAACATTTTGAGAAACGTCCTGAAAGATTTAGATTTGGAGTTAATGACACATTTTGTGATGCCCCAGAGCTCTGCAAATCATGGGAGTCAACAAGAATGCTTGAGGTTGTCTTACCATTTTTTTACATCATTGTTTATTATCAGCAAAGCAAAACTGTTACAAAATAAAGTTCTTGAGTTTGGAACAATAGCCGAGAACATTGCTAATGGCTTTGAAGATATAAGCGAAGAAGTGGAAGACAATCCCATGAACCGACAGGCTTATGCTATGCAAATGTCTTTTCCGAATCATGTTTTATGAATTACATCACAGGAAAAAGAAAACTCTGCTACACATGATGACTGCCCATGCAATCTATGATAAGTGCAAAAAAAGAGAGCTAATCACTTCAATGAATAGGATTGGTGCATCAACAAGTTATAATGAAATAGTACGGAGCAGCTCATGCTGTACAATCTTGTGAATCCGACAGCACACCACTTCCAAGTCACTTTACCAGGAAAGGATTTCCAATTGCTGCTCTTGATAATTTTGATTTTGAAGACAGCTCTTCTTTGTCCGGAACATCCAGCACACATGATACTGCCATGGTGCTTTTTCAAGACTGTACCAATAAAGTAGCTGCTGGAAAGAAAGCTGTGTCAGCTGTAGGCATAAACAAACGAAGCTGCAAACTTATAAACCAACTGCCTTGCCAATGTGTGCAAAATCACTACAATCTATCAACATGTCCCAGTCTACCAGAAAGTTTCAAAGTGGCTGAGGATATGGGTTTCTTCTACCTGATGCTGCAGTCCGCAAAGCTGATTTAACTGAATTTATCATATTGCTTATCTGGTGCAGACTAAAGGATGAAGAAAAGCGAGTTCCTCTGTGGGCTGAAATTCATGTTCTGATCTCTTAGAATACTGTCCCACTGAAAAAGGTTGGGTTTTTACCAGTAATACCATCTCCAGTCACACAATACGCAACAGTATAAACAGCTCTAAAAAAAAATCCAAAATGGGCGTGCTCAGCTTGAAGGTCAGCCTATCCTGCCAATTTTCTGCGATGGTGTTTTCCGTATTGTAGCTGAGATTTTTATGAGCAATCCAGTAGAATTTGATGATCCTTATCGAATGATGGGCGTATTCTACATGATGAAAGTTGCGTTGCAGTGTGCAGGAAGTTATCTCAGAGGATGTGGCATAGACGATGCACTTATTGAGGCTGAAATCTTTGGAAGGAAAACTGTCCAGTCAGTATTGAGTGGAACTCATTATGTTGATTCGTTACAAGGTATGCTTATCATATCTGAGGCTATAGAAACATTGCGTTGGAATGTTTTTTGGAACAAGAATGACAAGTTAGGTTTTGCATATCTTATCTCAGAAGTGAACAAGGCATAGGGAGTACTTCATTTAAAAGATATAAGGCAAAGCCAGGCAATGTTCAATACACTTAGTTCAAAATCAGAAAACCTTAAAACCAAGTTTGTAGAGTTTGACAAAGAATGTGAAGAATAATCAAAACTTTGCAAGTACTGGGAAAATGTTTTACACATAATAGCTCTAGTGAAAAACATGGTACATGCTGATCGGGAAGATGATTGTGAGCTGCACATGAAGACTGTGGAGTCACTGATTACTGTGTTTTGTGAATTTGATTGCGTAAACTACCTGAGATATGGGTCCTGGTATTCCGAAAGAGTGAGGAAACTAGACGTGGAAAAACCGTACCTCTACAGAATTTTCATCCAAAGACATTTTGTGGTGAAAGACAGACAGAGAACGATCAATGCTGTGGATCCAGATATGAAACTGGAACAGACGATCCAGACATCAAAGGAAAGTTCCAAGGGAATTGTTGGTCACACACGTAAAAGTGAATATGTTGTTCAATGGCAGCTGGTTTACCATGAAGTCCTTTTTATTTGCGATGTTTTCAGAGAGATGACCAATTCAAAATGAATGGACCATTGTGAAACTGTTCCTCACCATGAAGTTGTGGGAAAGAGAGGGGAACGTTTAATAAACATGTTAACAGCCTTGTTATTTTCATGCAGCAGCAAGGAAACCCCTTTGAAATGACCGAGCCTGTACGACTACACAACTTCATAACCAAACAATATGTGGATAACGATATAAAGACACGTTTACTAGATGTCCTGGAACATAGATTAAAACTATATGCAGAACTGAAGCAGGAGAGATTTGTATTGAAAGAGTAAAAGCTGTTTGACATAATGGTTAAAACGAAACTTCCACACTTTAATTGCCATAGAAAGAGTTTCATCCAACCAGCCACTACCAAACAGGTTACAAAAAAAAAACTTTTGCAAGCACATAGAGAGATGGATGTAGCAAAAGAAAGAAGTGAATTTATCAAAGACATTCTGTCTCATGATCTTCTTTGAACAAACACATTATTTGATGGAGATGCTGCAACCAAACCAGTGAAGCACAAACTCGTACAAGAGGTTGAAAAAAAACTTTCACCTGAAGAATTTCAATTCGAAAAGGTGTCCTCATAGAAAAACTGCTGTTGTGGACTATATGTCACAATTGCAAATGGTCATGATTTCATCTATGCAAAACTTCTGAGAGGTCATTCAGACTGCTTCTACAGATATCAAAGTCAGTGTGCACCTTGCAAGAACTGCACATTGCCTTTGATAGCTATCTTGAACTATCTGTCAAAGAACGCAAGAGAATCAGACCAATGTCTACAAGTGGAACAACTGACCTTGACTGAATCAAAAATTCGACACCTATACCTGTGAAACTTGATAAATTCTGGTCATCAACATCAAACAAGATGAACTTGGGGATGCTAACATGCCAAAACACTGCTGATGCTTCAGTGTACACTGAATTTCCAATTATTGCAAGTGGAATGATTGCCAATCAGGAGTTGGTGCCTGCAGAGATATATTCAAAAGGTACGGCCATATTATTCAAGAACTTAAAAGCAAATTAGAGGAAGCTGACCTTCGTGTTGTGCCACATGTTGAGTGGTCCATTTGAAATAGTTCCAATCAAGCCAAGGAACTGTCAAATGGCAGACCTTATTATTGTGCTACTTGGATTTGTTGCAATGGTCATAAGTGAAGGATTGTCAGATTCATAGATACGTTCTGGAACAGGCCAGAAAAGACACGTAATCCTGCTTCATATTCTGTACAAGAAACTTGACCCAGAGATGCCCAGTGTTCTTATCAAGGCACATATTCTCACGGGTGATGACACTATGAGAAAAACTGGAACATAGCTTGGAGCTTTAACTGCTGCACCTGTGAAGTATCTAAAAAGATTTGCTGAGACAGAAGAAGAATGTGACTTCTAAGACGTAGAAAATGCCTTGTGCCTGTGTGGAAAACGAGTTCTGACTGTCACACATTTGACGATCTTCGGTAAAATGAGTTCAAGAGATCAGTCCCGCTAAGTGACCTTCCACCGTTGTCATATGCTGTGCTTGGATACATTAAAAGAGCATTCTACTTGATCAGAAGATGTGTAAATGTTTCGGATCATGCATATGTAAAGAAAGATCAGTGTGAATTTGGTTGGGAAGATATTAATGGGGTGCTAAAACCTACAAAATTTCGAAAGCCTCTAAACACTCTGTGCTACAAAAAGATGTCCCTGTCGATATGCTCTTCTCAAATGTTCAACATATTGCACATGTACCACGAGCGATTGCTTAAACAAATAAATAAAGTGAACTATGAAAATATGTCTCAAACAGGAGTGATAAACATTTTTTTTTATATTCAGATCATAAACATTGTTTGGTGTATACATTAAAGGATCAAAACCATTATTATTTGTTTCATTTCTATATATGTCTCTTCTTCCTCTATTATAGCTGCCATTTTGGAAAATGGTGGGAGGATTGCTTTTGAGGAGTTATTTTCTGTCTCTATAAGACTTCTTGACCCACAAAACCTATGTTTTGACACCAAAATGAAGTACATAGGCCTCATGGTTCCTGGAAATATTACATCATCACTGCAACACATCCGCCATTTTTAAAAATGTCTTTCAAAAAAATTCAGCATGGATCAGCAATGTCTACATAAGCTAAATTACTTCTCTAATGATCCAAAAACACAAATCAAAAATCAAAATCTCAGGACAACTATATCAGGGGGCCGGGATTATTTGCCATGGACTCACATTATTCCAACCGCACACTGCTCTTGCTCACACTCGGATTCCCTCTGCCTTACAATCTGCTTTTCCTGTGCTCAAACCTTGCCATGCCGCACATCCTCACACTATGGACATTTAAGAATCATTAACCCTTTCTAATTTGTTATTTTGCCCTGCCACTAGCCACTATTCTCACAATCACATCTTCCTCGATCCTTGTCCTCTCACACTGTTCTCTCTCTTGGTCTTCCTGCACACTATGCTCTCCATCACACCCTGATATTTCTTTCACACACTGGTTACCCTCTCATTCACTCTCTCAACCAGCTCTGCTGTCCTCAAACTCTGCTATCCCTCTTGGCCTGTACACCGACTCTACTTTACTCCCATCCTGCCTTAGTTAGTAATTTGCTCCCTCAACCCACCCTCACAATCTGCTCCCTCTAATATCTTGCTATTCGTCAAACTTGTGTAATTCCACTAAACTCATATGGGTAGTGGAAGTGACACTATATGCTTACCGAACCCTCTCATGCCATTCCAGGAAGAGATATCGCATGACACTCGAAAGGAATGAGATCATAAAAAGTGAACAATACAGCTATTGACTGATAAAAGCAGCAGACAAGGTGAAAAACAGCAGAATGACAAGCATAAAACTAACAAAGGAGTTAAAAAAATCTCAGAAACTGATAAAAGACAGCATAGAATTTGCAAGGGAGACTAAACTATTATAGTTCAAATCCCTGGAGATTCCTAAATGATGCCACTGCATTACTGCGTCAGAAAATAATTGGTTTTAAGTTCTTGTTGGTTCCTGCTGTTGAGGATGCTCAAAACAATCTGTCTCACTCCCGCCCGCACTATAATGGTTTATAGATTAAGAAGACATAACGGGTCATGCTAGGGAAAGCATTGGGATCACAATTGCGAGCTCTAGATACCCATAAATGACGCCCACCCTTTAATCGCACCCTTCCTCTTGGGCTCACTTTAACATACATCCACCTTACAATGTTCTCCTTCTTTTTTTCAAAGAGGGCCTTGTTGCCTGCTCTACTCTAGCCCTCTCCTTGGGTATGTGCTACCTGCCCCTCACAGCCTGTTCTGACTCCTGTGATCTGCTAGAACTCCTTACCACCTATCCAACTGCACCATGCTCCCACGTGACTTCTCCTGGGTTCCACGTTGCTCTTTAATCATTTACTCACCTTCCCGTCTTGCAGACACCAGTTCTGCTCGCAGGCGGTTCCCCAAGTCGATCAGCTGCTCCTTCTCTTGGCTCAGCCGAGCTATCCTTCTCGCAGCTTCCCTCAGTTTGGTGTGTAGAATTTGTACATTGTAGTCGAGGGGTTGCTGAGATCCATCCCCTGATCCGTGGGAGTTAAATTTTTCACGAAGTCCCAAGATTTCCTCCTGAAGCTGCTTGACAATTGAACTCTGAAAACGAGACATAAGGTTAAAGGTCAAACAGACCCAAATCCGAGCAATAATTGATTGATTTACCACACGCAAAGGTGAGGCACCAATAAAGAGTGCTCCAGCAGGAGGACACATGCAATGTCACTCACAAATAAGCTGGTGATTGGGTGAGCCTATATCTAGTGGCATGCATGCGTTGGGACGAAATTAGTAAATAATTGGTTGACATTACTGAATTCAGAATAACATATTCAACTTGAAACTGCATGCGAGAGCTGAGGTAAATATTTGTCGTACAACTCTACTTCAACCCCCTTGTTGTGGGTGAAACCTCTTTAAGCCACTAGTACAACATATCCAGAAAATAAAATCATTTGGAAGAAAAAAAAGGATTACGATGTACAGTTTGTGCACATACATCAATTATATAAATCCTACTATGTGCTTTGCAAGTCCGCTATATACGGTACATAGTGCCAATATAGGCAACTCACCCAACATGAAGAACATAGCATGCACATCAATAAATAAACACACAAGACATGTTTGTTGGGAAACATTTTGCTGCAGGTTTTATTTCATACCAGAAATATGCCAACGTGGTGGGTTAACTTACGGGCGATCCAAAGGCAGGCAGCGGTGGCTAACCTAAGCTGCCCTGCCCGCCTGATGAGCCAACTGCACCGTGGCCAACCCAATCGGTGCTACCATTTTGTGGGGATTATACCCCTTAAATACCATGGACCACCAGTCCATCCCTTTACTCACGCCTTTTTAGGGGCGGAGCGTGTCCAGGCAAGCCCCCGGTTGCTCAGGCTTACAACCGCCCAAAGGACTAGCGGGGCGCCGTCGCTTTCCTCCAGGGTCCTGCTGTAAAGACTCCTGGGGTTGTTTGACTTCTGCACCCTTATTGTGCTCCTGAAGAGGGTAACCCTATGTACCATTCAGCCTCCGGATCGCCCTGTAACTCTGCCTGCAACACAAATTAACAAGTTAATATGTTCCTACCCTAGCTAAGCACACCAGCCAACACGCCGGGTATGCATTAGGGAGGGAGACGGATTGACCAGAAGGCACAAAAGGAAAGGCAGATGGGTGGGGGCAGGTATAGGTACCTTGCCCTCCACCCTCTAATGCGCCGGGCATGACGCATGGCCCGCGCCGGACTTTGGGGACTCCCGGAGGGTCCCAACCACTAGACATGTTGCTGTGCATAATGTGGCACTAGGGTGGCAGCCCTCTTGAGTGAGCACACTGCGTGTGCCGCGGTCAGCCTCAATAACATGACCCCTCCGTGCGTTAATACACTGCTATTCTTTCCATAACACACTACTACAGTTGGATGAAGCTTAAGCCTTCCAGTTGGAATTGTGGTGTAATTCAATAAGGTTACAGTGATTAAACATGTGAAAGGGTGCGCTGATTTTATAGTCCTAGTGAATGTAGACTACTGTAAAGGCAAAATGCAAGCAACATACCAACACAACGTATGGACAACAAACATGGGCATTTTATTTTTAACAAGAAGGAGAAAGAAGTTATACGATCACCTTTTATATTTATGCCTCAACAAGCCGTTCTCTTCCTCTCATTTGTTTAAATCTGTTTATTGCATTTTTAGTTTTAAAACCAATTGTCCAAGCAACAAGGTAAACTGTTATTACATCAAAGACAATATACCACATCAGTAGAGTAGATACATTTCCGTAGGGTATAGCCTTCAATACAAAGTAGTGTACGAAGGAAAGAGAAAACAGATATATGCATACAGTAGGCGAATAAATTGTAAATGAGAACATAGGAAATATAGTTTAATCGCAAACATTCACGAACTGCAAGGGATAACAGGCTGCAGTTTAAGAAATAAACAGTGTTTCCTGAAACAAACAATAATAACCATCAAGTAAGTCTACACCCCTCCCCGTAGTCCCATGCACTGCGATCGGTTACGAGAACAGAAGAGCCTGTGAGTCTCAGTAGCTTAGTTAAATCCTGGAGAATGATGTGCGAGGGTAGGGAGTATGTCCTCGCGGGACTCACTTCTCCAGAGAGGCTGCCGTTCTCTTCCTTTCGTTCGTTTGTTTATTTTAAACGAGCACGTGTCCAATCCAAGATGGCATCCATGATTGGTAGAGAGGAACAACTGTATACAGACTTCTGTATCATCATCATTATCCGAGCGCTAACCAGTAGGCGCTGATATGAAATGTTAACAGAGAAAATTGTCCAGATAAAAAATGTTCCTGATTTTTCCTCAAATAAGTAGTGCAGGTCGGATGATAGGATCTAAATCCACGGAATGGGCTAATATATCAAGAGGAAAGGCTGGCTGCTCCTGTGATAAATGTCTGGCGCTACTCGAATGAGTAGGCAATAATAATACATGCTGGATGTGTGTGCTTGTAACCCCATTCATGTACCCATGAGAAAGATAAAAGAGAACTAGTCAGGGTCTTGCGAAGAATGCAGCCCTCCGCGGCTGACAGATAATCGCTTCAGAAGTCAGAAACCAGGCTGCACCATCGCCACAGGTCTAGCACAGCCGACAGCCGTCCCTCCTGAGATGACAGAGCACAGCCGACAGCCGTCCCTCCTGAGATGACAGAGCACAGCAGACAGCCATCCCTCCTGAGATGAGAGAGCACAGCCGACAGCCGTCCCTCCTGAGATGAGAGAGCACAGCCGACAGCCGTCCCTCCTGAGATGACAGAGCACACCTGACAGCCGTCCCTCCTGAGATGACAGAGCACAGCCGACAGCCGTCCCTCCTGAGATGACAGAGCACAGCTCACTGCCGTCCCCCCTGAGAGCCCACTGCCATTCCTCTTGAGATGATGAACAAGTTACTTACCTTCGGTAATGCTTTTTCTGGTGGATACAGTATCTGCCTTTTGGATTCCTCACCTTATGAATATCCCCTGCGCCAGCATTCCGTGGAAATTTTTCATAGCTCTCCGCGCCGATGAGGTCGTCATGGTATCATGGCTCCGCACGCGGCTCCGCATGACGTCACCGGAGCCATAAGAAGACCACGTCGGCGTGATGACGTCAGTTCCACCCATTTTTTCCGTGCCACCGAGGCAAAACGGGCGAACCGACCATAGAGACAATGCATACCAAGTATACAGAATTCACACAAATACACTTAGTGTATAATAAAATGAGAAAGCTTGAATTTCAAACAAGACAACAATAAAACAATAGAGGTAACCAAGTCTTGAGTACATAAAAATACATCAAATAATTAATACCTCAGCTTTTATGGTATAAAAGGGTGGACAACGGGGAGGTGTGGGATCAGTGAGGAATCCACAGGCAGATACTGTATCCACCAGAAAAAGCGTTACCGAAGGTAAGTAACTTGTTCTTCTCATGGATACATCTGCCTGTGGATTCCTCACCTTATGAATAGAATCCCACAGCAGTACTCACCCGGAGGAGGGTGTCCACCCTCTATACCAAAAAGTCCTGTAAAACAGAGCGAGCAAAATGGCCATCCCTCCTCACATCGGAATCTAAGCAGTAGTGCTTCGCGAAAGTGTGGAGGGAGGCCCAAGTTGCCGCCTTACATATGTCCAAGACAGGAACACCTCTAGACAAGGCAGAAGTAGATGATTTAGCCCTGGTAGAATGAGCTCTAATGCCTACAGGAGGCTCCTTAAGAGCCAGGGAGTAGCATATCTTGATGCACAAGATGATCCACCTGGATAAAGTGCGCTTGTGCACCGCCTTGCCCTTCATGCGACCAGCATATCCAACAAAGAGCTGGTCATCTTGGCGAAAGTCCTTTGTTCTGTCCAAATAAAAGCTAATCGCCCTCTTTGGATCCAAACGATGAAGTCTCTCCTCCTCCTTGGACGGGTGAGGGGGAGGATAGAAAGTAGGAAGGGTAATAGACTGACCTAGGTGGAAAGGAGTCACCACCTTAGGCAGAAAAGCAGCCCTGGTCCTGAGTACCAACCTTTCAGCATGTATGGTCAGAAACGGATGTTTACAGGAAAGAGCCTGGAGCTCACTTACCCTCCTAGCCGAAGTGATAGCCACTAGAAAGATCGTTTTAAAAGTCAAAAGTCTCAACGGACAACTATGCATAGGTTCGAACGTTGAACCCATTAAAAAAGTTAACACCAGATTCAAATCCCACTGGGGCATAATAAAAGGAGTGGGAGGAAACATGTTTGTCAGCCTCTTGATAAATCTCAAGACTATAGGAGACTTAAATAAAGAAGGCTGATCAGGTAAACACAAAAATGCCGACAATGCCGACAAATATCCTTTAACAGTGGCCACAGCACAACCCTGCTCGGCCAAATGAAGGGAAAAACAAAGAATATCAGAAAGATGGGCTTTTAAGGGATCAATAGATTTCTCTCCGCACCACTTAACAAATTTAGACCACCTGTAAGAATAGACAGACTTGGTGGAGTGTCGCCTGGCCGATAGTATAACGTCCACCACGTCAGGCAAGAGAGAAAAAGAATTCAAGTTGCCCCGTTCAATCTCCAGGCATGAAGGTGCAGGCTCTGGAGGTGGGGGTGAAGAACTTGCCCCTCCATCTGAGAGAGGAGGTCTACCCTGAGAGGGAGACGGAGCGGAGGGTACAACGAGAGGTGAAGAAGGTCCGTGAACCACACCCTTCTTGGCCAATCCGGGGCGATCAATATGACTTGGGCCCGGTCTTGGCGAATCTTCCTCAGAACCCGAGGAATCAAGGGTATGGGAGGAAACGCGTAAAGGAGTTGTGAGCTCCAACTCAACTGAAACGCGTCCCCCAACGCTCCCTGCCTCGGAAACTGGAGACTGCAGAATGACGGGCAGTGCGCGTTCTCTAGAGTGGCAAACAAGTCCACCCGAGGAGTCCCCCACGTCTGGAAGAGGTGTCGAACTACCTCTGGATGAAGCCTCCACTCGTGGTCGGCGGAGAACTGTCGACAGACTGTCCGCACGCACGTTCAGCACCCCGGCCAGATGATTCGCCATCAAGCAAATCCGATGATCCTGTGCCCAGGACCAGAGTCGCAAAGCCTCTCTGCAGAGACGGCACGACCCTACTCCTCCCTGCTTGTTGACATACCACATCGCGGCAGTGTTGTCCGTCAGGACCTGAACTGACTGACAGCGAAGGGAAGGGAGAAAGGCCTTGAGCGCCAAACGTATCGCCCGCAATTCCAGAAGGTTGATGTGAAACAACCTTTCCTCTGGAGATCAAAGACTCTTGATCTCCAGATCCCCCAGATGTGCACCCCACCCTAGGGTAGAGGCATCGTTATCACTGTGGCCACCGATGGAGGAAAGTGGAAGGGCTTTCCTTGAGACAGATTGCCCTCCACGCTCCACCAAGACAGATCCGCTGCAGCTTCTCTGGAGATCCTGACTGACTCCCTGAGATCTCCGTCAGTGCTGATACCACAGCCTGCGGAGACACCACTGGAGCGCCCTCATGTGCCAGCGTGCATTTGTGACCAGCAGGATGCAGGAAGCGAACAGACCGAGCAGGCGAAGGACCTTCAGAACTGGAACAACCGCTCCATTGTGAAACAAAGGGATCATTTCCTGAATGTCGAGAATCCTTTGTGGAGGTGGAAAAGCTCGACACACAGTGGTATCCAGTACCGCCCCTATAAACAGGTTGCGCTGAGAGGGCACCAGGTGAGATTTGGGTACATTTATCGAAAAACCTAATTTGTATAACAGCTGGGCTGTAACATGCAAATGATGACTTACCATCTCCGGAGACTTTGCCTTTAACAGCCAGTCGTCCAGGTAGGGGAAAACCGGAATCCCCAACCTTCTGAGATAAGCTGCCACCACCGCCATCAGCTTGGTGAAGACTCAAGGTGCGGTAGTAAGACCAAACGGAAGGACCGCAAACTGGTAGTGTTGCGACCCAACCGTGAAACGGAGATACCTCCTGTGCGACTTCAGGATCGGAATGTGGAAATACGCATCCTGCAAGTCGATGGACACCATCCAGTCCTCCTGTTGCAGCGCCTGAAGAACCTGCGCTAGAGTAAGCATCTTGAACCTCTCCTGTCTGAGAAACAGATTCAAGATTCTGAGGTCCAGGATGGGACGTAACCTGCCATCCTTCTTGGGGATCAGGAAATACCGGAGTAGCACCCCTGACCCCTTTCCTGCTCCGGAACCACCTCTATTGAACCTTTTGTAACAGGGAAAGAACCTCCTTCTGAAGGAGCAGTAAATGATCCTCTGTGCAAAACCCCTGACAAGGAGGGTAAGGCGGGGGAAATTCCTGAAGGGAAGGGCATACCCATTTTCTACAAGATCTAGAACCCAAAGGTCCGAAGTTATTAATTCCCAATCTTGTAGAAAATGAGTAAGCCGGCCTCCCACAGGACCCACATGATCCAGGATTGTGGATCTAGGGCTGCTTTGCTGCTTTACCGGGAGGGGTTGGGGAGGTAGAGGAGGAGGAGGAAGAGGGATGTCGTTCAGCTCCACGAAAGCGACCTCTGCCTTTACCTCTGTAGGATTTATACAGAGGGTTTTGCTGCTGCTGAGGCTGACGGGAACGAAAGGAAGATTTCCCAAACCCACGGTACCTTTTGTAGCCATAGCCTCTTGACTGAGATTGTAAACCCAAGGACTTCGCTGTGGCCTTGCTGTCCTCAAATCTCTGCAACGCAGAGTCAGCTTTTTCACCAAAAAGCTTAGAGACGTCAAAGGGGAGATCCAAAAGCGCAGCTTGGACATCCGGTGAAAATCCCGAAGATCTCAACCAGGCATGTCTCCTAGTGGCAACAGATGAGCCCATCACCCTTGCCACTGAATCTGCAGTGTCCAGCCCCGACTGGATTACCTGGCGAGCAGCCGCCTGAGAGTCCGCCAAAACTTCACTTAAATTACCCCGATCCACTTCAGATAACTTCGGGAGAATCCGCTTGGCAGAGTCCATAAGGGCGTGAATATATCTGCCCAACAAACAAGTGGCGTTGGTGGACTTTAAAGCCATACTAGCTGATGAAAAAACTTTCTTTGCGGACTGCTCAAGCTTTTTGGAATCTCTGTCAGCTGGAGCTTGAGGAAAAGAACCCACAGACTGCTTTGAGCATGAAGCCTGAACAACCAAACTCTGAGGTGACGGATGAGAAGAAAGAAATTCAGGGTCCCCTGGTGCTGGTCTATACCGTCTAGAGACAGATCTAGAAACTGCAGGAGCTGTAAGAGGATTACTCCAAACCTCCAGCATTGGCTCCGTCAGGGCATCATTGAAAGGCAAGAGAGGCTCAACTACAGAGGAAGGAGAATGAAGAACCTCTGTAAGAAGATTTGGCTTGTATTCCGCCATAGGCATATAAGGCATAAAGGGGGCCGGGGGGTAATGCTGCGGCATGCCCAAATTAAATGCCAATGGGCCCATGGGACCCGAAGGTGCTCCAGAGGGGCAAGTGGCTCTGGCAAAAACACCATACATCGCGTTCAAGAACTGCGATGGATCCGAACCTGGTGTCGGGAACGAAGGATACTGCGTCAGTTCTACCTCCGAAAGAGGAACCTCCGGAGCCGGGGCTACTGGAGCCACAGGTGGAGCCACAGGAGCAGCAGGAGTCACATCATCCACTGGATCCGATGCACCATCCGGAGCCGGAGATTCCACCGACGCCGGGGTCTGCGCCGGCGTGCCCACATAAGGAGACCGGTCCGGAGACATCTGTGGAGACTCGGAAGGAGAAGGAGAAACAAAGTCTTTAGCACGACGTTGAGGAGCCGGAGAAGGCGACTTCGAAGCTCGAGGCTTCGACGAGCGATGTCGAGACCCATGCCTCTTCTTTTTCTTGTGCCTTCTCTTCGATCCATGCGAAGTCGACGACTCCGACTTTGACCGTTTACGACACCTTTTCTCCTTTCTCACCTTGGACATGTAGAGCTTAGCCTCTCTTTCCTTCAACGCCTTCGGGTTCATCTTTCAGCAAGAAGAGCAACCCTCGACGTCGTGATCACTCGAAAGACACCAAAGGCAGTCATCATGCGGGTCAGTGATCGACATGTGACCTCCGCATTCCTTGCAAGGCTTGAAGCCTGACTTCCTTTGAGCAGACATGTCAAAAAGAGAAACAAATAAACTCTTGAAACAAAGTAACAGTAGCAAAGATAGGAGAGTCCCAGAAAATCCGTTAGCGTCGACAGCGCGGAAAAAAGGGAACTGACGTCATCACGCCGACGTGGTCTTCTTATGGCTCCGGTGACGTCATGCGGAGCCGCGTGCGGAGCCATGATACCATGACGACCTCGTCGGCGCGGAGAGCTACGAAAAATTTCCGCTGAATGCTGGCGCAGGGGATATTCATAAGGTGAGGAATCCACAGGCAGATGTATCCATCAGAAAATGGGTAACCTACAGCCATCCTCTGCGAGGTTCTGGAGCACAACCCACAGCCATCACTTCTGACGTTAAGGGGCATTGCTCAAACCCATCTCTCCTGAGATGACGGAAGGCAGGTGACCGCAATCACTTCTGAGATGAAGCAAAGCACACATTCCCCCCTTCTGAGATGAAGAAACACAGCCCAAAGCCATCTCTCCTGAGAAGGCAGTGAGCAGGCCGCTGTTATCACTCCTGAGATAATGGAGTACATACTGCCCACATATATCCATCCGAAGATGATGGAGCAGCCAACAGTCATCCCTCCGGAGAATATAAAGCACAGCCCACAGCCATCTCTCCTGAGAAGGTGGTGAACAGGCCGCTGTTATCACTCCTGAGATAATGGAGTACATACTGCCCACATCTATCCATCCTAAGACGATGGAGCAGCCAACAGTCATCCCTCCGGAGAACATAAAGCACAGCCCACAGCCATCTCTCCTGAGAAGGTGGTGAACAGGCCGCTGTTATCACTCCTGAGATAATGGAGTACATACTGCCCACATCTATCCATCCTAAAATGATGGAGCAGCCAACAGTCATCCCTCGGGGGAATATAAAGCACAGCCCACAGCCATTCCTCCAGTGTCAGGGAGCACAACCCACAGTCATTCCTGGGCAGTGGAAGGGCAGTCCACACTCACTTCTTGCTGTGCCTTCCCTGTTAAGGTGATAGCTGCAATCCACAGCCAATCATGCTTGAGCAAAGGCCTGCCTTCAACAACTGAAGTGAGGAAGCGCAGCCCGCAGCCAGTATGCTAGAGACAGAATGCAGTAGAGCAGGGTCGGGAGTGGAGAAAGACCCTACCCAGCAGAGGTGCAACTACAGTGAGCACATAAAATTAGCATTCGAATTTTTAACAAATCTAGTTTGTGCTGTGGTTTATATACTCACTCAGTCAGGAAACCCATTGGAGAAAGAAAGGTAATTTGCCAAACAAAAAAGCTTCATCGCATTATGACCGCCTCTCAATGTATTCCTGCTCTGACAATTATGATTTTTTTGATGTGTAGTTGATAATTATAATGTTGAAAACGTCAAGCAACTCTACTTCTCCCAACTGTGTAAACATGTCTGTTTAAACGCTGCTCACATCTCTACAGCTAGGTCTATTTTGGTCTATACTATTTTTTCCAACGCTTAATCAAGCTTTCTAGCAGACTTCTACTTGGGAGACTTGCTTCAGGTTGTGTATAAGGCAAAAAAGGAATTTTCAAACCTTGTGATTCCTGTGGGAAAAAATACTGTACTCTGATGATCCCTACAAGGAATCCCGTTACTGCTTATACCCAGCTCACAAAACTAGAAATCACACGATTTGCAGGACAATTTCCACAAAAACCCCAAAAGAGAGGAAAGAAAGGTTGCTAATGTAGCTTCAGATGTCTATGGCTAGGGACATAATTCCCTCAGATGAACACCTCTTCTAAACCACCCACGACCCAAAAAGGGCTCACATAAAATTATCTCTGAAACGTTTTTTTGATAAATTAGAACTTTCAATATCAAAAAGCCACCTCATAAACAGCCAAGGAAAGCGGAGAAGAACACTGACAGATTTAACAGTCCATCTCCTGAAGTATCTCATGAAGAAAAAAAGCCACGTCATCTATCAACTTCTTTATTTTCAAAAAGTCAGCCTCACTGTCTTTCTTTTGGCCCACATTGACAGAAATTGGCTTTTTTACCATCAGCTTTCCTTTCAACATTGATAAAATTAGTATCGCCAATGAAAGCTTCGTTGACGACACCTCTACCAACAAAGACTCCAGCGACACTAGCAAATACAACGCAGACAGGTGTACTTTCAGGTATCCCGAGACGCATCATCGACGACAACACCGGCCTCTAAACCACCGCTGCAACCAAGTCACTGTCAAAGACAAAATATGTGTTGATAAGGAAACCAACTGAGGCACCAGTGACCATAATTTCAGAGGCATGTACCCAGCAACGTGCCACCATAGAGTACGTCAAGCTTAATATTTAGGGAGGGCAATGGGGACGAGGGTTCATTTGGCCAAGCCTACAGTCTTACACAGCTGATGATAAAATGGAGGGAATATGCTGAGAAAAAAAAGACTTCCCCTTTTCAGAATAAAGGGAAGACAAATATGACCAAAAAAAGATGAGATTTTGAAAGAACATTTTTGTACTAAGTTGATAATACAGTGAGCATCAAATTGACTGCTCTGTAATTCATGTATTTTGGTAATTTGAAGGGAGTGCATTTCACTGTGATTAAGGCATTAGGGGTAAGCCAATGGATATAAGAAATGCACCCATGCTCAAAATGTCAGTTGAAATATAGTTAGGAATTAGTGGATGAGTCTACGTTCCACAGTTGCCAATCATTTTAAATATAGTTGGATTTGTATCATTTGGACAATACCTGTAGTCAGCCAATGTTGTAAGGTTCAACAGGGCCCGTGCACAAGTCTCCATTTTAGCTACACGTTTAAACTTGACATCTTTTTCTAATGGTGACTTTCTACATGCCTTGCACTTACACGATAATGCTTGCACGCAGCACATTTCTTAGTAGTATTTTATCATGTTGCTGGGCACTCTGTCCAAGGCTCGGAGCATTGAAGGCGAAGCCCTTGCATTTGGTTGTCTGGTTGGAGACAGCTTAGAGTCTCAAGACAAACAATCACATCAGCGTTGCACCTTTAACACAGTGCGATTGGAACAGTGCTTTTGTTAAATAAACCACCTCTGAGCCAAATTCTGTAGAGGAGCACTTTGGCTGGGATTATCCTGGAAAGCAGTGCACTGTGACTGAGATGCAGCCCTGCTGACTCTAACCTTCATCCTGCAAAGGATGATTGCCTGCTCTACACCAGATCGGCTTCCTGATACATCTTGCACAGTTATGGGGGGGTAGGACTGTCCCAAGAGATCAAGCAGAGGGTACTCCTACTATGCTCTCACTAGTGTAGGTAGTATTAGATAGGAGTATAAATATAATTATATAATCATATAATCTCAAAACAATGTTATGATGGTCAAATTGTTTATCTTTTTCACCATTTTTGCAATGCTTGTTGCAATGCTTTGTTTATGTCCTAGATGAACAGATTTATCACAGACTTCTTCAAGCTAAACATGGAGTCAGCTGATTTCTCAATGGTCTCAGATACTTTTAAGGCTGCAGTGTGGAGTTTCGCTACTTCCTATTCGATTGCTCAGTATCAGAGGAAGAGAAAATTATTTTTGTCATTAATAGTAGTGCTAGTAAAGTATGAAAAATCATGTCCTAAAAGACAACAGGCAGAGGATAAGCAAAGATGAGAAGTGACTAAAAACAAAACTTGCAATTACTATGAATGGTGGAGCAGAAATGGTATGAGGCAGGATAATTTAGTGGAAGAATCCTAGCAAGCCCAGT
The DNA here is from genome assembly GCA_963921515.1 of Calotriton arnoldi. Taxonomy (NCBI): domain Eukaryota; kingdom Metazoa; phylum Chordata; class Amphibia; order Caudata; family Salamandridae; genus Calotriton; species Calotriton arnoldi. The sequence goes on from CAWUFW010008127.1 coordinate 791,093, forward strand.
TAAAGATAGATAGAATCAAAATAGGGTTACGAGTATGCAAGACCTAGAAACAGATTTAACAATGGAAAATCAGGATTAAATTAGTAAGACTTTATTCGCTCTTTGTCGATCCGGATATTAAGTCGGCCAGAGCATTGACCAGACTTGCATTTTGTATTATCTAGCTACAGCTGAGTTAGTTCATCATTCAGCAGCAGCAGAAGTTTCATTAATACCATCTTTTATGTAAGAAGGGGGTGGCAAAGTTCCCTAAAGAAAAGGCTTGCATGTAGGCAGGTATCCTCTCAGGATTTTACAAATGTGTTCATTAATACAATTAATATTCCACTTGTAAAACCTTTTAACTATATCATGATAGGAAGAAAGTTACAAATTCTTTCCAAACAGGCACAGTATTGAGCTTCAAAAAACCTCCAGAAGTACCAGGGTCATATACACCAATTACCCCAACTTAATTCAGACTACAAGGTATTTGCTGATGCCATTTCAATAATAATCACTACAGTTGCTGGGACTCTGATATACTGTCTGACCCCATTCAGGGGGTCATAGGTCAGACAGGGGCTTCTGGGCCACATGGTGGTTGGGATTGTTTGCCACTGGTGTCTTGGGGACCGTTCTATTTTGGCTCTGCAAAGTGAGCCTCTGCACCAGTGCTTAATTTGTGCTGGTACTTTCGGGTGCTCAGCACCGGCACTTTTTTGACAGGACCGGGGCTATAAATTTCTTTTTCGCAGCAGTGGTGGTGAATGTAATGTTTTCAAAAATATATGCACAAGGCTCTTCCTACGTCGTCTGTGCTGCTCTCACTCTCACACATTCGTCAATGCAGGCACCCCTGGCTGGCAGACCGGTGACTGGATTTCATTTTCAAGCCTTCTTAAAAAATAAAAAAAAGCAAACAGGCTCTCCATGAGCCATCTATATTTCCACGGTTAAAATCATTCCCCCTCCAAGCAAGTTAGAGAGCCTCTTGAGGGAGTAAGGATCGGAAGTACGATGGAATCTTCGTGTCTGTTACCTGTCAAGTAGGCCTTCAGCAGCTCCCTATTTATTGGTTACTGAAGGTCTAGGGGGCTGACGGGGTGGGTGTTGGTGTTTGCTCGATTTGCACGTCATCAGATGGAGACGGAGTAAAATTAAACAAATTACACGTGCTTCACATCAACAGCCCTCTGAAGGTCCCAGTTTTAAATGAGAACCAGATTTGCAGCGAGTAGGCATTGAAACAATGCATGCATCTAAAGGCACGTACTTTTGAAGCTCCTGGAGGAAATAAACCTATATTACTTAACGATTGTCACCAAGGCGGGGCAGCTGGGGTTAAATGCTTTGGGCCGTGCAGGAGAGAAAGTGCAGGAAAAATTAAAAACGCTATTATTATGAAAAAGGGAGTCTTCTGAGGGCTCCAAATAAGCCTGGCGATCCCAGGTAGATTAGTCAGTCAACACGTGGCTTCTGAATATGCACGACTATAGCAGTACAGTGTGCTGAGACCTGTAGAATGAAAGGTGAGGAGAATTCTTTCAGCATTCTCCAGATTTTCAGGACACCAGAGCGTGCGAGAGCCGGATATTTTGCTTGGCAAAGCACACCTCAAGGAAGTCTGAATGGCAGACCAAGGATCATATGTGTATTCTGGGCAAATAAAACACACGGGTGCTTTAATCTGCTTGAAAAGGCTCCCTACAACTCTTTACTCTGCACGGAAGGGCATCCTGATGGGGTTATCTTTATTGCACGTGCAGCACAACTGAATGCTCCACAGTCAGAGCGCCTGCCTGTAAGCTTTTGAGAAAACTTTTGAGCCCCGGCACTTATTATTTTACAAATTAAGCTCTGCTCTGCACCTGGCTGTCATCAGCCTTCCTGAACTAGCAATCAGGCGAGAAAAAAAGCCAGGCCCAGACTAGAAGCGTCCATACACTTAACAACAGACTCTGCTACTGGTAGCTCCTAGAGAACACTAGCTTTGAGGGGAACACATAGCAAAACAATCTCTAATTAGGCTGCTTCTTGCTGCTTTTTATTCAAGAAGGGGTGGAGGGGCGGGTTCTTTATAACTTCAACAAATGTATATATGGGAGAATAGGACTACAAGTAAATAGCTTTCCATTCTACAAAGTAGGATCTTTCTTGATAGTTATAAATATAATAATAGGACAGTTTATTCCTTGTCACTGCATTATGAATACAGGAGAAAACAGACAGTCAAGAAACTTAGCAACCTGCTAATGAGATCTTAAGCAAACCGTTTTGGGAGGAGGGTGTGGGGGGAGTTTGCATAGCATGGACAACAGCAGCATGTGCCCTAGCATCTGAAAACAAAGAAAAACACTTACTAAAAGTATGGACTGGATTCTATTCCACAGCTTTACAAATCTCTGAACTGACAATGGGATGTTTCTCAACCAAGGTGACATAGCCACTTTCCACTTTGTTGACTGGGCTCTGGGATTGCCTGGCAAGGGTCTGTTAGCTAACTGGTACCATCAGCAGATACAAGAAAAAATCCATCTACTTATATATTGTATAGAGGGTGGATAACAGATCTTAATGAACCACAGTTAACAAATAATTGAGAAGATTTTTTTCATTTAGCTGGTTTTGTCTAAAAAAACTTTGGCACTTAACAGATCTCCAAAATATGAAGGGAACATTCCACTAGAATACCAGAGTTTTTGAAGAACAACTACTTACCTTTGGTAACGCCTTAACTGGTAGAAACTATACCTAGCTGCAGATTCCTTACCTTTGAATAACCAGGCGTCAGACTGGACCCGGAAGACTTTTTGTGAGCAGTACTCTTGCGTGCCGGTAGGTGGTGTCGTTCGGCTCAGCGTGCGTTGTTAGCGTCGTCTGTGCTAGAAGTGAAGCCTGCGGCACCTATATAAAGGCGAGCTGACGTCAGTTTCTTTTCACAACTTTCCATGCCAGAAGTGTGCAGCCATGAAGAACACGGACCACTGGTGTGGAAAACTAGGGCCCTGAAAGGGACCAGCCCTATCCCTAGAAATTCATTGGCAGAGCGGGAAGGATGGGTGGGTTAGGCAAGGAATCTGCAGCTAGATATAGTCCTTACCAGATAAGGCATTGCCAAAGGTAAGTAACTTGTCCATCTGATAGAGACTTCAAGCCGCAGATTCCATACCTTTAAATAGATACTCAAGCAATACCATCCCTGGTGGTGGTCTGCGGACTGATTTTAAACAAGGAAGTCCTGCAGGACCGAAAGGGCAAATTCCCATCCCTAAGGACCTGTAATGTTACAGTAAACAGTAATGTTTAGTGCACACGTGCAAGGAAGCCCACGTTGCTGCCTGGCAGATGTCCAGGACCGGAACTCCACGAGCTAAAGCAGTGGTCGCAGCTTTAGATCTGATGGAATGAGCTTGCAAACCTTCTGGAGGCTGCTTCTTGGCCAATGCATAGCAGATTTTAATGTAGAGCACAATGCATCTGGAGATGGTCACTTCAACACAGCCCTGTCTTTCTTCGCACCAACATACCCCACGAAGAGTTGGTCGTCCACTCCGAACTCTCGTGTGTGGCCAAGGTAAAAAGACAACGCTCTTTTTCAGGCCAGGCGGTGGAGTCGCTCCGCTTCTTTAGAGGGATGTGCAGGAGCGTAAAAAGGTAGGCAGAGTGATGGATTGGCCTATGTGAAATAGGGCAACCATTTTCAGTAGAAAGCAAGCCCTTGTGCTACGCACCAGTTTGTCAGGATATACTGATAAGTAAGGTGGCGCAGATGACAAGACCTGCAGCTCACTTACTCTACAGGCAGATGTAATAGCCACAAGGAAGGCTGTTTTAATTGTCAGAAGCCACTAACAGCCAATTATGGGGAGGTTCGACACATCAAGAAAGTTAACACTACATTAAGGTCACACTGAGGCATGTTAAATAGTGAAGGAGGGAAAACCTATGTACAATAGGGGATTTGAACAGAGAGGGTTTGTCAGAAAGCTACAAAAAGGCAGATAGATCAGACAGATATGCCTTAAGAAAAGTAAAACTTCAGAAAGGGGGCAGAACAGGATCAATGTCTTTTTCTGCACACCACGATTTTTTTCCAATAGCACGTGTATACCATCTTGGTGAAGGGACCAAGAGGACATGACAGGCTTTAGGAGGACAGTGGAAGGCTGTCAACTGGTGCTGTTCAATCCTCAAGCAAGAAGGAGGAGGAGACTGGACGGGTTCAGGTGGAGGAACCCTGCTGCTGTGACAGAAGATCCTAATGAAGGGGCAGCCTGATCGGAGGATCGATGGCCATGCTAAGTAGCTCGGGATACCAGACTCTCTGTGCCCAATCCGGAGCCACAAGGATGACTTGGGCCCGGTTGTTCTTGATTTTCTTGAGAACTCTGGGCAGGAGTGGTAAGAAAATAAGTTACTTACCTGTAACTACGGTTATCCAGTATTGGTATCTTTCATAGATTCACATGCCTGAATCATTCTCCATCGTCGAGATGGGAGTCCCATAGTAAAATATTCAAGCAGTGCCTTAAATCCTTAATAGGCTATAATGGCCCTAGGCCATCTCAGTAGTAGCCTATCCATGTCCTTTTTAAAAAAGGACCAAATGTTGGCATACAGCCAATCCGCTGTTAGCACCCTCTAGAACACTCCCAGCAGGAGCCAGTTCTCTTCAGATTTTCAAAGCACAAGTGGGAAGTAAGGATCCCAAAATTCGATGAGAACTGACTCCACGGGGAGGAGGGTGGGTTGCATGTGAATCTATGAAAGATACCAATACTGGATAACCGTAGTTACAGGTAAGTAACTTATTTTCTTATCCAGTATTGGAGCATCTTTCATAGATTCACATACCTGAATCAGAATAGCAAGCAGTACCCTGAGACTGTACTGTCGTTAGCAGACGGTGGGAGATATATAATCTTAAACTCCCAATGTTATAGCCATATACCAGAAACATTTCTAAAAGCCATAAAATCTAGTATAAACTGTATGCATTAAATGTTCCAGTAAATGTTCCAGTAAAGTAAAATGCTAAAAAACCATCACTGTTGAGATAAATCCTTTAAGATACACGAGTATTCACATATAAATACAGTCCTACACAGTGATCTATATATAAATATAAGGCCCACCAGAGGGCTATAGCAATAATCAACTATTGGGGCACACGGAACAAACCCACTGAAGGGTGATAATTAAATGAGCACTACGAATCCCAGAGTGCACAGCGATTTGAACTCACCTGCGAGATCCCACTGGAGGGAATAAAAAGGCCGTAAAACATTGTTGTTCCGGTTTTTGCCATGATGCCTGTGATCAAGAGCCAGGAGGCTCGAAACGCGTAAGGACAAATCATGTATCTGGACATGAATTAGTGATCCCTTGCTCCTGCAACCAGTAAAGCTTTGTTAAGTACTTCGCTGTGGAGTGCGCTTCCGTTTTTGGACAATTTTGTGAAGGCTTTGTAACGGCTGTCCCGCCGTGGAAGCTGCACCGCCTGTATGTTATGTTGAGCCGCAGGGGCATAGAACTTTTCACCGCCCCACTGTGGCCACAGCGAAGGGAAGATGGAGCACTGATTCATGTAAGGGGCCCACCAGAGGGCTATAGCAATAATCAACTATTGGTGCACAAGGAACAAACCCACTGAAGGGTGATAATTAAATGAGCACTACGAATCCCAGAGTGCATGGCGATTTGAACTCACCTGCGAGATCCCACTGGAGGGAACAAAAAGGCCGTAAAACATTGTTGTTCTGGTTTTTGCCATGATGCCTGTGATCAAGAGCCAGGAGGCTCGAAACGCGTAAGGACAAATCATGTATCTGGACATGAATTAGTGATCCCTTGCTCCTGCAACCAGTAAAGCTTTGTTAAGTACTTCGCTGTGGAGTGCGCTTCCGTTTTTGGACAATTTTGTGAAGGCTTTGTAACGGCTGTCCCGCCGTGGAAGCTGCACCGCCTGTATGTTATGTTGAGCCGCAGGGGCATAGAACTTTTCACCGCCCCACTGTGGCCACAGCGAAGGGAAGATGGAGCACTGATTCATGTAAGGGGCCCACCAGAGGGCTTTAGCAATAATCAACTATTGGGGCACACGGAACAAACCCACTGAAGGGTGATAATTAAATGAGCACTACAAATCCCAGAGTGCACGGCGATTTGAACTCACCTGCGAGATCCCACTGGAGGGAATAAAAAGGCCGTAAAACATTGTTGTGCCGGTTTTTGCCATGATGCCTGTGATCAAGAGCCAGGAGGCTCGAAACGCATAAGGACAAATCATGTATCTGGACATGAATTAGTGATCCCTTGCTCCTGCAACCAGTAAAGCTTTGTTAAGTACTTCGCTGTGGAGTGCGCTTCCGTTTTTGGACAATTTTGTGAAGGCTTTGTAACTGCTGTCCCGCCGTGGAAGCTGCACCGCCTGTATGTTATGTTGAGCCGGAGGGGCATAGAACTTTTCACCGCCCCACTGTGGCCACAGCGAAGGGAAGATGGAGCACTGATTCATGGAAGGGGCCCACCAGAGGGCTATAGCAATAATCAACTATTGGGGCACACGGAACAAACCCACTGAAGGGTGATAATTAAATGAGCACTACGAATCCCAGAGTGCACGGCGATTTGAACTCACCTGCGAGATCCCACTGGAGGGAATAAAAAGGCCGTAAAACATTGTTGTTCCGGTTTTTGCCATGATGCCTGTGATCAAGAGCCAGGAGGCTCGAAACACGTAAGGACAAATCATGTATCTGGACATGAATTAGTGATCCCTTGCTCCTGCAACCAGTAAAGCTTTGTTAAGTACTTCGCTGTGGAGTGCGCTTCCGTTTTTGGACAATTTTGTGAAGGATATATATATATATATATATATATATATATATATATATGTATATATATACCTTTCGTCTATACATTTTCAGATTAACGCCATACCTTTATTAGAATAAAGGAAAGATTTCCTCTTATGTCAAAAAAGAGGCTGACCTTATTTGAAGAGATGCTGCAGCACTGTCTGACCAACCGCTGCATCCTCTTGTTGTGTAGATTGTAAACAGTAATGCTTCGTAAACGTGTGGATATTCTTCCATGTCGCAGCACGGCATATCTTGTCCAATGTCACTCCAGCAAATAAAGCTGTCGATGAAGAAACAGTTCTTGTGGAGTGTGCTTTGGTTCTTGCTGTTAGAGGCTTGTTAGCCTTTTCGTGACAGAACTGATTCGCGGCTGAGACCCATCTGGCGATCGTAGCCTTTGTTACAGCTGTTCCCTGTTTTCCTTGTCCGTAAGTGGACAGGAGCGGATCTGTTTTCCTTATCTCCTTCGTCTTGTGTAGGTAGAATTTCAGACACCTTTTGATATCCAACGTATGCAATGCCTGTTCTGCTGGGCTAGATGGATTTGGAAAGAAGGATTGCAATATCACAGGCTCATTGAGGTGAAATTGCGTTGGTACCTTTGGAATAAATGTCAGGTTTGTTCGTAAAGTTACTTAGTTTTCAGTGAAATGTAGAAAAGGTTCCTTTACTGTAAAGGCTTGTATTTCACTCACCCTCCTTGTCGAGGTAAGAGCTAGTAAGAGGGATACCTTCCATGTGAGGAACTTGAGCTCCGCCTTGTGAATTGGCTCAAACGGTTGTCTCATCAACTGCGCCAGGACCACATTGAGCTTCCATTCTGGAGGAGGTGCACGCACCAGGGGAAATGTGCGGAAAAGGCCTCTCATGAATTGCTTTATGAGACTAGATGCACAGAGAGAAGGAGCTTGAGGAGATATCCTATAGCGGGAAATTGCAGCCAGGTGAACCTTCACTGAAGAGAAAGTGAGAACTGATTTAGCCAGAGAGAGGAGGTACGGCAAAATCTGCTCAGCGGGGGCTTGCAGTGGGTGGACGTTATTTCTTTCACACCAGCAACAGAATCTTCTCCATTTCAAACGATATGTTTTGATAGTGCTTTCAGCACAGGATTTAGCAATGATCTCTCTACAGTCTTGCGGTATATTTAGGACTCTAAATTCTAGGAATTCAGGAGCCATAGGTGTAAGTGAAGAGAGTGTGGATCCAGGTGATTCACTTGGCCTTTGTTCCTCGATAACATCGTTGAGGACGGCTGTAGACGAATGGGCTTCGCTTGCGACAGAAGGAGCAGTTCCGGGAACCAGTATTGCCTGGGCTACCGTGGTGATATTAGGATCAGGCAGCAGCCTTCCGATTTCATTTTGTTTAGCACCCTGGTAATTAACGGTATGGGGGGAAAAGCGTAGGCATATATCCCTGACCAGGGCATTTCCCCTTGACCCTGGTAGTGGGAATCTGCTGGCATAATACTGGCATTTGGTGTTCTCCTCCGTTGCGAAGAGGTCCAAAGCTGGTTTCCCCCATTTCTGAAAGACCTTATCCAACTGGGATTGTTCTAGCTCCCACTCATGGCAACTGGACTGAGACCTGCTTAACGTGTCTGCTAGGGTATTGTACAGACCCCTGACATGCTCGGCCTTCAACGCGATTCCATGGTACGTTGTCCATTCCCATAATTCCTGCGCTTCTTGAGATAGCGTAATGGATCTTGTTCCTCCTTGCTTGTTTACATAGTACATGCTGGTCGTATTGTCGGTATGGACCAACACTGAGGAGTCTGCTATTCTTGGCAGGAAAGCTTGGAGAGATAGGAATATGGCTTTGAGCTCCAAACTGTTGATGTGCTGCTTTCTCTATACCGATGACCATATGCCCTGGATTTGCAAGTCCTGTAGATGACCTCCCCAGCCCTCCATGGAGGCGTCTGTTGTTAGAATGAAATCTGGGGTGTTTTGTAGAAAAGTTAGGCCTTGAACGAGATTTGTCGCCTGAGACCACCACTGTAGTGTTTCCACCATCCGTGTTGTGATTCGAATTACATCTTCGAAGGATACCAAAGTTTGTTGCCACTGTTTCTGCAGTTCTTCCTGAAGAGGCCTCATCTTTAGTCTGGCTAGAGGTACCAGATTTATCGCTGAAGAGCACATTCCCAGGAGCGATTTGAACATTCGTACAGAAACTGACCCTTTTTTTGATATGGTCTTTGCAAGCTTTTGTAGACGTATCTGTCTCTCTTGAGACAAGAACGCCTTGCATTGAACGGTGTCCAAGGATGCTCCCAGAAAAGATATTACTTGAGTTGGATGTAAAACCGATTTTTCTCTGTTTAGGGTAAGTCCCAATGTATTGAACAAACGGAGGCAAGCTCTCGTTGTTTGATCGGCCTCCTGCGCTGTTGCAGCTTTGAGCAGCAAATCGTCGAGGTACGGAAAAACTTGAAACCCCTGAGACCGCAGGGTTGCCGCTACTGGTGCCAGGCACTTGGTGATAATCCGTGGTGCTGATTTTAGGCCAAACGGGAGCACCTTGAATTGATAGGTGGGTGGGTACCAGATACTGTGAACCGTAGGAATTTCCGGTGCTTCGGGTGGATTGGGATATGGAAATATTCGTCTTCCATGTCGAGCAAAGTCATGAAATCTCCTTTGTTTAAGCATCCCAGAATATCGGAGAGTGTTACCATCCTGAACGTCTGTTTCTTGAGAAACTTGTTGAGTTCACTTAGGTCCAGAATGGGTCTCCATTCTCCTGACTTCTTTCTTATTAGGAAGAAACAAGAATAAAAACCTCTTCCTTTCTGAGCGAATGGTACTTCTTCTATTGCTTCCTTGAGGAGCCTGGTTAAGACTTCCTTTCGTAATAAGTGAAGACGAGGGGGAGGGGGACCCCTGGGTGGAGTGATTGGTGGCCGCTGAATAAATTCTAGAGTGTGACCCTTGGTGACTAGGTGCAACATCCAGCGGTCTGATGTTATTTCGTGCCACCATTGTACATAAGCAGAAATTTTCGCACCCACGGGCAGGGAGGGAAATTGGGCTGGTACCCTGACATACTCATTGTTTTCTGCCTGAGTCACGGCCTTGTTGGGGTGCTCGCTTGCGGCCTCACTGGCGAGGGAAATCAGCCGTTGATGATTGACAATAAGATGGAGGGTTGTAAGATTGGCGATATTGAGACCGGTATGGCTGATATTGTTGAGCCCTCTGATATCCTCCTTTGTAAGTGGTGAATCCTCGCCCTCTAGCACCTATGAATGGTACTCTTCTGTACTGTAAAGCTCCCAAAGACTTTGCGGTGTCCGTATAATTTTTTATCGCCAATAGAGCTTCATCAATGTGCTTTCCAAAGAGTGACTCCCCGTCAAAAGCCATATCAAGAACTTTTGTTTGTACCTCAGGTCTAAAGGTAGTTGCTATTAGCCACCCTTGGCGTCGAAGTACAGCCGCTCCTGCCAACTGTCTAAAACCAGTATTTGCTATGTCAAGGGCACAGTCAATTGTTTCTAAAGCAGCACGCTCACCCTCCAGCAGGATCTAGCGTGCATCTTGTCTGTTTTGCTCCGGGATGAGGTCTATCAGTCCTGCCATATCGGACCACATCTGGCAGTCATAGCGACCGATAATGGCTAGAGCATTTGCTGCTCTGATTGTTACAGCTGCCATTGATGAAAACCTTTTCCCCAGGATGTCCATTCTACGCCCTTCCTTGTCTGGGGGGTAGTAATTGGGGTAGCTGGGTTCTTCGAGCGCCTCTGTGCAGCCTGGGAGATGACTGAATCTGGCTTAGAATGTCCAATAAGGCAAGATGGAGAGTCATCCGGAGCCCTATATTTCTTTTCTACACGAGGCAGCACTGGTGGTATGGATGCTGGTGTTTTCATAATACTGATGCCCTCCTGCCATATATGGTCAATGATAGGAATTGAGCGTATCACTTTCTTTGTGTCCTCTTTGAAATCGTATAGAAAACATTCTGTTTGTTTTACAGTAATGGGTAAGTGGAACCTGCTGGCTGCCCTTTGTATTAAATTATGAAACCCCCCGATATCCTCTGGAGGAGAGTCTGAAGGAAAGTGTGGAGGAGGGGATGGTGTTGGAATCACATAATCATCCCAAGGATCATGAACAGATGCCGGGTCTGGCAGTTCTCCTTCCTCTACTTCTTCTCCCGAGGAGGAAGTGTTCTGTTCTTCGGGGTCGGCTGCCCCCGAGCCCGGTACATTCACAGGTGTGCTCGGCATTTGAGGACCTGGTGCACCTGCAGGTTCTTCCACTTGAGGAACCTGGTCGACGTTGTTGAGGAGGGAATCTTTGTCTGTAATCCGCCAACATGGCTTGAAGATCTTCTATTAATAATGGCGGTAGATGAGCCATTTCTCTGTGGCGCGGTTCCTGTCGGAGGTTAAATTGATAGCTATGACGTGGGGCCATGTACTGTTCCTGGTAATATTGTGCCTCCTGATAATCTTCCTTCTCTTCATCATCCTCCTGGCACTTCACATGGAGCTCAGATGGGCTGTGAGCTACCCCATAGAGGCCGTCATCATCATCATCCTCTTCCTCAATATACCCTTCCAACAGATGCGATGGAAGCAAAGGCGACACCTTGCTATAGTCCTGCATAGACGGGTGTAAAAATGTCTTTGTAACTCTAGTGACCTGAGTAATCCTCATTGACGGGGGCGTCGACGGTGTAGAAGTTATAAGTGAGGGGATTTCCTTCGTCGACGGTGCTGTCATCAAGGGTATTGTTATCGCGGGTGTCGTCGTTGACGGTGTCTTCGTTGACGGCATCTCTGCCGTCGACGGTGTCTCTGCCGTCGACTGAAATGTAGTCGACGGTGGGGCATCGGCAGTCTTCGATGACGAAGAAGCTCTCGTCGTCGAGATAGAAACTTTAGTAGATAGAATAGGGGACTGGCTTGCCGTCGTCGTCACAGTTGCCGTCGATGATGGCGTCGACGATGTTACACATATTGTTTTTTCAACAGTTTTTTACTCACAGGATCAGAAGAGGAAGATCTAGGACGATCTCTTTCTTTCTTGACAGGTGTAGAAGGCACAGATAACGTTGGTTCAGAGGAATGTTTGGTAGTCCTCTCCTTATTTGAAGCCTTTTCTTGGGAAGATTTGAAATGCTTTCTTCCTTCACCTGAGGATCTGTCCTTGGATCTAGCCCTCTTGTGGGATGTTGAAGCTACATCCTCTTCCTCATCAGAAGAACGAGATTGTTGTTTTGTGGTTTGGAGCCACAATAGCAATCTTCCCTCTCTGTCCTTGAGGGTTTTGTTAGAAAAGGTGCGACAGATCTTACAATCTCTCACCTCATGCCTGGGATAGAGGCAGTAAATACATTCCTTGTGTGGATCATCCACATGGACCCTTTTCTTCCCACAGGTTTTACAAGGGCGGAAAAGGCCTTTCTTGTCTTACACGATGTCTAGATTTGCTGAATAGAAGAAAACTGAGTAGCACTCAGAGAGACTCCCTTCCACACGACGTGCTGTGAAAATATGAAGAGAACTTGGCTCCTGCTGGGATTGTTCTAGAGGGTGCTAACAGCTGATTGGCTGTATGCCAACATTTGGTCCTTTTTTTAAAAAGGACATGGATAGGCGACTATTGAGATAGCCTAGGGCCATTATAGCCTATTAAGGATTTAAGGCACTGCTTGAATATTTTATCGTGGAACTCCCATCTCGACGACGGGGAATGATTCAGGCATGTGAATCTATGAAAGATACCCCAATGGTGGATAACCAAGGCTCTTCCCACTGTTGAAAGAGACCTTGCGCCACCTTCAGTTGGAGAAGCCATTCGTGATCCACTAGGCATTGATGCCTGAGTTTGTCCACTCTGGTGTACAGAGAGCCTGCCAGATGTTGGATCACCAGGGATATGCCCTGCCTCTTGATAAAGGGTCCATGACCACACTCCGCCCTGTTTGTTGTAGTACCACATGGCGGTGTTGTCTGTGAACACCTGCACTAGCCATTCCTTGATGGAGGGTAGAAACGCTTTCAATGCCAGTCGGATTGCACGGAGCTCCAGCAGGTTGATGTGAAGTCTGGATTCTGCCGGAGACCAGAGTCCTCTGATCTCTACCCCTATCAGATGGCCGCCCCATCCCAGGAGTGACACATCGGATACTACTGTGAGATCTGTTTGAGGAAGGGAGAGGGGTCTGCCTCTGACCCAATTGCGGTTCATGAGCCACCACTGCAGATCTTTCGCAGTTCCCTCTGAGATCTTGACCATGTCGGAAAGGTTCCTCTGATGCTGTGCCCCATGAAACTTCAGGTCCCACTGCAGAGCCCATATATGTCATCAGGCATGAGTTACCAGTAGGATGCAGGATGCCATGAGTTCCAACATCCTCAGGGTCTATCTCACTGAATTCCAGGATAGAGGCTGAAACATCTGTATTATAGCCTGATTATCCTGGACTCGCTGCTCGGGAGGATAAGCCCGAAACTGCACTTTGTCCAGAACAGCTCCATTGAAAGGGAGCGTCTGAGAGGAAGTCAGGTGTGACTTCAGCATGTTGCTAGTGAACCCCAGTGAGTGCAGGAGGTTCAACGTAGTCTGGAGGTGGGAGACAACAGCCTGTGGTGAACCCACCTTCAACAGTCAATCTTCGAGATAGTGGAAGACTGGCACTCCTGACACCTGCATATGAGCTGAAACCACTGCCATCACCTTGGTAAACACTCGAGGGGTGCTGGTAAGGCCAAAAGGGAGCACAGTGAACTGAAAGTGCCCGTGGCCCACCGTGAACCGCAGGTAACGCCAGTGGGCAGGCAGGACTGGAATGTGGAAATAGGTGTGCTGCAAGTCCAAAAAATCTTGCCACCGGCACCCTCTCTATGGGTTCCTTGGCTAAGAGAGCTGTGACTACCTTGCGTGGAAGGGATAGATGATCCTTTGCCAGCCGGTAGTGAGATGGTGGCATGGAGGGAGAGGTTGTGGTGAAGGGGAGGGTATAGCCCCTTCGGACGATTGGAAAACTCACCTGTCCGATGCTAGGGACTGTCAGTGGGGCAGGTAATGGTGAATCCTGTGTCAACTGGATGCGCATGTTTTTAATGGGGCAGATTAGGAGGGTTTGGAGGCTGCAGCTGCCGGGGGGGGGGGGGATAGGGTGGACTGATAATTTCTCCGGCTGCCTGACCCACAAGGTCTGGCCGCGCAGAGGCTGTAAAGCATGCGTGGCTCTGTGGCTGGGACAAAACTGGCAAGGCTGGAAGCCCTTCCATAGCCATGAAAGGGGCAAAAGGTGGATTGAGGGTGATGTGGGGCCATAAAAAGGCCCAAGGACATGGCCATAGCCTGACTGTCCTTGAAGCATTCCTAGACTGAATCAGCCCTGTCTCCAAAGAGATGAGTGCCATCAAAGGGCATGTCCATAAGAGAGGATTGGACATCCCCCGAAAAGCCAGTCATCGTCAACCAGGCATGGCACCTCAAGACCACCGTTGACGAAACCACTCTGCCCAGAGAGTCAGTCATGTCAAGTTCACAACGGATAGTGAACTTCGCTGCACCTCTCCTATCTGTAACAGCCCAAGAGAGTACGGCCTGGGCCTCCTTCGGGACTGTTGGCAGCCCTTGCGCAACCTTGCGCAAATGTGTCCCACAGAGCATGGGAATAACGGGCCAAAAGGCATGAGGTCTGCCAGGCTGGTGGAAGAGAACATCTTCTTCCCCAAAGAGTCCAGCCTCTTGGATTTCCTATCCGGGGGAGCGGTTCAGAATGCGTGTTGGGATGTCGAGGCTTGGACCACAAAGCTTTCCGGGGTAGGGTGTTGGACGAGGAAGTTTGGGTCCCTTGGGAGGGTGGGGTGTTAGTAGTGTGTGATCATCCTATTCACATGAGCCCCTGTGTGGGGTTTGGACTACGGGCCTAATTACGAGTTCACCCGTGGTGGAGGTCCCTGGACTACCAGACTGGTGGTCCACCTGCTGTATTACAACTAGCGGTGGGACCGCTACAGAAGCACTGCCACTGCCGGGGATCGATACCACTGCAGTGGCGCAGCAGTGTGAGGATGTAATATGTTGGCGGTGCCGCTGCTGCACTGCCAAGTATATTACGAATTTCCTTACTGCAACCCTTTTCATGGCGGAGAGTTCACCATGAAAAGGGTGGCGGTGAGGAAACTAAGAGGGCCCTATAGGGCCCTCTGTTGCCTCTATGAACGGGGGTGCATGCTGGGGGGGGGCACATGCTGTGCCCCCTCTGTATTTTTGCAACCCATTTTCCTGCATGGACAGAAATGCACAACATAGTTTATTTCTGTCCGTGCAGGAATGGGCTGCGGTGCTCCTATGGCGGTGCCTTTCTAAGGCTCTCCTATGAGCCTTAGAAAGGCACCGCCGCTGCAGGACTGCCGGCCAGGATTACAACTCGTAATCCGGCGGGTGGACTGAATACGGGTGTGGCAGTCTTGGAGCAGGGCGCTGGCGTAGCGGACCAGTATGCAAGGACAATATCTTACATTAGGACTGTTAGAGACTTCTAATCACATCAAGGGACTAAGCATGGCAATGAAGAATTTATTTTTATCGCTTTGTTGGTTGCCAGATCTGGTATAACTAAATTCTGAAAAACATTTGCAGAACTCGAATTTCCATTGTGGTATAAGGGAAAAGTGAGAATTAGAAAACACAAACATTTGTGTAGTTGAATAATCAGGGCAAGCAAAAAAATAGCAACATTTGGGAAAGGTTTAATATAGACATACTGCATGAATTTGAAACATAGGGCCTGATTAAGATCTTGGCGGTCCAACTTACAGCCAGCCGCCACAGTTGTCTCTGAAACACCGTCAATTAGATGGCAGTCTACCCACCATATCTAGATGTATACGTGATAGACAGTAGACCGCTGCAGTGGCGGTCTTCTGTGCTGGCGAACAGACTGCTCCTGCCGTTCTGACGGCGGGGTCCCGCCGAGCAGATCTGGATGTTCCCATTGGCCTGGTGGTGTCCTGTCGGCGGAGTACTGACGGGGGGTGACCCTGGAGGTGGGGAGACAGGTAAGTGATTTTTTAAATGTAAATCACATATATGTTGTGTAGGTGTACATATGTGTCTGTGGGATATGTGTTGGTTGCATTATGTGTACCTGCCGCACTGCACCCCACCAGCATATACACACCATGCAATGTATACCCACACACACCACCGACACTAACCTTCTAGTCAGTTAAAATGGGGTGCCGGTCCCTCGTGGTCAAGGTGCAGCAGTACAGGGGGGACCTGGACGAAGCAGAAGAGGAGGAAACCGCAGCCTGAACCCCCAAAAAAGGTGAGTATTCACCCCTTTTCGTCCATTTCTGCACACTCAAAGTAGGAGGGATTGCCATTGAAATTCCTTCTGAAACAAGCCAGAACCAAATACCGACGGTGGTAATCCTGACTGGAGTTCCACCGCAGCCTCCTACAGCCCATCCCGCCGAAGGGGCGGGAGCGAAGTCCTGGTGGAGTCAGATGGACCGCGGCTGTCTCCTTGCCTTTTGCAATGCAGCATCTAAATCGGGCTGGTGGACAACCAGGGAGGCAGGCGGGAAGACACGCCAAAAAAGCCCACTCCGTCACGGTCCCGCCAACATCTAAATCAGGCCCATAGTCTACTCAATTGAGAACTCTTGCTTAAGGCAAGAACTATTTACTTGCAAAATGTCTGACTGTTCAATATTTGGAATATATAAATAAACTATTGTAAAAAGAATTGGGAATGAATTGTAATTTGTTAAGGATATTAATTGTACATATGCTGATTAAATACAAACAAAATGATGATGGACCCCTGCTGAGGTATTCTTAATAGTTCCAGAAGATGGAGACATGACTAATTCTCACCTTTGAGTGACTCCTGGACATCGTCTGTTTTTCCTTCTCAAGCACCTCAGCAAAAAAAATCCAACTGAAGAAACTAGCTGGCAGATCAGGAGTGGGAGAGTGGTCAGAGGTTTAATATGCTTTAGCCTAGCTCTAACCCTACCCAAATCCATAAGTTTATAAACAAAGGATAGTCATTAATTCTCCATGAAGTGCTCTATGGCTCACCAGTGATTCTGCTGGAGAACTAGGAGGTGCTTGAAAAGCAAAATTCAACCAGCACAATTACTATCAAGGTCAAAGATGAAGTGCAGAAGAGCTTAAACAAATATATTTATACATGTAGGAGTTTTACTTAACTAGAAACTCTGAAAAAGTTCTTAAAGGAAACCTTGACAAAATGTGGGCTTGACCATTTCAGTGAAAGTTAATGCAATCAATGTCTAAAGATGCCCATTCAAGTCTATGAAATTCTATGAAATTTGCCTTCTGGATCTTTTCAGGGGACCAGGATCTCAAAGCTTGTTACTTCACAGATGGATGGCCTTAGGCAAGAGGCCAGGCAGGCCAGAAAGGTTACTCATAGTCACTCTTATGGATGTTAGTCTGTTAAGGAGAAAGGCTCAAGGGTGCCTGCAAAGGACTCCACGAGGACTAAACTGAGATAATGGCCTATTTGCTGATTCACAAAGGCTCGCAATTCGAGGATGGGATGACTCTGCCTTTTACAGTTAGATTTAGCAAATTAACTTGTCTTTCCCTTAAGGTACGGAAAGTTACATTTTATTATTAAGGCTGTTTTGGGGCACTTATGACTCACTCATGTTTGCTATGCCAGAAAAATTGAACAGGTCTTCTGTGATGGATCATCCTGTACCCAATGCTAAAAGCAGTGAGGCTGGCAACTATTGTAGAGCATTACATTAACAAGGGTTTTGGTCAGGGGGGGTCAATCAGCAGTGCAAATCTGAGTAACAGACATTGCACCACAACATAGGCACATCATTGCAGCTTACAGTAGCCAATAGCCAGGGGCAGTCAGGGTTAGTTACCATTATGAGCTCCTGCAATTGGTTTGTGTTTAAATATGCTATTATAGTATAATCAGGGAGAATTGGAGTCTAGATCCTCAGCAGAAGTCGAAAAGTGTGCAAATCAGGCTAAATGTTTTTGGGATATCATAGGACAAGCTGGCAACAGCCTTTTTGACATACAGAGAAGGAAGGATGAAAAACAACCATGGAAACTCAGCACCAAAAGAATCTGAAATCAAATAAAATGAGACATTGTTAAAGTTTTTGCTAAACTGGATCAATATGGACAATATGTGGATCACCATGGGAAGATCTTACTGAGGCTGGTGTTGCTGAACTGCAGCTCTCCTGTCACCCCACCTACTAAAGTAGCCTTGTTACTGAATAAGATCATGAGGCGGCCATTGAAAAGAGGCAAATGGTAGCAATTCTTCTCAGGGTGACACAGAAGAACCACAGTGTAGGACTAAGGCATTCCTTTATCTCTAACAGGGGGATTGAGTCTTCTCCCTCTTACTAGGGATCTTTTTGCAGTCATAGCGCCAGACCATTGAGAAGCTTGGTCCGTAGGAGTTCTCATGCCTAAAGTTGCAACTCATTAATGTGCCATGTTTGATTGAAGAAGCCTTCCTTATCTTTCTTTCTGGGTTCTGTATAGTATAGCAGGGTTGTTTCTGCACTCCACTATATTGATGTCATCCCAAAAATAGAAAAATTATTTAAAAAGACCACCCTCATTTTGCCTTTTACTACCATATTTAGTACAATACTCAGACACTGTCCTCCCAATTTGACTTTGTCTCAGATGTTTACCAATCCGTCTCTTTTCTGTAACACTATCCAGTAAAACATTTTAAAGAAACTCCTAGGTTGGTCCAAAAAAACAAACAAACAATAAAAGTAAAATAAAATAAAGTCTAAAATGGGGTTACACAATGAATCTGAAGACAGCCAAGAGCCTTCTAGAATTCCAGAGATGGGTATGCTTGGACATTTATTCAGACTTTGCTGCACATCACTATTGTGGTTCATCTGGGGACTTTATATTCCCAGGCAGATGGTCAAGGCTGGTTTGCATACCTTTGATTCCATTCAGTAATGGTAAAAACAATCTAATAACAATGGAATCGAACACTAGCCGAAGGAATTACCAGTGGTTAAAAAGTGCTGGTTCAGACATTACAATCCATCACTTTTGATTGTTCTGCCATCTAGAATTCAGTCAGAATTGCTTTGCATGCTTTAAAAAAGGACCTTATTTTGAAGCCTACATCATTCTGAAAGATAAGACTTAAAAATAGTACTTACATGCTTTACTACCACTGGATTCCGGTTACATGCTAAATCTAGTTTCAGAGCCGAGACCTGAAAAAAAAAGAACCATGTGGTCAAGAGCTGGCACTGCTCTAGAGAGTTGCACATTACACCTCATATGTTGTTTTGGGTGCTCCTACCCAGATCTTAAGATATCTTTTACATGTTTTCTGGGGTGGCTGCAGCATTTATATGTATTCTTTACACTGCGATACCTGACCCAAGGCAACCCATCTGACCTCATTATATCTGAATAAATAAAATTGAGACCACCCCCTTTTTCACCCTAAACCCATCCAAGTAAATAGTTGTTCCCCAGCAACCCATCAACTTCAGGTAAAAGCTCAGCAAGTTATCCTATTGCACAAAACGGTTTTCGTACTTAAGAACAAAGTTATAGGTAAAGGGAGGACATTAGAGGAAGGTGTTCATCTTCTATTTATGAATGCCAGTCTCTTTACCCGGAATGTGGAGGGGAGTGCCCCTTTATAAGTGAGCTGAGAAGAGCACTGACCTTATGGAGACACCACACCAGTCATATCACATACACCTACAATATGGCCTCCCTGGGCGATTTTTGTGGCCTGGCTTGACAGAGCAGCTGTCGTCAGACAATTATGTGAGAATCACCAGCGAAGGGGCTTTGGCTCCTCCCATATGTAGGGAGCCAGGAGTACATGTTTTGACTGGACAGAACCAGTGGGCTTCCACAAAAGTGCTTGCCCTCCACACAGCTGTAATCATTTTATTTACCCAGCTGCCTGAGCTTGAACTTTCAGTGGCACATACATGACAGTGCAATCCTATTAAAGTGTGTTAGACAACTAGATAATGTATGTTGTATACTCTTGCAGTAGCACAGATGTTGGGGAGGGGGAGTCATTAACCAACATGGATATTTAGGTCTGGCTTGACAGTGCAATTGTCACCTGATGTTTTAACCTAAACCAACATTATTCTACAGTTCTTTGCTTCCACCAAATACATAGCCATTCCCATGATATTTACCTGCAATACTTCACATCACCACACAACACCTTTAAAGCCAGACCTACTGGCATTGCCAATGCTTGTTAAACCCTGTGGCTGCAATAATGTTAGCTCTAAGAAGGGTGCATACAAGGTGCCTTTGGATCTCTTTCCTGTCTACAGAAGGGCCTGCATATCACTTACACTTTCATTGCTGTATTAAAACCTTAACAAAGTGAGAAAGTCTTTCAAGTCACAAAACATTTTGACATTTCCAGGTAGCTTTTAATGGGTTCAGATGGGCGTTTTTATTTTACTTTGAAAGGAATTAAGGCAGGAATGAAAAGAATCGCACTTTCATCTTGGAGAGAATGGCTTATTTTTCTATAATATAATTAAAAGTTGCTCTTTATATAGTACTTTAATCAAAAGCACTTTACACAGAGCATGTATGTTTTGTTACCACTGCGCATTGAAACCTGGTGCTCAATTCTTTGAACTTACAATGACGAAAGTCAAAGTTCACTATGTCTGGTCCTGAACCCTGCAGGTCAAAACAAACACACACGCACACACACACACGTGCACACACACACGCACATGCACACACACACGCACATACACACACACGCGCGCACACACGCGCACACACACACACACACACACACGTGCATGCACACACACACTCTCTCTCTTCAGCAATAACCATCACAGCTAAATGTATATCCATGGCTTCAATGCTATGATCTAACAAACAGGAGATATGAAGCACAAAATCTTTTACCTTTAAAAAGGTTTTCTCAAGCTTCAGTAATATGCAAAGAACAGGTACCACGCAGGCAGTAGTAGTGCAAGCATCCCTAACAACCATAAATGTCATGTAAATCACTAGATGCAGTATTGGACTGTGTAACACAGCTACCCATTAGGTAGGCAATTTTATTGTGAAAGCAATTTAACACAACAACAGCGCTGCTCTCGGACCATTTATTAATACACCTGACAACCTCACCGTTGCGGACCCACCCTTCCCAGTGTGTGAAAATAAACTTTGTAAATGCAGAGCCCTATCAGTAAAAGCTTACACTGCCCCACTTTGCATTTTATTTATTTATATATGTCTTCTTAAACATACTTCATGGTGTCAATGTACTACAAAAGAAAAGATTATTCTAGAAACCATATTTTTAATTTCTTTATATGTTCTTTGCAATTAAAATGTGATTTGTAACGATACATATTGTTGCATACAGCACATGTTTAACATAAGCACATTACGTCCAACAAAATAACATATTTCCCAAAAAACAGACAGACATATCTACGGTCTCAGTAAAACAATGATTATCAAACAGATGACGATCAAAAAAAATAATTATATATATATTCACTGCAAAAAAACAAAGGTTACAGGGATGTTATAGTTAGGCTGACATTTCACTTGTAGAAAACCAGTGATGTCATCAGTGATGTCACTGACTGTGTCATGAGTGATGTAATATGGGAGGTCATAAGCAGTGCATTGCTGAGGTGTAAGTTATGGTTAGTTCAGGTAACAATAACTGCTGAATTTCTCTGGTTTTGTACAAGTGAAATGTCATCCTAACTATAACGTCCCTGTACCCTTTGATTTTTTTCAGTGAATTTCTAAGGTTTTTTTAAAATTATATTTCCTAACTTATAACGTCCCTATAACCTTTATTTTTTTCAGTGAATATATATATTACCTACTGGCGGTCGCCAGTAGGTAGTTATAGTTAGAACAGTTTCCATAGGAAAAGCATTTGACTTACCTATAACTTTGGCGTTGTTTGACCAATCTTCATGAATTTTCCAAAGCTGTGTGGGTCTGTGAGTGGTTTTGAGGGTCTATGAGAGGGTGTGTGAGTTGCTGAATGGGTGTGTGAGTGGTTGTGTGGGTGTGTAAACGATGTATAGGTCTGTGTGTGAGTTGTTTTGAACATCTGTGAGTGGGTGTGTGAGTGGCTGCGTGACATTGCCTGGGTGTATGAGTGGGTGTGTAAGAATTTGTGTGAGTGTCTGAGTGAGTGTGTGAATGGCTGTGTGAGAGGCTGTGAGTGGGTGTGCGAGTGGTTTTGTAGGTATGTGAGTGGGTGTGTGAGTAGGTGTGTAACTGGGTGTGTGAGTGAGTGTGTGAGTGAGTGTGTGAATAGGTGTGTGGATCTGTGGTAGAGTATTTTTTTTATTGGGTCTGGATTCCCGGATCTACCTGAATCGATGAGGATCCGAAGAAGGATCCGAGGAAGATAAGGGGAGGATTTGCGACTCATGTCGTGGTAAATAAAAAAGGTTTTTGATCAATTTCTTACAGACCCCTCCATTAGTCCCATAGGGTCAGGGTACCTCTACCCTGACCCCTTCTATCACTTTTTAACTTTATTTTCCCTCCCGGGAACAGAGTCCCGGTGAACAAAATGGCACCACAACTCTCCTCTCAGGTTGTAGCCAGCCAATCAATAGAATAGAAAAAAAAACGGAGAAATTCACACAAAAACTAGAGTTTACAGGAACGTTATAGTTGAGTTCAGATTTTACAGAAACAAAACCATAGATATTCGGCAGTTATAGTTATCGCAAGTAATTATAACTCGTGTTCCAAGGTAACTATACCCCACGCCCTCGCCATGCACAGCTAATTATCTATATATTAGATCACTCATGACATCTTCTATGACATATAATCAGAGAGGTATGAAAATATATATATATTATATGTAGGAACATACACATATACAGAGTCCACACTATACAATAATAGGTGCCCCAAAAAGGGTACACACAACGACAACAGCCGCCATGGACCGAAGGTGAGACAACGGCATGCTGGAAACCAGCCGCATGGCCCCATCTAAAAGGAGAGGGTAGGGAGGAAGCCACCCCCCCCCCACGAAAACCAAGGGAGCAGACAGAAACTGCACTAGCGACAGAACGGTACGATTAAGCAGTCAAGAGACAATTGAAAGAAAACCACAGGGGGAAAACAACCCTGCTAGACTAGAGAAATAAAGACCATAATGGAGGAATGGATCAAAGGGTCGAGTTGAACAGGGCCAACATAGGGGAGGTCTATGTAGAAAACCAGTCCCACATCGTAAAAAAAATAGCATTGGAAGACCAAAGCCAGAAATGATAGTCCAACCAAAGGGCCACTGTAAAGAATTGAAGTAAAAGATAGAGAGGCAGTGCCCACAGCCTAAGGACAAGAAGGCCAGAAGCAAATGAAAGTCTTCGTGTGCACGGGACAACCCGTGTCCGGCCAACAAGCCAGGGAACAACGTGATTGAGGATCCTGACGTCACCCAAGATCATACTTGGTATGCTTATTACTGCACGGGAGACAAGCCCCTAAATGGGTGAGAACTGCAAATGCGCTCGCAAGAAGTGGAGGAAATTTCCAGAAAAAAAGAATCCCATGGGATCACAAACTCCGTACAATCAAACCCCGAGTGGACGAGGAAGGAACCCATGTCCGAGAAGAACTAAGAGGAAAATGCGCCATAAACCCCCCAAAAAGGGTAAAAGGCACACCTGAAGAAAGATCAGCCAGCAACGAACTTTGGGGTTGGCATCGGAGGTGTCATAGAAACGGCTCCAATCCAAAAGTGAAAGCAACCACTGCTTCGCACAAGGCAGAAGCAGAGGAAAAACAGGCCATGCAGAGGCACAAAAGATGTAGGGTGGCCGAGTTGGCCACTTATGCCAAGATACGAACAAGGGATGGCCACAAGGAACCTACAGAAAAAGATGGTTCGGACAGGGGCCCTTCTCGCCCATGTATAGTGAGAACTAGCACAAGAAGCACCAACACCTGAAGAGAGAAAGAAGGAACACCACTCAGGGCGGAACCAGACAAAGAATCGTAGGCCAAGAACCATGCCCCTTCCCTTGCATCTTCTAGGAAAGAAGGGCAGCAAACAGGGTGGAAGGAAAGAACCCCCTGGCCAGTGCAGAGAAACACTCAATAAGGGAGAGCAAGAAGAACCCCTGTGCACCACCTTCCAACTCGCACCAGTGCACCAAGCACGGCATATGGAGTCCCCTACAAAGGGTACTACGGCATCAGAAACGTATTGAGGAATACCTGTAAGGCATACAGACTAAGTACCCTGTCGGATAGGGAACAAGGCAACAGCGCATCCACACAACAGCATGAAAACACCCCAAACAGAACTTAGGTGGAAAGCAAAGGACACTGTGCAGCCAGGGGCGTAGACACCAACCAGGGTCAGAAATGAAAACGCTTCCCAGAAACAATCAGGGACCACAAACTGTCATCAAAGGGACGAGTGAAAACTGGCACAGCTGTCCTCAATGATGTCACTGACCATGTCATGAGTGAGGTAATATGTGAGGTCATAAGCAGTGCATTGCGGGGGGGCATAAGTTATAGTTAGCTCAGGTGACTATAATTGCTGAATTTAACTGGTCTTGTACGAGTGAAATTTGAGCCTAACTATAATGTCCCTGTAACCCTTTGTTTTTTCAGTGAATTTATATGGGTTTTTAAAAAATTATTTTTCCTAATTATAACGTCCCTGTCCCTTTGTTTTTTTTTGTGTGAATTTCTAAGGGTTTTTAAAAATGTTTTCCCAACTGTAACCTTTGAGAGTGATTGTGTGAGTGGCTGTATAGGTCGGTGAGTGGGTGTGTGAGTGGTTGTATGGGTCTGTGAATAAGTGTGTAAGTGGCAGTATGGGTCTGTGAGTGGGTGTGTGTGTAAGTGGCAGTATGGGTCTGTGAGTGGGTGTGTGAGTGGTTTTGTGGGGGTGTGAGTGGCTATATTGGTCTGTAAGTGGGTATTTGAGTGGTTGTATAGGTGTGTGAGTGATTGTATGGATCTGTGAGTGGGTGTGTGAGTGGTTGTGTGGGTGATGCCATCAGTGATGCCATTTGAGATGTCATCAGTGAGGTCACTGTCCATGTCAAGAGTGATGTAATATGTGAGGTCATAAGCAGTGCATTGCAGAAGGCAGAAGTTATAGGTCAGGTAACTATAACTGCTGAAATTAGAGTCTAACTATAATCTGTAACCTTTTTTTTTCCAGTGAATTTTTAAGGTTTTTTTTTCATACTATTTCCTAAGTATAACGTCCTTGTAACCTTTGTTTTTTTCTGGGAATTTCTAAGGTTTTTTAAATTCTATTTCCTAATTATAACGTCCCTGTAACCTTTGTGTTTTTTTGTGAATTTCTAAAGGTATTTAATTATTTTTTCCTAACTGTATCCTTTGAGAGCGAGTGTGTGAGTGGCTGTATAGATCGGTGAGTGGGCGTTAGTGGTTGTAGTGGTCTCTATGAGTGGGTTTGTAGGTGTGTGACTGGGTGTGTGAATGGCTGTATGGTTTGGTGAGTGGGTATGTGAATGGCTGTGCAGGTCAGTGAGTGGGTGTGTGAGGGGCTGTATGGGTGTGTGAGTGGGTGTGAGTATCTGTATGGGTCTGTGATTGAGTGTGTGTGTGGCTATATGGGTCTGTGAGTGGGTGTGTGAGTGGTTTTGTGGGTGTGTGAGGGGCTGTATGGGTATGTGATTGCATGTGCGAGTAGCTGTGTGGGTCTGTGAGTATATGTGAGTGGCTGAATGGGTGTATGTGTAGGTGTCGGTATGGGTGCGTCAGTAGCTGTGTGAGTGATTGTGCCAGAACGGAGCTTACCTGCCTCTTTAACCAACAAGAGTCCACAGTTTTGCAAAAAATGTCTGTCCAACTGGAGCACTTTCTACTGCTTAATTAGTAAGTGCTACCTCATTGGGTAATACTTAGTGCATATTCTACAATACAGCTGCGTAATGGACCCTGAGGAAATGTCTCCAGTGACCTTGTGTGCATGTAATGTCGGCAATGTTATTGTTCTTCAAGCGTCTTGATCCACAATCTGTGATAACATGAATCCTTGTCTACAGAACAGGACGAGACAACAAAGAGGGGAATCTCTACCAAACAAGGGTACTGCCTCCTAACTATATGAACTAAGTGCTTCTTTATTTGCTAGAGATGTCCTCAAAATTCCTCTGCAACATGTCACCAAAATCGTGGCAAAATGCGCTCGGAGGCCTTTTGGTAAGCTGTCCATTAAAATGGGAAAAGGCGGAAAGACTTTTGCATACTACAAAGGAAAACCGGGCAGAGCCAAAAGAGCGGACCTTGCAGATGATTTTGGGCATTTGCATACTCAGGGTAATTAAAAGGGAGAACAATGTACTCTACTCTCAAGACAAGAAAGAAACCACTTGTCACAGTTACTACAGATCAGATTGCGCTCCAATAGATCAACAATGCATTCACCTCCAGTAAGGGTTTCAGATTGTTTTTCAACGTGGAATACGAGTGAAAACACACTTGCTTTGCTTTTGCCAAGCCCAAGAAGTTAGGATAATTTGTGCTTTACAGAAGTGGAGCTTCAACTGGGGCACCAGCTGTGTTTATATTTATAAGTGCTTCCCGTTGAGGTTTAATTTCTGTGAAATGAGCGTCAGGGCCAGAATGGAACCTCATTTTTTCCAAGAAGAGTCTATGGTTTTTCTGAAAATGTCTACCCAACTGGAGTACTTTCTACTGGTTACTTGGTAAGTGCTACCTCGCTGGGTAATTGTCTAGTACATATTCTTCACTAAAGCTGTGTAAAGGACCACAAGGTAATGTCTTCAGCGACCTTGTGTGCATGTAATTTTGGTAATATGATTGTTCCTGCAGCATCTTCATCCACAAATCTGTTATAACATGAATACTCGTCAAAAGAAGACAACAAGACTTTAAAGAGGTAATCCTCCACCAAACAAAGGTACTTTCTCCTAACTATATAAAGTAATTGTTTGTTTGGTTAGTGGAGATGGCCTTGTATTCCTCTGCATCAACAACGCGCCACCAGAATCGGCAGGAAACACGCTCGGAGGCCTTTTAGTAAGCTGTCCGTCAACGTGGTAAAAGGCAGGAAGACCTTTGCATACTACTAAGGAAAACGGGGGGTGCCAAACGAGCAGAGCTTGCAGATGATTTTGGGCATTGGGATACTCAGGGTAATAAAATGGCGACCCATGGTACCAGGTTTTATATTTTTCTGAGGGGAGGGGGGCCACGTGGCTCCCCCTCCTTTGGCTGATTTTGGCTTCGGGACCCCTAACCCTGTGGCCTGGCCATTTCATGCTGGGTGCCCTGGAGCCCACCCACAGCACCCACTCTTCAACGTTGCGGACCGCGGGGGAGCCTTAATGCCCCTGTGGTCCTTGACAGCTCCCCGCCTCCAGCGGGAGCCGGCATTGCTCCCACATGTAGGGAGCAGCAAAAAATGCTGCTCCCTGAGTGTGGGAGCAATTTTTTCATCTGTTTTGATGAAAAGTCCGCACACAGCGAGTGGGAGCAGTTTTCCTGCTCCCGCCCCTTGGAGCAGACTTAGTTTGCTCTCGCTTGGCAGTAGCTGTCAAAGCTCCCGCCGAGCGAGAGGAATCAGCCATCTCCAGAGAGTGGGCACCTTTGGGAGATAGGGGGTCGTTCCTTGGGGTGGCGGCCCCCTGGGTAATATATGATCCCAGGAGAGGGGCTGCGCTGCCCCCCTCCTTTCATTTTCAAGGGCTGGCCCGAGGGAGGTGGTGGTCTCGGGGCCCAAAACAGCCCGGGAGGGGTCCAAGGCCGTACATGGCCCGGGAGGAGGCCCCAGGGAGGTGGTTGTCCCCAGTCCCTTACAGGCAATGAGGGGGATCTGCCTGCCCCCCTCCTTCTTAATGAACAAGCCCCTATAGTTAAAGCCCTGGGGATGTGCTGGTCCCAGGGCACTTTTAAGTGCATGGAGGTGGGCTGCGTGCGCCCCCTCCCTTTGAATTTCTAAACGCTTGCCCCCGGGACCTGGCCCATCCGGGGCCTTAAAAAAAACAAGCGCAGTGACATTCAGCAGTTATTGTTATCTGAGCTAACTAACTTACGCCCCCGAAATGGACTGCTTTTGATCTCATACATTACATCAATCATGACATGGTCAGTGACATCACTGATGACACGCGCATGGGGATCAGCTCCATGGTTAGATTGTTTTTTCTGCGTGAAGGATGAGGATGTATATCGAGCACAGAGATACAGAATAAGATGACTATGTGAAGGAAGACCAATTATGAAAGAATAAGATCTGCAATGTCAAAAGTCTTCCGGGGAAGAGTATGGCCGCATGTAAATCTACAGCACTGCACGGCACGAACAGATGCTTACAGGCTAAGTAAAACATTTTGTTTGTGGCATGTGTAGCTGTAGATACACATGCTGTGAAGTGACTGTAAAGGAGCCCTTCCTAAAAGCAGTGGTTAGCCTGAGGATGTTTCAGAAGATTGAAAGAGCGAAGGACATCCTATCGGACATTAGCTTGTTAGCGAGCTAAGACATCCACAAAGCAATGTTTAGTAAATGTGTGGGAAGTAGACAGGGAGCTGCTGTATATGTCAGCAACATAAACATTACCCAAGAAAGCCTTAGAAGCTCCTTTTGTATGGGTTAAGTGGGGTCTGTGAGGGGCAGGCGAAGGTCTTTTTGCTTTGGCATAACATGTCTGTATGCATTTGATCAACCAGCATGTAAAACCTGCTCTTTGTGTGGTTTGGAGGAGACACAGAGCTGTTGTGTTTTACGGAAGGACTTTGTCCTGTCAACGTAATACATGAGGGCTCTTTTGACAATTAAGGTGTGAAGAGCTCGTTCTGCTACTGACTCTGGATGAGGGAAAAACACTGGAAGTTCTATAGTCTGATTAAGGTGGAAACTGCATACCACCTTAGGAATGAAATTGGGATCTGTCCTGAGTACTACCCTATCGTTATGTACTTGGAGAAGGGCTCTTCCAGGGTAAGAGCCTGCAACTCACTAATACACCTAAGGGAAGTAATGACTACCAGGAAAGCCACCTTCCAAGAAAAAAACTTAAAGGAGAAGAGCGTAGCGTCTCAAAAGTAGGGCACATAAGCCTTTTCAGAACAATGTTGAGGTTCCACACTGGGGCAAGTGGCACCCTTGGTGGAATAATCATTTTGAACCCCTTCATGAAAGCTTTAATAAAAGCAGATGTGTCAACTCACACTGTTCCACCGTGTATCACACAATTTCGCTCCCTTCACACCGTCACCTGGTGAGGAGCCAAAATCACACAGTGGCAGGGAACACAAACTCAACTGTAAAAAGTGGATTTCCAGCTCGTTTTTGGAGGCAGTAAGCAGTTGGTGTCCATTAAAGGGTGTGAAATCACCTTAGGACATCGGCAACAGCATCACTAACGCTTTGTTTTTTGTTTCTTTGGGTGGGGGCCTTGGTGAGGGCCTCTCAGTTAGCTCTTTGTACCAGGCCCAGCTCTCTCCAAAGCCCCGCCCCCTCCTCACAGGGTGAAATAATTTTTTTACATTGACAGGTATGTAACAGGAACCCAGAAAAGTGAAGTGTGTTCCCTGTTTTGCAGGTAAGCAGCAACAGCCACCAGGTGAAGTCTGGTGGAAGTATAAGCAAGGCTTGACTACTGCAAGTGAAGCAGATAACAATGTCTTGGACTGCTAGTTTTGTGGGGGTCAATATGCCTAGGAAGACAGTAGTGCACAAATGGCTTCCACTTGGCTGCATAGCAGGCTCTGGTCATAGACCTAACACTCTGAAGGCAGATTGAGGGACTCAAACTCTAGGACTTTATGAGCCAAATCGCAAGGCTGAGCTTTTTGGGATTGGGATGCCTGAGTGTGTCCTGATTTTGGGAGAGAAGATCCAGCATGTTTGGCAGCTTCTCGAGGGACAACAGAGAGAGGTCAAGGAGGGAGGTCAACCAGGGCTGCCTGGCCCAGGTGGGGGTTACTATGATGAGAATGAGGGTTGTTTGCCGAAACCTCAGAACCACAAATGGAATAAGTGGGAGAGGCAGAAAAGCGTAGGTAAAAATTCCTGGCCAGTTCATCCACAGTGCAATGCCCATGGGCTGTGGAAACCCAGAGGTGAAATTTGGGTATTTTGTGTTTTCAGCGGTGGCAAAGAGGTCTATATGGGAAAACCCCCAACAACACAAGTATTGGAGTAGGACTTGAGGGTGGAATTCCCACTTGTGGAAATGTTGCTGCAGCCAGCTGAGGAGGTCTGCAAAATTGCTGTCTGCTCCCGGTATGTAATTTGTCAGTAGATGAACTCTGTGATGGATCGCCCAGCTCTAAATGCCCTGGGCTAGAGCAGACAGTAAGTGTTGCCCTGTTTCTGTAGGTAGAACATGGCAGACATGTTTTGCGAATGAGTACTACCTTGTGTTGGATGTGAGGGAGGAAGGCCTTGGCGGTTAGCGGAATGGCTAGCAACTCCAGTTGGCTGATGAGAAGACCCTTTTGGTGGAGCGACTAACTCCCTTGAATGGTCAACTCCTATGAGTGCTCCCCCCAACCAGTGAGAGAGCCATCCGTTGTGATGGTCATCTGCGGTACTGGATCCAAAAAGGACTGTCCTTGCAACAGGTTGTTGGCATTCCACCACGGCAGAAAACGAGAGTACGAACCCAATTCAATACTAGATCTTCCCAATGATCCTCAGCTTGTGACCACTGTGCTACTAGGCACTTTTGTAACAGGTGCATGTGTAACCTGGTATGTGGGACTATGGCAATGCAGGAGGCCATCATGCCAAGGCATGACCTTTCTGACCATTACCTGACAATCTGGCTGAAAAAGCGGAAAGCATGCTTTCCTTGTGACAGTCTAGTATGGCCCCTAGGAAAGGTGGGACCTGTGGGAGCTGGAGATGAGACTTTTCTGTATTGATGGCAAAGCCTAGGCTGTGTAATAGATCTATGGCAACTTAAGTGTGTGCTAGGCACTGCCATTGCGTTGCACCCTTGATCAGCCAATCATCTAAGTAAGTAAAGACGAGGATGCTGTTCCGTCTGAGGTGAGTGGCTACCAAGGTAAGACTCTGGATGAACACCCTGGGGGCTGTGGTTACCCCAAAGGGCAGCACTTTAAACTGATACTGGTGACCACAAACTGGAGGAACTGGCAATGAGTAGGGTAAATGGGCATGTGAAAGTAGGCACCCTTCAGGTCGAGAGCGGTCAGGAAATTGCCTTGCTGTAGTAGAGGAATGACATCCTGGAGTGTCACCATGTGAAAGTGTTTGGACAGGACGTATTTGTTGAAGGGCCTGAGAACGAGGGACCCTTCCTTTTTGAAAACGAGTAAATAAAGGGAGTATACCCTTTTGCCGTGGTGT
Source organism: Calotriton arnoldi (assembly GCA_963921515.1). Classification (NCBI taxonomy): domain Eukaryota; kingdom Metazoa; phylum Chordata; class Amphibia; order Caudata; family Salamandridae; genus Calotriton; species Calotriton arnoldi. The sequence continues at coordinate 822,318 of CAWUFW010008127.1, forward strand.
TGTGGCGGCACGGGTTCTATCACCCCCTTGTTGAGTAGTACGTGCATCTCCTCTTGAAGCAGACGCTGATGCTCTGGGGAGAGTTGGTGTCTGTGGAGGGCATGGTTGGTGGTGTTTGCATGTGTTCTAGGTAGTACCCCTCTGCTATGATGTTGAGAACCCACTGGTCCAAGGTAATCTCTCTCCAGTGGGACAGAATCCCTTGTAGTCTTCAACCGACAAATGTTAGATGGTTGTGGGGGTAAGGGTGTGACTGTTTTGCAGGTGTGATCCCTTTGGGGGCTATATCTTTGCCCCTATCTCTACCATTGTTATTTTTGTACCCTCCCCTGTAATACCTTGTGAGAAGGAGTGTGTTGCTGCTGTTACCTGGGGAATGAAGTGAATGATTCAGGGGTATTGGTCTTTGCCCCTGTATGGTATTGTGAGTAGCAAAAGAAGCTGCAAGTGGACAGGGGATGTAGGGCACCCATGGCTTTTGCCATCTCAGTATCCTTTTTTATTGTTTTCAGCATCTGTTCAACTTGTGGGTTGAGCTCCCCGTTAAAGGGCAAGTTGACCAGATGCTGCTGCACCTTTGGCTTAAAGCCGGAAACACGCAACCAGGCGTGACGGCAGTATCTGCCGTATCAGGGGCACACTGAATGTTAGCATTGGAGATGAGCTTACTCTCCGCTACCAATTCCTGACCCTTTTTCTGTTCTGGTCTGAGAGGTGTTGAAGCAACTTCTCCATTTCATCCCATTGGTCCCTATCATACCAGGAGAGTAGATATGTCAATGCGTAGAAGACTGGGCGGCGACGTGTTTTCCTGCCATGTCTATCTTTTACAACAAGGAGTCAGGTGGAAGTTGCCCCCGATGTAAGGAGGGTTGGAAAGGTATGGTTTGTACTTTTTGTATTGACCCCAGACGTAATGGTACAGGCTTTTACTGACTCCATAAAGATATCTGGAGCTGACTTGTGCATCGCCTTAAGCATAGGCAAATATTGTCTGGGCATCTAAGTGGAGGAAAGGCTTTCCATAAGGAGGTCGTCCTCCTCGGTTTATTTGTGCAACTTCACCTTGTTAAAGGTGGCTGTCCTCTGCAATATCATGGTAATAAGTGGTGTCGTCCGGCAGGAAAGGCTTGGCCGGGTATAGGTCAGGGTCCGTTTCCCCAGGGGGATCGACGTTATAGTCGTCCCACGGGTCATCATGGGGACATGGGTCCCCACGCATATCATATGACCTAGGACCAACAATCACTAAACCAAAAGGGAGGTAACCTGGAGGTGAATCAGGCTACTGGTAATACTGGGGAGGGAGGGCGGGAGGAGGATGAGAAGTAGGCAAAGGAGGAGAGGGAGGAGGAGGAAAAGAGGTGCCTTTATCATGGCGCCGAGGCTTCTTGGGCGCCGGCTCCTACAGTGGATTGATGGCTTCCTCAAAAGTCAATTTCCTTTTGGGAGGAACAGGGTCCTTCGCCTTAGGATGAGGCCAAGCGAGGATCCATCCGGTCTGGGGGTGGAAAAGGATTCTCTGCTGAATGGCGTTGAGTTCTTAGTGCAGATGCTGGAGGATGAGCTGTTCGTGTTCCTCATAGGTGGTGGTAGAAGCTGCCCTGGATGATGGTTGTTTCAGCACTGAATATCTTGACTCCAATGCTGGGTTTGAGACTGGTTTCGACATTGAAGCCGAAGAGGTGGTCGAAGTCCATGGGTGTGGGTTCAATGAGGAATTTGGCGCCAATATCTGGGAGGGTAGTAGGTCCAAAGAAGTTCGGTGCCAACCATGGCCTTGTGGGAGTTGTGGACCAGAGGCCTCATGACAGGCCTGTGAGCTAGATGCTGCACCCCCTCGAGGTCGATGCTCAGCTTCGGAGTGGTGTCGAGGGGTGGAAGGTGGAAAGTCAGTAATTACTGCGGCCGACTTAATGAAGGATACTGGACAGGCGTCGGCTCGTCCTCTTCAGTGCCAGAGACTGAGCTCTCTTCCAGTGAGAATACCTGGGCCTCAGCAATGGACCTTCTGGGCTGTAGGTCGTCCTCAATGCACTGGTCTCCAAAGAGTTCTGGCGTATCCTCCGCTTCTTGTTGCACCATCAAAGCCAAGGTGATGCGTCAAGCACAATGGTAGCAAAGAGTCTTTTTGTTTCCAAAGGAAAGGCACGCCGAGCAGGAGGCCTCCCAATGGTCCAGGGACAGACAAAGGTTGCAAACCTGTTGGAGGTCTGTACTCAGGTATTTTGCTCAACACTTCAGGCGGTAGCGAAATGAAGTCCTGTCCATCACAGACACATTCTCTAGGGTCGAGAAACCGTCTGGGGCATCGAAGGATCTTGGAGCCAAAGAAAAGGATGCGCAACACTTGGGACCAAATAGTATATGTGACAATTGTTACTACCGACGCGTGTGAAGGAAATGAATGTGCCTGGACACAACACCATGTGACGTTGACCCAGAGCTTGGAGGGACACTTCTGAACCAGACGGCGGAGAAAAAACAATCTAACAATAAATCTGATGCCTATGCGCATTACCAGAAATAGGTGGAGTCACTAAACCTCGTGACTCGAAAGACTTCTTAGAAGAAAAACAACTTGCAGTTGTCCAAGCCCAACACTAAATAGCAGGAGTATGAACAGCATGTGCATCTACAGCTACACATGCCACAAATATATATATATTATATATATATACATATATATATATATATATATTTTCACTGAAAAACCATAGGTTTCAGGCTCGTTATAGTTAGAAATTAGCATTTAAAAACCTTAGAAATTCACTGAAAAACCATAGGTTTCAGGCACGTTATAGTTAGTTGGACATTTCACTCATACAAAACCATAGAAATTCCACCGTTATAGTTAGTTCAGCTAACTATAACTCGCGCCCCCGCAATGCACTGCTGATGACGTCACATATTACATCATTCATGACATGGTCAGTGACATCACTGATGACATCACTGATGACATCTCAAATGACATCACTGACGACATCATCCACGTGAAAATCTGATGCACCTCCTCACACTCTAATATAACCTTTCATACACCCACTGTAAAATACAGACTACCATTTTCTAGATCATTGACACACCAATACCAGTTAATACATACGCACTCACTGATTGCCCCCAATCCCATGAGAAGGACTGGAACAATATCTTGGCCGGAATACCCAAGATATCCAGAAACACATGTTTCAAACTGATAAAACTACTATGTCTTCAACAGAGCCTATCTGACACCTGAGCGCATACATCGATACTTCCAGGTAGAGGATGTGGCCTGCCCACGATGTGGCGAAGTGCGAGCCCATATTATGCACATATTTTGGTCCTGCTCCCACCTGTGAGAATACTGGGAAGGGGTGGTGCAGCTGGTGAGTGAGGTAATTGATAAGGAGATCCCCTGTTCACCTGCGCGCTGCTTATTGGGATGGTTTCCCCACACAGCTAAAACTAAAGTTACTAGTAGGTTCCAGGACCTGGCCTTCGTGCTAGCAAAGCGCGAGATAACTAGAAACTGGAAAACCTTGAGAGGCCCTAGCCTAATCGCTTGGAGAAAAGAACTCCTAAAATGGGCAGGATCCGAAGGACGAGTATTGATGAGAGAGGCCAAAAGGGGCTTACGACATATAGAGGTGGCCAGAGCCTGGTAGATCCTCATGCACGTCCTAGAGCGCCCAGGGGAGGGGGTCCAGGAGGACGTGGAGGGGACAAACCAGTAGAGCCGGGTACCTGACATAGGAGCATAGCCAGCACCCATATTGCCCGGACGGTTATCATCTCAAACAGATCTCATAGTCATACACATTAATTTAGCGGGACGACGTACTGGGAACGAGCCCAAGTTGGCCATGGCTGCATCCGCACACCCAAGATACAATCACAGCACTCACAACTTGCAGGGAGGGGAGGGGGGAATAGGGGTTGTAGATACAACATGAGATATGACTATGTAGTACTCGGATGAGCAAATACTAGATAAGCTGTCAAACGAGTACATAATGAGTACCATGTTGGATATTGCTGAACTGCTTTGATGTTTTTGAAAGATGATCAATAAAATCTGTTTTAAAATAAATTAGTCTCTGAGTGGGTCTCTAACTGGGTGTATGAGTCTTTGAGTGGGTATATGAGTGGCACATGGACCTCTGAGTCTGTGAGTGGGTGCAACAGTGTGAGTGGGTGTATGAGTGTCTGAGATGTTATGCCAGTGTGTGTATGAGTCTTTAAGTGGGTATGTGAGTGGGCACATGAATCTTTGAGTGGGTATGTGAGTAGGCACATGAGTTTCTCTGAGTAAGTGGGTGCAAGAGTCTCTGAGTGGATATGTGAGTGGGTGTATGAGCGTCTGAATTGGTATACGAATGGGTGTATGAGTGTCTGAGTGGGTATGTGAGTGGATATATGAGTTTGTGACCAGACTTATGAGTGGGTGCATACGTGTTGGAGTGGGTCTGTGAGTGGGTGTATCAGGCTTTGACTGGGTCTGTGACTGGGTGTATGAGTCTCATAGTGGGTCTGTGAGTGGGTGTGTGAGTGTGTGAGTGAGTGGGTTTGTGAGTGGGGGCATAACTCTAAGTAGGTCTCTGAGTGGGTGCCTGAATGGGTCTGTGAGCTGGTAGATTAGTTTCTGAGTGGGTATGGAAGTAGGCACATGAGTGTCTGAGTGGGTAAGAGTCTGTGACCAGCGAGTGTGTATGTATATATATTTTCACCAGTATTTGCAATGTCGCCGCGATAGTTGCGACTTCCCCGTAACGGTACACGAGGGTGGCGCACTTTGTTGCAAATATCGTGCGTAGTTAAAAAATCTATTTTGGACAAATAACTTGTGTTACTACCACCCCTATTTCTGAAACATGGGGGTCAGAGTACCACCACCCTGATCCCTTATGTTAGGTATCAAAGAAATTTTCAGCCCTGGGAACTGTTCCCAGATCGATAAAATAGCAGCATCAACTTTCTGTTCAGGTTACAGCCAGCCAATCACAGCATTCCTGTTGAAGTGCACATTCGCAATTATCCGCGATGTCGCAGCGAAATATCCTTAAACACAGTTATCACTACATTTTTCAACATACATTTCTCAAGAAAACTGAACGGATTTACACCAAATAACAAAAAGCATAATCTGCGTAACAACATCTAGCTTTCTGCCACATTTGGTGTAATTCTTTTTTTTATTATTTAAATAATTTTTATTTATTTTGCAATATATTCTTTTTTTTAATTTAAATAATTTTTATTCATTTTGCAATATATTACCACATTTGGTGTAATTCTGTGCAGCGGTTCAGGCTGTAGGTTCAACTACGTGTCCTATGGGAATTAATATGAGAAAATACACTTTTTTTAGCCCCTTTTTCTCGGCCCCCGCTTAACAGATGACCACGATACTTCCCATGCACAACAAGATTACTAAGACACTTGTTTTGGACAATTTCGTAAAGATTCATCAACTGGTGTCAAAGATATAGGCAAGTCAAAAAACGATTTTCCTATGGAAAGTAGAGCCTAATATTTTATATGTTAATATATATATTCACTGAAAAAACGATAGGTTTCAGGGACGTTATAGTTAGAAATTAGCATTTAAAAAACCTTGTAAATTCACTGAAAAAACCACAGGTTTCAGGGACGTTATAGTTAGTTGGACATTTCATTCGAACAAAACCAGAGAAATTCGGCCATTATAGTTAGATGAGCTAACTATAACTCATGCCCCCGCAATGCACTGCTGATGACGTCACATATTACATCACTCATGACATGGTCAGTGACATCACTGATGACATTTCAAATGACATCACTGATGACATCATCCAGTAACTGATTTTTAAAAAAAGTTTAATATATATATATATATGCGCCAAGGTTTATAGAGGAATGAGTGGGTGTATCAATGTCTGAATTGATAATTTAATAATTTAGTGGGTGTGTGACTGACTGTATAAGTGAGTGAGTAAACGTGTCTTAGTGAATATATGGGTGAATGACTAATCTGTGTAAATGTCTACATCAGTCTGTCAGTTGGTGTGTAAGTGGCTGCATGGGTTGGTGAGTAGGTAGATGAGTGTCTATATGGGTTATTGATTAGTTATCTGAGTACCTGTATGGGTGCCTGAGGGGGTGTGTGACTCCCTGCATGGATGAGTGAGTGGGTGATTCACTGGGTATATGGATTCATGAGTGCGTCTGTGAGGGGCTGTATGGGTGACTGACTGTGCATATGGCTGTGTTGGTGAGTGAATGGATGTCTCTGTGGTATATGTGTAAGTAACTACATATGTGAAAGGCAGTATATGTGAGTGTTGGTGTATATAAGTGAGTAAATGTGAGAGTGAGTGATTGTGAGAGTGGCTGTATGGATGAGTGTGTGCTTGTGTCAGTGATTGTAGAAGAGAGTAACTATGTGTTACAATCTGCATGAATAAGTGAGGTGGTGTGTGTATAACTGTATAGGTGACTAAATGGCAGTGTTAGTGATTCTTTGGTTGACTGACTGAGTAAATTTGTGGGTGAGTGGCGGTGTGTGGGTGTCTATATGGGTGTATGAGTGCATATATCAGCGGCTGTATTGAGTGATTGCGTGTATGAGTGACTATATGGGTTAGTGAGTGGATGTGTGTGTAGACCTATAAATCAGTGAGTGGGTATGTACTAACTGGTATTTATGTGTCTATGGTTTCGAGAATGCTAGTCTGTATTTTAGAGTGGGTGTATCAAAGGTTATATCAGGGTGTGAGGAGGTGCATCAGATATTATGTGGATGATGTCATCAGTGATGTCACTGACCATGTCATGAGTGATGTTATATGTGACGTCATCAGTAGTGCATTGCGGGGCACGAGTTATAGCTAGCTCAACTAACTATAACGGCCGAATTTCTCTGGTTTTGTACGAATGATAACGTCCCTGAAACCTGTGGTTTTTTCAGTGAATTTCCAAGGTTTTTTAAATGCTAATTTATACCTATAACGTCCCTGAAATATATGTTTTTTTCAGTGAATTTCTAAGGTTTTTTAAATGCTAATTTCTAACTATAACGTCCCTGAAACCTATGGTTTTTTCAGTGAATTTCTAAGGTATTTTAAATGCTAATTTCGAACTATAACGTCCCTGAAACCTATGGTTTTTTCAGTGAATTTCTAAGGTTTTTTAAATGCTATTTCTAACTATAAGGTAGTAGTCGTGTTTGCAGAGTGGTGCAGAAAGGGGCCTGGGCCTCTGACCAGCACTCAGGAATTCCACACCGTAGGACTTACAGGACCACTCTCAGCAATCCAGCTGTGTGGGGCTTACTGGAGGTACCAGGAGGGCTACTTGGCCACCAAAGTCCCTCAGGAGTAAAGTGGACTTCATCCCCCAACCAGTACTGTGCCAGGAGGCGCGTTTGCAGAGTGGTGGAGAAAGGTGAGCGTGGCCTCCGAAGACCTCTTAGCAATCCCACTGTGTGGGACTTACTGGAGGTAACAGGAGGGGTAGTTGGCCCCCAAGGTCAACCCTGGGGGCCAACTATCCCTCCTATTACCTCCAGTAAGTCCCACACAGCGAGATTGCTAAGTTGTCATAGCAGGCCACGCCCCCTTTCCCCACCACTCTGCAAACACACTCCCTGGCGCGCTCTTGGATGGGGATTAAAGTCCCCTTCGCTGCTGGGGGTCCTTAGGGGCCAACTAGCCTACCTGATACCTCCAGTATGCCCCAGAATAGTGGGATTGCTGACAGGTGGACACAGGCCACGCCCCCTTTCTCCACCACTCTTGAAACGCGCCTCCTGGCGCGTTCTTGGTTGGGGGATTAAGTCCCCTTGAATCCTGAGGGTCCCTGGGGGCCAACTAGCCCACTAGGTACCTCCAGTAAGCCCCACACAGTTGGATTGCTGAGAGTGGTCCGAGGCCACGCCCCCTATTTACACTACTCTGCAAACACGCCTCCTGGCGCACTGCTGAGGCACTCTCAGTACACTTGGGGTGAATAAATCAGCTTTTTTTAATGAAGACCTGACCAACACATATGAAGGCATTACAGGAGTATTAATAATAGCCTGTTTTTAATTGTGCACTATCACTACTTTCACTAGTTTTATAAATATTGTATATAGGGTGAGGAAGCAATGTATGCATTAATACGTTTGTGACTATGTGTCTGATTTGTTTTATTTTTATTTTTATATAGGTCCCGAAGTAATGAACTTCTGGCAAGTGGAAAGCAAAAGGATGCCAAAATATCTGTCAAGTAAACACATAAAATGTGCAGGTTTCATGGACCGAATGATCATATTTTGTTGCTGTGTAGGCATTGTTGCAGCTACTATAATTTTGTGTATGCCCACAGGGGCAGAATTGAGGCGGTGGTTCTCTGGGTTTTTTGGCGCATAATCCATGGTTTGCGTCTAGAATGATAGACGGTAATTAACCAGTTATTTTCAGCATTTGATTGTGCCCGGAACGAATTGAGGAAATTAAGCACTATAGTGAATGTTCCTTTAAATGTTAGCCCACTTGGGCAGAATTGTTCGTGCACACAACTACCCAATGCATAAAGTTGTAATTGTTATGTTGAAAAATGTGAGGTGCCGAATTGATGTACCACTCGAATAACATGTATTATATTCTTGGGTGTAAATAGTAATTTATTTTTATTTGATTTTTATTTTTACTTGACGATGGCTGAAATTATCATGAATTTACAACTTGCCAAACGAAATGTAATTAATTTCGGGAGTATGTCTTCCATGTTTATTTTTTCAATGTCACATGATTATGCTATAAGGAAGTCATTGTGGGCACGCCCAACTACCCGTGAGCAAGGAGCGCTGCTCCGAAACGCGTAGGGTGTAATTTGCCAATAAATCACGACTGCAGCAGAACGAAGGGCTCTGGCGTGTTTGTTTTTTACTTACAAACGGACATTGGTTGGAATATATATATATATATATATATATATATATATATATATATATATATATATATATATATCACCCAGTGGCGGTCAGCGGTTCCATAGGAAAAGAGTTTTTGTGTTGCTCATAACTCTGCCCCCAGTTGATGAATCTCCACGAAACTTTACAAAACGGTTCTACTATTTCACTAGTTTATGCAAAGAAAGTGTGAGGTAGATCTGTCAAGTGGGGGCAAAAAAAAAGGTGGGGGGTTCCAAAACGTAAAATCCCCATGCATTTTCCATAGACTTCTTTAAGAAGGGCTACAGCAAAAACTGCTGAACGGAATTACACCAAATTTGGCAGGAAGCTAGATCTTGGTGAACAGATAGTGCTTTCTGTGACTTAGTATAAATCCGTTCAGTAGTTTTTGAAAAATTAAGGTAAAAAAAATATAGAAATCTGGACAGATGGGTCCACAAGAGTTTCGAGGGGCTCTCATGGGAGCGCTAATTCAAAAATAGAGCGACCTGATTGGCTTAGGGAGCTTTATTTCCCTTGGGACATCCCACTCCTGCGGGAGTCTGACTTCTGTAGTAAAGAGTGCAATGATTGGCTGCCATCAACATGAGGAAAATGTTGCTGGCAGTCATTATAGGACTGAGGGACTTAGGGCCTCATTATGATGGCGGAAGGCCCGCCTCCGACAGCCTGTCGGTGGCGGGCCTTCCGCCATCATGCTGCTGTTTTCCCCCTGCCAAATTATGATGACGAGGGGAATCGTTGGTGCAGCGCGGCGGTCGTAAAGACCGCCCGCCACGGTTCCGCCAGGCGGTCCCTTTCTGACCGCCTTGCGGAACTACAACATAGGCTCACATTGCAGCGGTGCCTTGCAGGCACTGCCGTAGGGATTAGGATATCCCTTTCATCCATTCGTTTTGCAGCGGCCAAACCGCCGCAAAACGAATGGCGGAAATGGATTTGGGGGCCCGTAGCGGGCCCCTTGGATCCCTGGGACTGGGTCAAGGGCACTGGGGGGCACCTATGGTTCCCCCTACATATCCCTGCACCATGTGGCAGGCACCGCATGGTGCCTGCCACGTAGTGCAGGGATATGCAAGTGCCTTTAATTTTGCATTGCGGCGGGGGCTGCTGTACGCATCCCCGCCACAATGCAAAATATAGGTGATGCGACCGCCATGGTGGCGGTCGCGTCGTAATTTGTATTGTGGGGAGGCCGCCTCATGGGCTGCCGGTCCCAAATCCGACACGATGGTGGACGGACGGAAGTCCGTCCGCCATCGTAATGTGCCCCTTAGTTCCCTGTCCTGAATATGTAAAAAAATAAAATAAACTAAGGGGGCAAGGTAGGGATACCATGAACCATAGGTCCCATAAGGGGGATCCAGAGGGACCCCCCTGGGCCCAAAATAAAAATAAATCTGCAGTTTCTGCCACAAACTCGCAGGACAAAATGGCGGTTCGGATAGCTTTCTTTTATTAAGGGGAGGGGGCCGTGGAGAGCCCACCCCCGGGACACAACAGTTTCCCTGCGCATGGAAATCTGCGTTTGCTCCTGCTTGGCGGGAGCTTTTTTGACTCTCCCACCATGCTGGAGCAAAGACAAAGGGCCTGGTCATGAGTTGCCGTTCTTGCAGCGGGCCGCTACGCCAGCGCCCCGCTGCGAGACTGCCAAACCCATTGTCTGACTGCCCGCTGGATTACGAGTATAATCCAGGCGGGAAGTCCTGCAGCGACGGGGCCTTTCTAAGTCTCATAGAGAGCCTTAGGAAGGCACCACCATATGAGCAGCGCAGTCCGTTCCTGCGCATACAGAAATGCACAATGTTGTACATTTCTTTCCGTGCAGGAACAGGGGGTGCAAAAATACAGGGGGGCACACCATGTGCCCCCTGCATGCACCCCCATGCACAGAGGCATCAAGGGGCCCTGTATGGGCCTCCAGAGGTGCCTCACCACCATCATTTCCATGGTGGGGCTCACTGCCATGGAAAGAGTCGCAGTGAGGCAACTCTGTGCTGCTGCAGCAGCACCACCAGCATATTGCAGCCTCAGACTGCTGCGCCACCACCGCGGGATCAAGGATCCCGGTAGTAGCAGCAGTTCAGTGGCAGTCCAACCACCCTACTGGTAGTAGGTCCCATGAACCGCAAAACTCTTAATTGAGCCCAAAGTCTGCTCCTAGTGGGCGGGAGCTTTCAACATGCCCCCACCAGCTGGGAGCAGACTTTTGATCTTTTGATCTGTTGCCCTGCCCATACGGATGCAGGTATGGAAACAGATCAAGAGATTGCCCCAGGCCGGAGGGAACATCATAAGTAGCTGCTCCTGGGGACTGGAGTATGTGAGGAGCTGGCTGGGGCCTAGGGGTCCCTTGGACATACCCCACAGCCACCCAATGAGTATATGGTGGGTGCCGTAAGTGGGCACCAGGGCACCCACTTTCAATTAATGTGGGCCTTGGGGGATGGGGTTCCCAAGGCCGAAAACAGCTCGGGGAGGGGGGTCGTGCAGCCATCCTCCCCTATAAGAAAAGTAGTGGCCCTGAGGGATAGAGTCCCCAAGGCCTTTTAAAGCCTTGGGAAGGGGGGCTGCGTGCCCCCCTCTTCTTTAGTATAAAAAAACGTCACTGAGGGATGGGGTCCCCAGGGCCTAATAATGGTTAGGGGAGGGGGGCACACAGCGCCCCTCGTCTTTAATTTTAAAAAAAGGCCCTTGGGGATGGGTTCCCCAGGGCTTATAGATACTTGTGGAGGAGGCCAAACTGCCCCCTCCCCTTTTTTTTACTAAGTTTTGACCCCCAGAGACGGGCTCCCCAGGGCATATAATGGCTCAGGCAGGAGGGGATATATATATATATATATATATATATATATATATATATATATATTATATACACACAAAAAAGAGATGCAACAGAGATAGGCAGTCAAATGGCCAAAGAAATGTTCTTGAGTCTTCAGATGATATATAAGGTTTTTCTTTATTGGCTTCAACCACGTACACGTGCAGCCAACGCGTTTCTCCCTAAACAGGGCTTCATCAGGGCACTAGTAACACCACCAGACGGTTCTTGGGGTGTGGAGATTCACTTCAGAATGGATGTCCCACTCGAGATACTGTGGTCTTTGGGTCAATCAATGAAGAACCTTCAATGGGTTGATTCAGGTTCAATTGGAAGCAAAAATAGCGTCTCTGATAGCATGATCCATTAGGAACGTCCTGTAAGAACTTGTGTGGACATCAAGTACTCCCTCACATGCAGGAGACGTGAATAATTACAGGTCTGAGCCATGTTCGGCTCTCGTGTCTTCAAAAACCGCATAGAACGGACTGATGAATAATCGGTCAACTCATAAACTTATATATAGCCCTGGGGGTGGGGTCCCCAATGCCACAATATGCCGCACGGACCCCTCCCCTTTAATAATAAAAAAAGGGGGCCCTGGGGGATGGGGTCGCTAGGGCCTAATGAGGCTCGGGGACATGCGGCCCCCCTTCCCTTTTTTGGGGGGATCGCCCCGGGGATGGGATCCCCGAGGCCTAAAAAGCTAAAAAGGCTCAGGGAGGAGGGGCACTCGGCCCCGTCCCCTTTGTTCTTTTAGTTGGCCCTGAGTGGGGTCCCCAGGGCGTGAAGGCCAAACTTATGCTGCACACAGCAAAGGCTGCTTTCCGGAGATTTGGCCTGCGGCTAACCCAGCATTGCATGGGGTGGTGGGGGGGTTACATATGGTAATTAAAATATTACTTTATATTAAAAAAACCTAGGCACTCACTGAAAAAAACAAAGGTTAAAGTAACATTATAGTTAGGTGTGATAAAAAGATGTTTAAAAAAAAAACCTTAGAAATTCACTGAAAAAACAAAGGTTAGAGTGATGATATAGTTAGCTGAATATGTCAGTGCACTCTTTTTGGATGATGTCAACAGTGATGTCATAGAACAGATCATGAGTGATGTAATATGTGAAGTCATAAGCAGTGCATGGCTGGGGTGCAAGTTATAGTTAGCTCTGCTAATTCGAACTGGTGAATTTCTGTGTTTTTTTGAGTTCATAACGGTAATGTTGTCACTGACATTCACCTAATTATAACGTTACGTTAAGCTTTGTTTTTTTCAGTGAATTATAATATATATATATATAGTTATGGACTGACTCAAACAAGGCCAACCATTGAAAATCACCACTTATGGGTACCTATACACCGTAACTTGTGCCGCCCACTGTGCACAAAACACCAATCTGCCAAAGGCACATAAATTAAAAAAAATTATTAAGAAAAAGATGTGGGGTGTGGCGTGTGTGTGTTATGGCAGTGCACCTTCCGAGATTAGTACCTGTGACCATATGGTCAAACACAGATTCCTGGAGTAGATGCCTTAGTACACAGACACCAAACTCACACTAAACATTGGTATCTTGGCACAAGCATGAAGAGAAAAGTATTGAGATATATGTGCAATTACTAGCCAAACAAAAAAAAAAAAAGGAACTATAAGGCCCAAATGGTGTTAGGTTAAAAATAAAATGGTAATATGAAAAATGTCACAACATCAAGAAAATTAGACAAAAGGAAACACACACTACAAAGAAAACAAAAACAAAGACCACATAGCAAAACATTGGAAAATGCCTTCAGTGTTATCCTATGAGAATTTATAAAATGACAATGTCCTCTATGTGGGTAAGTGGGACTTGGATAATCCTTTTTGGCAGACCTATGAGTAAATACAAGCAGAAACAAATGGTGGTTGGTCCTGCTCATAAGATTCTACCTTGGGATTTTCTGGAGATCAAAACTCTTCAAAAAGCTTACATACTTGATTTCTTGCCGTTTCATTTAAAAGAGCTAGTATGATGCACATATGTAGAATAAATGTGGAATCTGCAGTGGGAAATTAAACCCAACAATATGTGTGCAGCTATTAATTTGTTGCTAAAACATGTAAGCATTTTATGATTTATTTTTGAAAAGGCTGTAATTCATGAAAGTGTGGTAACAAGCAGAGACAGTATACTGCTCCATGCCACCAGATGCAACCAGATAAGGCAACGTCCATGAACAAAGCAGCATTTCAAAAGAAACCGCACACAAAAATACAGAAAAAACATAATTTAAGTACAACTTCAGAATCCTACATTCACAATGGAAAAACATGTCTTTTCAATAAATATTTTGCAAGGGTATGTGTTCCAAGACTAGTCTCTTCCTTTCTAGTGCTATCAGTTTGTCAATCATAAGGCCCAGGTCAAGCAAACAGGTCTTCATGCCATTGTTTACGAAACCCTATGGCAAAACAGGTACAGTTGTCCGTGCCACATCTTTGGTGAGGGGGGCAACTGTAAGGAAAAAACAAGCACTGGCAAAGCAAATAGGTTTCGCTTTTGGGACCTCGTTTTGCCAATGGTTTTAGCCATGCGGCACACATAGCTAACAAATATTTTTTTTAAAACCTTTTGCGAAGCCTTGCATGTTGTAGAAGCGTGCACCTACAAATTGATGCAGCTGCTTTTTTGTTTCTTTTTAGTTAACGATCCAAGTTGGATCAGTAACTAAAAAGAGAAAAAAAATATGCAAAATCTTTTATTTTTTAAATGGGTAGGATTCCAGAAGCACCACAGGGCGGAGGTGGGGGACGAGTTTTTAAAGCGTGTGGGCAAAAGCAACATGGAGCGGAACAAACACGGGGCACGGATGGAAGTAGCAGCAATATGGGGCATGTGTGTGGGCAGAAGCAATATGGGGTTGCAGGTGGGGGGAAGCAACATGAGGGCAGTGGTTGGGAGAAGCAATAACGAGGTGTACAGGGGGAAACAGTGCGGGCGGGGAAAGCAATTTGGGGGGCAGGTGGGGAAGTAAAGCAAGACATGAGTGGGGAGGTCAAACGGGCGAAAGAGAGCAACGTGGAGCTGGCGGGGAGAAAACACATAGGAGTGAAAGCAACCATGTCGGGGTCGGGCAGAAGCACATGGGAGAGAGAGAATAACAGTGAAAGCAGATGGGGGACAGAAGTATACAAGCGAGACAATGGGAAAACATATGTACTCTCATAGAGTGCTTAAACAAAAAGAAAAAATAGCACCTGAAAAGCCAGTGGTGGAAAGACGTGTTCCTGCTCCATGGACGGAACAAAATCAAGAAGAGGAAGTAAAGCCTACACAACTAACAAATAGAAAGCAAGCAAATGAGACTGGTGAGGAAGCCAACCAATGGTAAGCAATGGGTGGGCTCTAAGCCCATTCTAAGATAACAATATGTCTTGCAACATACAATGTATTCTCTGTCATAGTCAAGAACTAACAAGGAAAGGGTCTCACCCAGGCAGACAGCTAGAAAACCTAGTGTGAGGTTTTGGTTGCTGAAAATCTGGGCCATGCAAGGTTTGGCGAGCTCTAAGGCGAAGTCATGAGCAACCTGTGTAGGACTCCTAAGCCTAAAGCTTTTAACCTTCCAGAAGCCGAGTTCCCCTATTTTCATCCCTCAACCACCCTCCCGCAATTGATTTTGTCCCCTATTACTGGCTTCCTTCCTGCTACATCTCCTGTTTCCCAATTGATTTTATTTTTGCCCCTGATTCCTGGTTTCTTCCTACTAAATCTCCTATTTCCTCATTCCCTATCTATCCATCAAGCACCTAAGGCCAGCTCACCCCAATGAGCTATTGTTCTGTTTGCTTAGGTGTTAGCACACAAACAGGCCATTCTTAATTCCCTCTCTGCTGCCCCGCCCTCCTAAAGCCTAGAGGCAAATTTAGGGTGGTGAAAACTAAAAGCACTATACAAATCATCTACACGACATGGAAAGAGACTTGTGAAGTGGGTGATGCAGATAGTAAAAGATCCACAATATCAGAGGCTGTTTAGATGTTTTTATGGCATTTTTCCCCGTTTGTCACAATTTTCATTTTCTAGATTTCTTTAGATGCTCTCTCAGAAAGAAACATAATGAGCAAAATACCAGAAGGAACAGGCGGGAATGGCCAATTTTCAGAAATACAGTCCTATTTTTGTGCATGTGGATGCTGATTCTTATAGTGTCTGATTTGTTACTACGCACTTGTGAGCATTTATCTTCACAGGAAAGTGCAGGGCGCAGAGTTTGTCTGCCCACAAAGTCTGGCAGCGTGGACCCGAGCCAGGAAATATTCATAATTATAGGTGGGTAACAGTGAATAAAGGGATATTTTTCATCGAGACAGTCCGAATGACGTCAAATTGACAACACATGCGGAATATCAGCTATTTCAAGGAAGGCTGCAAGTGCAACTGTCCTCCTTGCAAGGTATGATAAATGTCGTTGGGGCTCTCACCAGAGATTCAGCAACAACTTTCCTCAAGAAAGGAGACAGGACTTTAAAGAGCTTATTTCTGAGGGAATGATGGCCTCTACCTTGATAACAAGTTTGGATGCAGACTCACTCGACTTATCAGCACAATGCTGTTATGGGTTGGAAATAAGGCATTCCTCTTGGCTAGGTCCGACCGATTTGAAACCCGAAGCGCAACAGTGGATTCTCAGTATTCCCTTTTCCAGCAAAAATCACTTTGGATCCCATGCAGATGAGGAAATGCACAGGAAATGAAGTTATAAATGAAACTTTGAGAGAAGTTGGCCTAGAGAGGAAGAAAGAGTATGAGAAGGACTAATTCAGGCCTCATGACAATTGGTATTCCCAGAAAATCCCTCCATGCTCTCAGCAACACCACCAGTAGAGGAAGCAACACCAACAACTGCATCAATCAAGAGGAAAGTTAGGTCATCAAACTGCTGCAGCTGCGGGAAAGCCTTTAGGAGGAAGCAGTGACTTCCTCCTTCCCCCTCCTCTGGCTGCCACTCCGGTAGGGAGAAGCAAAAGAAAACATCTATGAGAGTGGCCACAAAGAATGGGTGTTGAATATTGTGCAGAGTGGCGTGCAATAGGAAATGACACAGTCTGTTACAAAAAAAGGCAATGGAGAAGGCCCCCAACTCCCAGAAATAAATGGAATTTATTCCCAAAAAAAATTGGGGGGTGAGGGAGTTTTATATAGCGCAAACTAGACCTGTAGGTATCAGAGCACTTTACATGAGTACCAGTTGCGTTACAGATGGACACATTCATTATGTTAGGCACGGGGAGATTAAGTGATTGGCCCAGAATCACAGGATGTTGAGCATCCCTGCCAAGACTCGAACCCGGTTTCCCAGCTACTGGGTCGACCGCTCTAGCCGTTAGGCCATATCCTCCCCCCTATTTACTGTCTAGTTCAAAAGAAGAAACCTAAGCACAGACCCACTAATGCTAGGCTTCCCATCAGATCTATCCTCAACACCACTGAGGAGGCTGGATGCGTACTGGCCACCTTCAGGATGCTTGTTCCATTTATTTTGAAACGTCAATTGTTCTTGAGGTTTTTAAGTGAGCATTGACCATTGGGCTGAAGTTTGGCCCAATAACGTTTGCAAAGTATATTCAGATGTCGCAGCACATTTAAGGAGAAAGCTAATCATCAGCTATCCACATCTCAACGACTGGTGATAAATAAGTTACTTACTTGCAACTACCGGTGTCCAGTGTTGGTATCTTTCATGGATTCACATGCTTGAATCATTCTGAGTCATTGAGGTAGGAGCTTGCAGTTACATATCAAAGCAGTACAATACCTCAACAAGTCGAAATGCCTAAGAAATTTGCACGCAGGGCCAGAGACAACTTGATATTTGATGTGTGAGCTGGTAACAGTGTTATTGGAATGTCTACAGCAGCTGTGGGCTCGAGAGGAGCACACATTTTCTTAGTGTCAACAATGAATTTGTTGGCGACAGAGTCGTTGACAAGTTATGTCACAGGAATGTCTTCTTTGATGAGACAAGTGTCACAAAGGTCATCAACAGTCGAAACCGTTAACAAGGATGTCACTGACAACGACAGAGACATCCACAAGGAGGTCCCCACTCTGGTCGCTGTCGATAGAGGTCTTGTTGATAATGCAGTCTTCGGTGATGAGGGTGAACAAGCCTTTTTTCGTTGATGGAGTATCAGCCGCCTACTTTGTTGGTATGATTGTAAAGGCGTCAACGGTAGTTTCTGTTAAAGAGATTCTGAGGCGAAACCTACCTTAAGGAGCTTGACAATTTTCATATCAGATTTGTTAGACCCCTTAACGAGGTTCCCTTGGGAGAGTTGCCTGCAGATGAGGTTTTAGGGACAGTTTTCCCCTTTACAGAGGCTGTTTTATCTGAAAAGGTTTACAATCAGATGAAGACACTTCCTTGTGCTTCAGCCTGTAAAACATCCTGCTTTCCATGTCCTGGAGGGTCTTTGAGGCGAATTTATGACATATTTTCCATTCACAAAGTTTGTGCTGCTGATACAGGCAGTAAATGCACGTATTGCAGAGGCTCTCAGAGCGGAGGCACGTTTTGTTGAGGCCCCACAGGAAGAGGGCTTTTTTGGATGATTTAGTCTTGGTTCAAAATATCAAACTCCCTGGTTCAAAAACTCTCCAGAATGAACAGTTTCAAAGGTTAGAACCTGTCCAAACGGTTGGGGTATTCCGGGAACTTAAATTTGTAAGCTTTTCTATGAAGATGCTGTTTGAAGAAGATAAGAATAAGCAGAGCTCAGTGAAGACTCCCTGCACATATAACGGGTGGTAAAAATCTGAACTACAGCAGCATTTGAGCAATGTCGAGTTAAGAGCACTAGCACCTCACTGGCTGAATTTTGGATCATTTTTAATGAAGGTGATATGCTACTAAATTAATGTTTTTTCATTCTGTTTTTATGGATCTTTTTGATGGTATGCACTACTTTTACATATAACCGAAGACTCCCACCTCAATAACAGGGAATGAATGTCAAAGGTCCAGATGGGAGACACTGCTTTCCACTTCGATTAATGCAATAGCGGGCAAGCAGTACTCCAAATCTCCTTGCCTTAAGTTCCGTTCAGTTAAGTAAAGGCAAGCATTCATCATGGAGTTTCAGCGCTGTCTGTGCTGAAGCTGAAAACTTGCTACATAGCAGAATCAGGCATCAGAACTACACTTCCCAGCAGGGAATAAACACTCGCATATTCTGAAGAGCTGGCTGCCATTTGGATTATTGGGGCATATTGGTCGCACCTTAGGCCAATCTTTTTGCTCTTTTGAGGTCGAGCTTAAGTCTTTTGCTGACATCCCCACAATTATCATCTCTTTCAAGGATGATTTCCATTTCACTGCTGAAAACGTCTGAGCCTTTATGTCATCTGTTGACCTTTGGATGTCTGTCAATGTACTTACTTCAATGGGGACTGTTATATCCCGCATAGAGGCCCTAATGTAGACCAGTTCATACATGCCCTAAAATGGACATATTCGTATTTGCCCTAATATGGTCATATTCTTTCTTGCCCTATTATGGTCATAGCCACATATGCCCTATTACGGTCATAACCATACATGTCCTATTATAGTCATGATTCCTTATATAGGCATGATCTTTCACCTACATTGGTCCCAGCTAGTACACAACTAGCTCTGAGGGCTGAACGTTATCTATCCTGCAGTTTTGAATACAGCAGGGTTTTTCCCAAACACAGGCCCACACTGTACTCATCAATTATGCATGGCTCTCTAGGAATACACCACTTGCATAATATGTATGTACAAAGTTCACCCCTGATGTCTTCCTCATGTCCAATACAAACCATACTGAGGACCGAGACTCTTTAGGGTATAAATACACCACATCTTGCCCCGGTAAGACAGAGGGAACCGAGACTTCCATGCTGACACACTGACCAGAGACGCTGAGGCTCCTGCATGCAGTCGCTCCAGCTGACAGCGGTCTGACACAACCCTTGCGGGGTGTCCAACTCGAGACCAGGACGGGGTCCCACACTCTCTCTATTCAGGTATGGGGGTTCGACTAAATCCTAGAGGGATTCTTGGCTCTTAGGCTTTAGACCTACACACATATGCTAGGTACACTCAGGTACATCTAGTTAGGCATCGTAGGAGTACGCACACTTTTCATAATGCTTTTATATTCATGTATGTATTTATGATTATCGCAATATGGTAGAACTGTTCTATCCCTTTGCTTTTATCGTACTGCTGATAATATATCTCTGCTATTGTCTGCTGGTTACCGCAGCACATATATTTTACACTAGAATAACAACTGTTCAATAAATACTTATTGAAACGCCCGACTGTTTATTCTGTGTAACTCTCTGAGACAAACCGAATAAGTGAGCACGAGTGACTGAGCGAAAGGTAGTACATTGTTTCCACGATTGTGAGGGAATCAGGGTTGTCATGTTCTAAGGTTGCCAGAAATTAATCTCTCCCCGATAAGAGGAGACACTAGTGGCACTGCGAGCTAGCTAATGCAAACCAGGCTAACATATACGGTGGGGGTGCTCAGAGTCAGTCTGCCACCAAGCCCGCAGTATATGTTATCCAAACGCGCAGGTCCTGCAGGGGTACTATAGGAACTACACGACATGGCGAAGCCAACGTTGGTTGGGTACTTATTTAACAGTAGAATATGAGTAGTTCAGTCGTGCTATTCTAAGAGAACCTACTCACAAAACCCCAGAGACGTCTGGAGTGGGTGGGCACAAAATCCGCCGCAGCTGAGTAGTAATAGAATACTATTTATTGGCAGTTGGTTATTCAAGCTTGAAGGACATTTAGTTCCTACAATTGTGCATTTACACCTTATCTTAAAAATTCTTTAACCTCCCTTCTTCCAATTAAAATATGGTGGAAGAAACAGACGTAACAAGGAGAGTTGAAACAGACCTCTTCGGTTTAGGAGAAGAAGACCCTGAAGAGGCAATACAAATTGCACCAAATTACAGAAGGGCAGTCACCATAAAACTCCTGGAACATGGCTTAAGAGCCAGGGGTGGTAAAGTAATTTTCGTGATTGAGGCACACGAATCCAATAAAACAGAGGTGTTCTATTCATGGGTTACATTCCCAGCAGCGAATCCAGTTACAGATGTATTTCACTACTACCTAGAAGGTGAAATACCAGCGGACTATACTCCTTTTGAGGAGTTAGAGGTTCCGCTCACTTACCAGGAACATAATTACTGGTTTAAAGGCGCCTTATCCCACGTACATGGAAGAGCAAGATTAGGCCCGCTCGGAGGAGCAGGAGCCACATGGCCCATATTAGTGGCATACACACCACATCCTGATATTGGCGCAATGCCACAGCCAGTCTTACTCATACAACACAGAGATTTAATTAAAATCTACAGAAACCTCACACAATTTGTGATGAGAACTTTAACAGTTCAACCTGCACCAGCTGCAGCACAAGATACTCCAGTCTAGAGTACAGTTAATAAAATTACTCCACAAACATTACAAGCGGTAATGGGCAAAACGCTAGCAAAACGCAAACAAATCCCATTCTGGATAGCTCAGAAAATAACTCAGCTTGAAGCACTATTCCCGAATACTACCACCAGTGATAAACACAGAATTCTAACAATCTGCTTGCCCATGGGGATCACACCACAACTAGAGGATTGCACCTCTTGGGGTTCAGTCTTTGCTGCCATATATACCAAAACACATGGTATCCCGTCAATAGCAGTAGTACCTGAAGTATTGAGACAGATACAACACTGTTTACATAATTTACCAACAGAATATGTTGTCATTGAACGTGAATCAGAAAAACGTGGATCTGGTCTATCCTGTTTGTAACCAGCCGCAGAGTTATGAAAACGCAGCTGGCAGGCATTAGAAGCTATGGGCCACACCAACCAGGCTGATCGATCTAGTGTAGAGACATTAAATGAGTTATTTTGAAACAAAGCTTGCAATGTATCAAGGGAATAATTTAAATGCAAGCCCGTGTTCGGCACTGATGACAACGCAGGAATGGTGGGTGCATTCAATTGTTTGGAAGTCGCCAAACCAAAACAAGTTGTTTGGTATATAGTATTATTTAAAAATAATATTTGGGTCGGGATGAGGCAAGCGCGGTGTAAGGCTTCTGTACCGCGTACCTGCCAGGATTTAGTGCCCCAAATAGATTTCAAATCAGTGGCGTTTTTCCAGTGCTCATAGCCACCAACAGCTAATTCGTCCATAAAGGAGCTGGAATATAGCAATTTGGTGTGGGTCAATATCCCCTTTGGATTTGAAGAACTGTTCAATTTAAAATAATATGACCCTGGGTTCGACCGGTCAAAGTCTGTAAAGTAAGTACATTTATTTATCAGTGTTTGGGAGCTACCTTGCAGAGGGGTCTGGCAATGTTCCCACGGGGTGTAATTGAAACTACCTCGAAGTGTACTCGGTTTATGCAAAAAATGGTTACCATAATGTTGATAACAATACAAATCGGCATAATTAGCTGAATTTAAGTACAAATCCTCAGCATTAAAAGCAGCATAATATTTCAAATCAGAAAATAACGATTCAATTGCATGCACATCCCAATCATCTGAATGAATATTCCTTTTTATCACCCATGGAAACACGAAGCATATTTGGGACATTAATAATTTCTGTCGGTCCATGAATTTGGAAATTCACTGCATCCCATACGATGCCATCTGCAACTGGAAAGGCGGAAATGTTCACAAAGGTGTGGTCACACTTCATGATGTGTGAAGAAGAATGCGGAGCCAAAGTTCCAGCCACAGAGTTCACCGCAGAGCGTTCTGGCAAGTAGTGACCATTGATGAGCAAGAAAAAAACTGTCACAAAGCCAATGGACATGAACAGGAAAATCAGGAATAGCACCAACTAGATGTATGTCCATGGAGGGACCAAAAAATTGTCTCTGAACCAGGATACAAAAATACCGAATTTGGTTGGGACAAATGATGAGGTGAAAGACGAGTCAAAGGAAAAACGAGACGGGCTCAGTGGCGTTGTAGGCAAATGGGCCACTGACTCGCTTGCGGGATAAGTGTACTCAGTTTCCTCGTTGCAGGAGGAAGCCGGGAGGTTGAGCAGGCGATCTGGCAAAGCGACCATCCCAATGGCAACATCGGCACCTGTGGAGTCTAGAGGGCCACGAACAGGATTTCTGGAAATTGCTGGACATGATACAGCAGGTGTAACACTATTCAGAATCGGCCAGATGTTGTAGCGTGACATTATCCACTGAGATGTATCTGTTGTCTTTGCGACCAGGAAGCGGTGGTAAAATGACTGTACGAGTACCCTTCAAGCCAAGAACTGGAACCGGTGCACGATAAGAGGGGCCAAATTCTTTTTTGTTCTCCACCTTCTCTCGGACCAGATCTCCAATCTTTGGAAGCCAGCCGGCAACCGGAATCTGCAGCGCTGCGTCTGTGGCTGAGGGTAAGTGTTCGCTTGTAAGTCTGTCACGGGTCTCTTGTAAGTCCTGTAACATAGTACGATGATTATCCATGTCAAAGATTGCGGCAGTCGCCGCCATGTCTAGACCATCAAGGTCTGGCACAAACATCTGTATGCCAAAGAGCATTTCGTATGGGGTCCGCCCACCCAGAGATCTTCTAGGGAGATTATTAAGTGCACGTTGCACGCCATACAAGTGGGCCAGCCTGTTCCTGCCAGTACCTAAGACTCTAGCTGTCAAGGATTGCTTTAAGTCATTCGCTCCACAATTGAGTTGCCCTCAGGCCTGTATGGAGACGAAAATTGCACTAGCACCCCCAAAGACCTCATCGCGTCCTTGTACGCCTTAGAGGTGAACGCTGGACCTTGGTCGGAATGGAAGGTGCCACAGGCAAAAATTCCCACAAAGACACGCAAATCCCTGATGACATTTCGAGTGTCAGCACTGCGTTGTGGCCAAACCCAGATGAAACGTGTGCACGAATCAACTGCAACTAAGATGTATTTATATGCAGTATCAGAAGAAAATGGACCGCAATAATCAAGATATACACACCCAAAAGGTTTATTAGAAATGCAGAGCTGTGTTTGTGGCGGACGTGTAACCGTAGAGGGCTTAATTTGCTGACAGATGTCACAAGAAAGGACATAATTACGGGTCTGTTTGTATAAACCACACCACCAATAATGCTGCTGCAAGAGAGAAACAGTTGCCGACACGCCAGCATGGGCCGAAGCCAAGCCTTCGTGTGCGGCTGCTATCAAAGAATTTCTGCGGTCCGCGTTGGGAAACAGCCGATCACCAACGTCCGGAATTCTTACATAAGGAACCTGGTCGGGACTTAAGTGATAAGAGTATTTGGAAGGGAAACCCTGTGGGTAATTAGAACCTTCCTTAGTTGCAGCAATAGCTGCCAAAATCTCATTATCTATTTTTGTCATGGATCTTGTATACTGCTACTGAGCACGTGGCTACTGCTGATTTGGCAGCTTCGTCTGCCAAACTGTTACCGACCGCGTGTGCGCCCACACACTGGTGGCCAAGAGTGTGAATCACCTGTGTGAGAGGCAGACGTTGTTTAAGAAATGCTACTCGAACCCAAAGCATTTTATGCTTAATTGCGCTGCCTTTAGAATCTCTATAGTCGTTCTGAGACCAAAAGAATAAGTTGTCATTAAAACGCTGAACACAGTAGTAAGAATCGCATACAATAAGTGTAGTCACATCCGGGTCTGCAAACTCAAGTGCGAGCACCAAAGCACGCAGCTCGGCCAATTGAGCGGTACTGTCTCCCAGTGCCTGCGTGTGTACAACACTCGACTTGAACTCACCGTTCACTATGTTGCCCGCCACTATTGCGCACGCTGCTGAATAAGCATGCTTAGAACCAGTGGCCGGTTGCGCCGAACCATCTGTGTAAATGATACATTTGTACTCCTCAAGCGGCAGCAAAGACAGAGGAGGAGGATGAACAAATTCATACTGCAAGAACTCCTGAGTCTTAAGAGAAGAATCAAAGGTAAAGTTGACATCCGGAGACGTCAATGAAGTAGCCCATTGTATCCAACGGGGGAGCAAAGCCTTAGAGTTTGGTAAACTTGCCTTTGTCACTCCCTCTAGGGCAGGATAGGGTGTTACTACCAAGATGCATTTTCCCTGTGCCAGTGTGCGTTCTTTAAGAATTGCCATTTGCACTGCAGTCAAAACTTTCTCCACAGTTGAAAAGCGCAACTCGGCAGAAGTGTAAAGATGCGACTTGTATCCAATAGGTACTGTGTCACCTTCGTTAAACGTCAAATAAGTGAAACCCACTGCCCCAGGAACAATTCTAATCACCAGGTTAGTGTGGTTATCACGAGTCAATAAGAACTTAGATTCAAGTAGATCAGACTGCAAAGATTGCAGAATAAGCGAAAGTTCCGGAAGCCAGCATGACTTGGAAAAGGTTGGTTGTATCAAAGCATAGAGAGGCTTGATACGCTGGGCATATTCGGGAATGTAAGAAGGCCCGAAGTTCAAAAATCCCAGTAAAGACTGAAGTTTTTTCTGGGTCGTCGGAGGGCGCAGAAGTGCGCACTTCTCCAGGAAGTGGGGAGCTAAACCCCTACCTTCATTGTTGAGCTCTTAGCCCAAAAACAACACAGCGTATTCTGCAATGTGAGATTTGGCAAAATTGGATTTGTAACCTAGGACCGCAAACTCAAGAATAATGCGGTCTACTCGGGAAAGATGCGGCCATAGTTCGTCGTCTGTCAGATATATATCATCCACGTACGAATACGCATCTGGGTCTATGCCATCCAACAAAGAGACAACACGGGGGCGAAGACTCCCGGGCTGTTTTTGTAGCCCATTGGCAAACGCCGGAATTTTATTTGTTTTCCACCGGAACTGAACACGGTCCATTGACTGCATTCAGGGGACAAATTGTGTGTGTAAAAAACATTTGAAAGGTCAAGTGTCGTTTTATATTTTTTACGAACAAGACTGTCTACTAGCGCAGAACTATGGGTATTCTGTACCGCAAAAGTTAGACAATGAGAATTCAAATGCCGGTAATCCAAAACCAAGCGGTAAGACCCATCGGGTTTAGAAACCGCAAAAAGAGGATTATTCATTGGTGACACGCATGTTTTAATTACTCCTTGATATTCTAACTGTGCCAGAATGTCGGAAACGGGACCCTTAGCTTCCCGCCGGAGGGGATATTGGGGTTGAGGCTGTGGCAGAGACCGCAATGGTATTTCATGGGGGGGAGAATCCTCATCCCAGCCCACATGATTACGGTACAGTGCCGGGGCGTGGGCCACAGCCCACTCAGCTGCGAGAGCCTCCGCTCTGTCCTTGGGGACATGACGAGAAAAGCTCGGAAGGATTACTTCCTCCCCTTTAGGAGCAGCCAGAACAAATGGGGGCGGCCAATCTGCCTCAGCTAATAAAATGTCGTAAGAGGTCAGATTTTCCCAAAAAATCCCTCTAATAACACGCTCAATGTCACCTTCAATTTGAAGGACAATATTAAATAGTCTGTCATGGGGTGCCACTCGGGTGTCAGATGTCTCGACAGTAATGAAAGTGTCAGTTGCTGTCGCCTCCACATGAGGACGTAGTGCCTCCCGCACTATGGTAACTTCCACGGCGCTGTCTAGCAGCGTCACTGCCCACGTCCAATTCAGGAGTCTCGTTCTCACCGTCTGTGGCATATCTGGCTGTTAAAGCTGCAACCTTTTTCTTCTGAAACTGTGGGCGAGAAAGTGGAAACTCTTCTTGTTTCCCTTTTCCAGGTTGTCGAGGTTGGTTCCGTCCCTGTGGGGCGTCACGACCCCTGCCTCTTTCCTGGCGATCTCCTCCACCAGCCTGTGAGGTCAATGGTGCCTGTGAAGAACGAGGAGAACGCTGGTCAGGGACCTGAAATCTGTCAGGAGACCTAATTCTCGCTCAGTCGCGCAAATCACATGTGCGTTCAGAAGATGCGGAAACCGGTGACGCTGCACGCGACCCTGGTTTTTGTTGTTGCTTACCCTGCCTCTTTAACTTCCAGTTCTTTTTAGAAAAGAACGGTTTCTCGTCTTTACCAGACTGAGACGTCTGTTGAGGTTGTGGTTGAGTTTGCGTTTTAGCAAAAGTCTTAACTCCCAAACCATTGTGGCCAATCGTTTTATAAGCCTGTGCAATAATTTTCGGTAATTCGCAAGGCTTGTCCAGTTCTGGGACTAAAGCCAAAGCATTAGCTACTTGAAAGTTAACTGCATCACCCTTGACATTCGCAAGGATTAGATCAGCCACTACATCGAACACTCCCACTAGTCTCATCCCCAATTCCACAGCCGCTTCAGGGCCATGTTCGTCTTGAACACGCTTAATCAATGTGGGGAGGACCGTCATGGATGGAGTGCCGAAACACTTCGCATACACTGCCGCAAATACCTTACCCCAGTTGTTGCATTCTGTCAACTCGGGAATTAAGTCTTTTGGCAAACTTATTGTTAAAATCCTGTGTTTCTCCACAGGAGAGGTATTCGAAACACCGCCTCCAGCTGGTCAAATTTCTCAGCAAGCCAATAAGGCAAATCATCCTTATTCTGTGGGCGCTTGCACATCACCGAATTAACCATGACGGGGCTTATAGTCACACGCCAAGTCCAGCTGGATGCGCCGTAACTCCAGGAGGGGCCATCTGGACGTTGCCTGTGACATACTGTACTAAGGCTCTGTGCACACGGACCAAAGACGTATGCAGCACGCGCAGTTCATCTAGTGAAACTGCTAAATAACGTGGATGCGGGGTATACCCGGCCAAAACAGGCCAAGCGGCCCCATCTATCGATAAAGGGCCTAAACGAATTGGGGTGTCCGGGTGTGGGAGGGCGCCATTAAACCAAACACGGTGTTGCCATGCCGTGAGCGGAACTTCAAGAGCCTGATAAGGCCGATAAACATTAGGAAGGACGGTGGGAGCGTAAACGTGGAACAAATTGTCTGCTCCCTCAACCACCGGAAAAGTGACCCATGAGTAAAATACCTCAAAGTGGTAAGCCGGATCAGCTTGTACCACAAAGATGAGGGCTACACCCGTGTCGGGTACTCCATAGGCCGCTAAATGAGCACGGAGCGCGGCACGGCTATGTGCCGGTATATTTACATTCACAGCCATCAAGACTAAGAAATGTTGAACAACCTAGTGCGTGGCAGCGCAATATAGGGTAATAATAAAGACAAAACAGTAAGCATTGTTACAATTCCATAGAATACAAACGGGGACAGCATTTTATAAAGACAGTGGATAAAGGACTATACGGCCTTGCCACCCTCTGTTGTATACTTCCTAGGGTGTCCATAAACGGGCTTTCCAGAATCATGTCCTTATATAGGCACAATTCGCCCTGCCCTTATATAGGCATAAAATCCCAGTCCTTATTTAGGCATAAACCGTGCACTCCAAATACAGGCATGGTCTCCGACATCCGTCCACCCTAGCGTCACAACGAGTTCATGTAAAAACAGACCCTTAGGCTGCGGGAGTTTCCCTAGCCCAGGACTATTGATTTCTTCAAGGACTCATATATTATGCATGAACCATTATTCCTTAGGGGTTCATTCATGACGTCTTCCGCTGTCCAACTAACGTCAATGCTAACATTCTGAGGTAATTCTCAGGTATAAATATACCTTCCCAAACCCCTGTAAATCAGAGGATACCTCGACTTCAGAGGAGCCCGTTTCCCGGCCGGACGCACTGAGAAGACGCTGTCATTCCTGCACGCAGAGAGTCCAGCTTCCAGTGATCTAACTTCCCTTGCGGGGTGTTGGAGTTCGAGTCTGGAAAGAGATTCCTACCTCTCTCATTCTTTAGGTATGGAGCAGACTAGAACCTAGAGGGACTCTTGGCATACTAGGCATACTACGCTTAACATACTCTTAGTATACTATAGTCAGGAATACTTCACCTACTTCTACTTCTCCCTACACCTAGGACAGGTTAGGTACACTGGGGTAGAACTAGGCTAGAAACGCATCGTATGAGTACTCGCATTTTTAGGCTGTGTCATTTTATGTAAATGCATATATGCTGAAAAGATAATGCTAACGCAGTATTATTTATTTCTACTGCTCACTCTGTACATTATTTATCTCGCATACTGTCTTGTGTTCGTAACAGCACATTTAACTTACACCAGAGACAAGACTGTTCAATAAATCCTTTTATTGAAACGCCCGTCTGTTATTTCTGTGTAACTTTGAGAGTAACTAAACATGCACGACTGAGCTGAGTGAAATAGTTATCTATTGTTTCTACGACTCTGGGACACGTCCTGATTCTAAAGGGAAACAAAGTGGTCATGTTTTGCGGCTGCCAGAAACTACTCCCTTCTTGTCGTCAAGAAGTTTCTAGTGGCCTCTGAGCTAGCTGGCACAAGTAATTAAGTTTAATATACTCGATAGGGACATACCGACCTTAGTCCTATGTCAAACCTATAGGATATATTATTCCAATGCGCAGAGCCTATTAGGGAAATAGGAGCTACACTACATGGCGCCCAACGGTTTGGTAAGGCAGTAATTCAACGTTAGATACTGAGTAACTCAGCCGTGCTTCTTTTTTTTCTCTCTCAGAGACCCCTACCCATATACTCCAAAAGACGTCTGGAGTGGGCAGGGTTAGTATCCGCCACGGCTACATAGGGCAGTACCCTATATATTAGCTGTTTGGTTTGCTCAACGTTGAAGGATACAGTGTTCCACAATATTGTGCACCTTATCTTTGTTCCCTTGAAACTTGTTCTACATTTTTTCAAGCAGAAAAATGTCAGGCACTGACAATGACGCCGGAAACGGTGTAGCTGCGGCTGATCCAGCCCAACCAGCATTTTTTAACAACACGGGTTTAAATGAAACCGAGGAGGGTGTCATTGACATCGCTCCAAACTTAAGAAGAGCCATTACTCTAAAACTTATAAAACATGGCCTACCACCGAGAGGAGGTAGAGCAGTTTTCGTGATAGAGGCACACGAATCCTTTCAGACAGAGGTATTCTATTCATGGGTAATACTTCCTGAATCCAATCCAGTAACTCACATGTTTCACTTCTACAAAGAAGATGAACCACCAGAGGAATACATTCCTTTCGAGGATATAGAAATTCCATTAACATACCAGGAGCATCAGCTCTGGTTTAAAGGCGCCCTAAAACATCAAAGAAACATAACCAGGCTCGGTCCACTAGGTAGACCAGGAGCAACATGGCCGATTCTAGCCGGTTATACACCTCATCCTGAACTTGACATAATGTCAGATGAGGAACTACTTATTCAACTCGCAGAGTTAATAAAAAATATACAGACAATTGGTACAATATGTCATGCGGACTTTCACAGTCCAACCACCATTAACACTTCCAAATCAAACCCCTCACCAGGGGAATACACTAAAAATTACACCACAGACTCTATACGCAGTCATGGGTAAAATGCCCACTAAGCGGGAGCAAATTCCATTTTGGATAGCTCAAAAAATTACTCAAATCGATGCAGTATTTCCAAATACTAGCCCGCATGAGAAACATAGAATCCTAACCATCAGTTTACCGATGGGGATCACACCACAACTGGAAGACTGCACCACTTGGGGCTCAGTCTTTGCTGCCATCTACACTAAAACACACGGCATTCCGTCTATTGCGGTAATACCTGATGTCCTAAAACAAATTCAAAACGAATACGGGGCAGAGCCTGCTTTAAATTTAGGTATGAAATTACTGAAAAATTTCGACCAGGTCTCAACAATAATATTATCTAATATTAAAGGGGAGGCAGCAGCAGTGGCGATCCGACAAAAATTAAGGGAATTTGATGTTACAGAACATCAGACAGAGCTACCCAGAATTATAGAACAATCTTATGCAGAATTAGGCAGAGATAGTTTGGGTGGACGACCAGTTAAACCAAAACTATCTGAAAGTCCTGAGAAGGACTCAATTAAACAAACTCCTACATCTTCTAAAAAGAAGTGGGAGTCTAACAAACAAAATCCAAATGAGAAACATTCTCAATCCCGAGGTAGGTCTCCTCAAAAGGAGCCCTCTGAAAGGAGGTATAACCTCAGGAATAGGGATAATTTGAGAAAACCTGATAGGTATCAAGATACTGATACACGTTCCTCTCGTCCCTTTCAGATCTCATCACAGACTTCGGAAAGAAGAGGACGAACAGAACATAGAGAAGAACGCGTGAAATCGAAAGACGACAAACACGCTCCAAAAACTAAAGCAAAACCTCAATTCTCCAAAAAGAAGGTAGCAGGTCTAAAGATAAGACATGCCGAGAATACTGAGAACACAACTCAAGAACGGAGAATGGGCTCAGACAATGCTGGACAGTGCAGCAGAAGTCACAATAGCTCGCCAGAACCTGAGGAACTTCTGGAGATAGTGGACTTGAATGAGTACATTACAGTAGAGACTGTAGACACCAGGGTTAGTACTCCACAAAAGTTATATGACATAACACTCCGGATGGAGGGAGACAAACCTAGACAGGTTAAAGCACTTTTTTGGGAAAAACTATCAAAGGGTTATGACATACTTCTAGCTGAAAAGGACTGGCCACCACAATTTGTCAGGGAGTGCCCACACGGCGAGGACATGATTATGCCTGCCTTCTCCAATCATATACCAATTCACCTAAAATATACATATGCAATAAAATGGGCAGTGCCCCAGGCTCCAGCATTATATAAAAATCATGTAGGATGGGATGAGGACTCACCACACCATAAAATAAATCTGAAACATGAACCAACTGCACAGAGGCAGTATCCTATAAAGCAAGAAGCTAAAAAACAGGTCAGGGAGATCTTAGATCAACTTGAATATCAAGGGGTGATTGAAACATGCACCTCCTCAATGAACAATCCTTTGTTTCCTGTCTCCAAACCAGACAATACATATCGTCTAGTTTTGGACTACAGACATTTAAACACTTGTTCTAAAACTTTTGCAGTGCAAAATGCACATAGCACAGCATTAATGAATAACATTGTGCGTAAAAAATACAAAACCACATTAGACATCTCAAATGGTTTCTTTTGTCAAAACATAGCACCTGAAAGTAGGTACTTAACGGCATTCTCCATAATGGGGACCCAGCATCACTTTTGTCGACTCCCACAAGGGTTTAAGAACAGCCCAGGTTTATTCTCAGCGAGGGTAACGGAGTTACTACAAATTTATGACAACGAGGCATTGTCCTATGTCGATGACATCTATCTGACAGACGATGACCTGGAAAAACACTTGAACAGGGTGAGCACCATTATACTGGGATTCGCCTCTGAGGGCTATAAGTTCAACTTTAAAAAGTCCAGAATTGCCCATCTCAATGTCCTATTTTTGGGATATGAGCTTTCAAGTGAAGGCAAGAGCTTGGCAGCTAACTTTCTAGAGAAATGTGCGCTGCTCCAAACTCCAAAGACGCTAAAAAACTTACAATCCATCCTGGGTTTCCTCAATTTTGGAAGAACATACATCCTAAATTACGCAGAAAGGGTTAAACCTCTCTACGCATTAATCAAACCTGATTTTTTTTCAATCAAAAACTGGACACAGGAACACACAGAAATTTTGCGTTCACTCCAAGCTAACATGTTAGCAACAAATCACTTACAAACACGCGTAAGTCAAAGAAATTTGGTGATCTGAATAATTTCGGGTCAATGTGGATTCACCTACTTAACCTTCAATGAGGGTGAGAAAATACCAATCGCATACAAATCCCATTTGTACACACAAGCAGAAATGCGCTTCAGTTCAACTGAAAAAATTCTGACAGCAATTCAAACCGCTGTAGCAAAAGAAAGAGCCTTAGCCCAAGGGAAACGCATTATTGTCGTAACCCCGGTACCAGCTTTAGAAGCGGTCACAAAAGCAAGCATTCCAAATGCTAAAGCGTTACATCCAAGATGGATACAATGGGTTAATTCTCTTGCTGCAACTGATGTTGAATATGTTTTTGATCCAGATTTAAAAACACAAGCATTTCTCCAATATGAACAAGAATGTCCTCTGCCCACTGAGATTCTGCCTCTCGATCAGTACAAATTCATAATTTACACTGACGGATCCGCACAGCCCGCAACAGGGAGTAAGCAAGCTTACAGTGCAGCGTGTGCTATCGTTAAAGGTCGCATGCGAAATGGCATCTTCAGACCCATGGTCACAAAAACTCAATCACTAGGAGATTGTACAGCTCAGCGAGATGACTAAAGGCATTCAAACTGACACTTGAGAGTACGGATCGAGAATTCCCCACACTAATAGTGTGCGATTCCTTTTACTGTGTTCAGTCGTATAATGATTATATACGAACCTGGCTTGAAAATGGTTTCAAAGATGCGAAAGGTGGCACAATCAAGCACAAATTGCTTTGGGAAGTAGTTCAGTTGAAAAACGAACTACCAAAGGCTCACGTGATTCACTCACTGAGTCATCAACGTGATGGCGTTCACGTTGCAGGGAATTCATTGGCTGACGAAGCCGCAAAGGGGGCTGTTCAGACGGCTTCCGTAGCTGCGATCACTCGTTCAAAAACAAAAATAGACGGTGAGATAATGTTGGCTGTCAATGCTTCAAGCAAGGGCAGCAGTGCAGCGTTACCAAAACAGTTTCCACTCAAGTACTCTTATGTAATTGATGCGAACAACGTTCCTTTTGCTCGAATCCCTGGAGTGGGGGATAAGGTAATTCCAAACATGGAACGAAGAGCAGCCTTGATTTATGAAACACATTTGGGGGAAGGTCTGTCACATCAAGGGATCTCTAAAACAATTTTGACGTTAAAAGAGATGTACTGGTGGCCTGGAATGAATACTGAAATTCACATATTCATTAACAACTGCTTAGACTGTAAATTACGGCGAGAGAGCCACCAGACACCATGCTGCGAATGCGGCAACCCAGAACAGACACCACTATTAGACAGCATTAGGCTATCTACTCGCCTGCGACCCGCTGGCCAAAGGCATTCCCGCAAATACTGAATCTAGGTTCCTATGGTTATGGCCTCAGCGCTCGGCTGACGCTCGAACTGTTATAAAAGATTTGCGAGTCTTTATCGGCACATACGCAATAGGCACGCTACATTCTGACCAGGGTCCTGCGTTTAGCTCTAGGGCTTACAAAGAAGCCATGGCCAGTCTGGGCATTGCATTGCGGTACTCCTCTCCATTCCATCCTGAGGGAAATTCTGTTGTGGAAAGGAAAAACCGGGACATAAAGCAGTCTATAACAGCTAGGGTATTAGGTTCGGGTGATGGGTGGGTCAAACACCTCAATAGCGTACAGCGCGCACTCAACAATCTGCCAAGAAGTTCTCTAGGGGGGGTCACTCCATATGAGGTCCTATTTGGGACAAGAATATGGGTTCCAGACCTTGAACACATAGGCACAGTGGTGGAAAATAAACCATTTGATATCAAAGATCGTTTGGCTGTTTTACAGGATCTGAACAAATTAAGAACGAAACAAAGCAACGTATCCCTACAGCCAACCACCACTGGGGAAACATCGGCAGTCCCAGCAATGCCTGTCTGGATTCCAAAAGTTGGGGATCTGGTCAGAGAAAAAATCGCG
Source organism: Calotriton arnoldi (assembly GCA_963921515.1). Taxonomy (NCBI): domain Eukaryota; kingdom Metazoa; phylum Chordata; class Amphibia; order Caudata; family Salamandridae; genus Calotriton; species Calotriton arnoldi. The sequence goes on from CAWUFW010008127.1 coordinate 856,680, forward strand.
GACAAGAAGGAATTTGGACCTTCTTACAAACAACCGGTACCTGTTCTAGCAGTTCAGGGAACAAGAACAGTACTTCTGCCGCCCCTTGCTGGAAGAAAGGAGAAAAGATTTGTGTCCATCGACCTCATCAAACCACAACATGTGGCCAATACTAAGCAGTAGGCCTCGTGGACTCCGACCTAGTAGCAGACGCACTCCTCTCGCTACTATTCAAGAGGTTCAGACTGAAAGACTGATCACGATCGAGAATTCAGCTGTAACAAATGAAGGACTAAGCAACCAAGCTATGGAACTCATCCCTCTTGACAACCAAGTAACAGTTCGTCCAAATACACCTGTCTACACCAACGTGACACGTGAAGAACTGATTCCTGTGATTTCAACAAATCCTGATGCAATTCCAACAATTGACAGAACTGCTTCTGGCTATTTCATTGACTTTGATACGTTCTCAGAAGATCCAAGCGAACCTGAAACGACGCCAGCATCATTCAAACTCAAGCAGCAAGTACAAGACTTTATTCACTTTCTGAAAAAGACTTATCTGGTTTCTCCATGGATTGAACTCTGGATTACATCTGGACTTTTTGTTTTCCTGCTCTGGCTAGCTTTGGTAACAACTGTGAGCGTGCTTATAAGTGGCAGATACATCCATGTGAACAGTGAAGGAAAAGACGTAAATATACTTTTGAAACCACATAAATCTTCCCATTGTGAAGCAAGAGACTTGTCATCAGTGAACATCACAGCTGTTCCTATACAGGATGGTATAGTGTGGGACAAAACAGATTATGAAATTTTCGGCCCGAAAGAACAATTGAACATTCCACATTTGTTTAAAATTTCACTAAGTGATTTAATTACGTCCAGTACCTATTCAGATGATTGGGACTTTGAAACTGTAAATGATATAGTGTTTGATCTAGAAAAACTGCTGCATTTTCTAAAAATGAATATTTAGAGGGTTCATCAGACTATGAACAACTATATTGTTATAACCACTATGGTCATCATTATTTGCATAAAACTGCATATCCAAGAAATGTGTTTATGTTTAACCAATGGGAACATTGTCCTACACCACCAAAAGGTAGTTCAAAAACTTTTGCTAGTAAGTTTCCATATTTTTCAGGTTATAATACATCTGACCCAGAAACGTTTTACTATAAAAATGTAAACAAAACAGGACTGAAAATTATGTTAACAAATACGAAACAGATTTACTCTGAAGCATTTATTGCCCAACTAACTACACAGGGTTTCGACTTATGGAAAGACACAATAGAGACAAAAACTGTCTGGGGTAGTAAAGATTGGCAAGTACAGGGTATAGAAGCTTTATTTAGAGCCTGTATCATCCCTGAACAAATACTGTTTTTGAATGACACCGTCCAACAAACATCTTGTCTTGGATTAGCCAAGATCAAAGAGATGAAAACACCTTCTGTGCCAACACCTGCCAGTGATAACGATACAAAGGCAGTGGTGACAGTTGACAATATACTACAACTCAACAGATCTAATACAAATTGGAAAAAATGGTTGATCTGGCCCACAGACACAAACAACTGTCAGGAAAGATTCCTGAATAAAACTCAGGGCTTTACTATTCATAGGCCAGACCCAAGATATGTCCAAAGACAACATCCGGGGGTAGTAACAACATACAGTGTAGGAAAATTATGCCTCGATTGGCTGCATAGATCTACACTACAGGATGTGAAACAACACTTAACCTTACTTGCACATGACGCAGGTCTTAGGGAATTCTTGCTTGGACCAAGAAAACCGCGTCAAAAACGTTTCATATATGCCGGCATTTATGCTGCTTATAACGAAGCATGGAAAGTGTCACAGATAGAGGCCGCAGAACGAATACGTGAACTTGATCGTATTAATTTAGAGAAAACACTCTCTGTGGTCGACAATGGGTTTATTTATTTATTTATTTAAAATGTTTTATATAGCGCTGGCTGGACCCGAGGGTGTCAGAGCGCTTTACATGGGTATTCATTGCGATATAACAAAATTTACAATGAGGTAGAAATTCCGAACCATACAAGCGATATAAAGCAGCTAAAATATTATACAGTCTGAATACACAAGTTGCGATGGGTTACAGCAAATCATGAGAGATTAGGTTAGTGAGAGAGGGAAAGGATGGTAAAGAGGGAGGTAGGGTATAGGAATGGTGAGAGGTTAGGGAGTGGGGTAGGTTAAGGCAAGATCAAACCGCTATACATAGATACTTAATTGTAATGTAACAGACTTACAATGAGGTAGTACTCAAACGATCCAGACAGTAAGAACAGCTCCAGTTTAACACAAACAATTACATGTATTGCAATGTGCCATATCGAGTCATGTGAAATTGGCTTAGCGTGGGAGGGAAAAGGGTAGAGAAGAGGGGGGAAGCGTATGAGAATGGGGAAGAGGATTAAGGAGGGGGGGTGGTTAGGGCACTACCAAGAGTGATGAGCAGGTTCTATGGGAAAGGCATGGAGGGAGGAGTTAATGGGCGAAGGAAGATGGGGGAGAGGGAGGAGAACAGTAGGAGGTCGAGGTGGGATGAGTGCCTAGGGGAGGGATTAAGGACCCCAGTATTTGTTGAGCAGGAGAAGTTTGAGGTCTTTTTGAAGCTGATGTAAGAGGGGTTGCAACGAAGATCTTTAGGGAGGGAGTTCCAGATGTTAGGCGCGTTCCCAGAGAAGGAGCGAGATTGTGTGGTTTTCTTGTTTAACAGAGGAGGGACAAGAGCGAGGGTGTTGGAGCTCCTCAATGATCTAGAGCAGCCAGCTTTGTGAAGTTTGTCTGAGAGGTACTGCGGGGAGCGTTGATGCAGGGCTTTGTGCGTAATGCAAGCTGTCTTGTAGGAGGTTCTTCCTTCAACGGGAAGCCACTTGAGGTCTTTAAGGACAGGGGAGATGTGATCGAACCGTTTGAGGTCGGTAATGAGCCTAGCGGCCAAGTTCAGAACAGATTTGATTGGGGCTAGGTGGGCTTTAGGGGTTCCAGAGAGGATGGCGTTACCATAGTCGATTTTCGATAGGACCAGCGATTGGACAACTAATTTAAAGTCGTCTGCAGGAATGAAGGGTTTTATTTTCTTGAGGTGATGGAGTGTGAAGAGAGCGCTTTTGGCCGATTGTTTTATGTGGGGGATAAGAGTAAGGTTTTGGTCAATGTTAAAACCGAGGGATTTAACTGAGTTAGATACAGTGAGAGAGCAGTTGAGTGCGGTAAGGTCAGAGATCCAGGATAGAATGGGGAGCGAGTTGTTCTTAGGGGAGAAAAGAATGATTTCGGTCTTTTTTGGGTTGAGTTTGAGGTGGTTGTAGTGGAACCAGGATTGGATCTTACTCAAGGCATCATTGAGGTGAAGAACATCCGAGCGGGATTGAATCTTATAGTAAAGTTGGGTGTCATCGGCGTATAGGTGGTAATTGATTCCTGCTTGTTTGAGGATAAGGGTGAGGGGTTCCATGAAGAGATTAAATAGAGAGGGGAGAGGATAGAGCCCTGTGGGACCCCTAGGGAGTCGGGCAATGGTTTGGAAAGGCAGTTATGGATTTTGATTTGCTGCATTCTGTGTTGGAAAAAGGAGGTGAACCATTTGAGGACTGTACCGTTGAGGCCGAAACGATCTTTAAGTGTGTAAAGTAGAGCAGAGTGGTTAACAGTGTCAAAGGCAGCGGAGAGATCAAGGAGAATGAGAAGGAAGGATTCGCCTTTGTCGAGAGCGTGATGAATGTCATCAATAATGTTAAGCATTGCCGTTTCGGTACTGCAACCCTTTCTGAAGCCTGACTGGAAAGAGTCTAGAAGATTGAATGAGTCAATGTGTCTATCTAGTTGGAGCAGGGCACATTTTTCAAGGGCTTTTGAGAGAAGAGGAAGGTTAGAGATAGGACGAAGGTTATTTAGGTCATTAGGGTCACCAGCAGGATTTTTGAGGATGGGAGTGATTTGTCCCAATTGGAGGGAAGCTGGTACACAACCTGAGGTAAAGGAGGAGTTGATGATGGAGGTCCAATAGGGGGCAATGATATGTTTTAGATCTTGGACAAGGTTGGAAGGGAGAGGGTCTTTAGTGTGCGATGACGGTTTAAGTCTTGAGATGACGTTAAGGACATCAAGTTCAGTGACTGGTTGGAAGTCAAGCCAAGAAGCATTATTTTTTTGCTCAAGTAAGATGGGGCCGGGATCAGGAATCTGGATGGTAGGGGGGAAAGAAGAGGAGTCATGAGGAAGTGTAGAGAGTGACGGAGAATTGGAGGAGATGTCCGGTGAGGGAAGTAGGTTAAGAGAGAGGGGAGTGAGGGCGAAGGATTGATCAATTTTGGAGATTTTTTCGGAGAAGTAGCTGGCAATTTCTTCGCATTTCTCGGTGGTGGCAATCACCTTGGGGGGTGCAGGGGCTGTTTGGTTTTTGACAATGTTGAAGAGTTCCCTAGGTCTGTTCTTGGCCCGGTCGAGTTGGGAGCGGAAGAAGGAAGTCTTAGCATTGAGGATGTGTTTTTTATATTTGGATCTAGCGGATCTGAGGAGAGAGAGATTAGAAGGGGAAGGGTTTTGCCTACATATGCGTTCAGTCGATCTAAGTGTACGTCTCTCATTGTTGAGATCAGAATTGAACCAGGATTTGGAGGTGGAGTTTTTTTGTCGTTTTAGTCTGGCAGGGGCAATTTGATCCAGGACATTAATAATGGAATTATTAAAGTGTTCGGTGAGGTCATTGGCATTTTGGGAGGGAGGAGAGAGTCGAAGTGGAGCTTTAACTTTGGACTCAAGTTCGCCTGGGGGGATAAGATGAAGATTCCTGGTCAGTTTCATCTGATTGATGGTTTTAGGAGGAGGGGGTAGCACGGTGTTAGTGATCATGAAAAGGATGAGGTGGTGGTCGGACCAGTCGATGGGAACGATGGAGGAAAGGGAGGCCAGCTCATTGCTAGTAATGATAGCGTCAAGAGTGGCTCCTTTGGAGTGAGTAGGAGAGTGGCATAGTTGTTTAAGGTCATAGATGTCAAGTAGATCGGTGAGGAGGTTAACCATAGGATCGTCTTTTTGTTCCAATGAAGGTTAAAATCTCCGAGGACGAGGTTTTTAGAGTTGGAAAGTGCGGATTGGGAAAGAAGGTCAGACAATTCTTCTACAAAAGGGAGAGGGTCACCGGGAGGATGGTAGATATTGTGAAGTCGAATTGGAGGGGAGCCCTTCACTTTAAGTTCCGCTCCGAGGTATTCAAAAGTAGAATAATCGGAGTTTGGCACAGGGGAGAGTTGGAGTTCGTTTTTAAAGATTATTGCTAGACCGCCTCCAATTTTGATAGGTCTATCTTTTCTGAGGATGGAGTAGCCAGGGGGAGAGAGCATATCGAGAATGGAAGAGGAGTGATCTTTAAGCCAAGTTTCGGAAAGAAAGGCAATGTCAATGGATTCACTAAGGATGGTTTCCGAAATTTCAGTCGCATTTGTCCTCCAGAATATATTCATTGGATGGCATTGTATCCTCTGCTATCGACATTCTAGAACAAGATTTGGCTATGTTACAACAAGGTCAGTCTCAGTTACGTTCTATAGTGTTATTGAGCTGGACGCTGCAATCTTTGCGAGCGGGCTATGTGCCTTGGCGTTTCATCAACACGTCGTCTCTGTTTGCAGAATACAATCTAACTGATAAACAGATCGAATTGGCACAAAGAGGAGCAAGGTATACAGTGCTGAGCATTGAAAAATTGGAGAAATTACCATTTACAGTGGCAGAAAAACCAGCTACAGAATGGGTTATTCATGGCAAAATAACATTACCTGTGACTACTTTTCAGTTTTAGTATTGCCTCAGACAAATGCAAGCAGGCAAATATGAAAGGTTGGGTAAGGAATACATTAAGACATCTTGGGATTTACCGTATACACATAAATGTTGGAGTGGGGATCGTGAAGTGTTTCTGAGCGGTACTAACTGTAAACATGCACTGACCGGTTCACTCATATGTCAGGACATTTCTTTACACGGGGCTTGTAATGGTTCTGTGGCAAATTTGTCTTGCCACCAGCGGGGTACACCAGCTGCTGTGATTAATCCAACGTTTGGACAACTTTCTAACGGGAGTTACCTCATGTTGAATGATAAGAGTTGCTGCGGAATGTTGCCAGGCATCCCATATCTAGTAACGGTCAACTCCAGGGTCACTTGCTGTATGCAAGTATTGTTTCCCCCAATAGACACAGTCAGGGAGTCGCCTCTATGGCCTTCGCTGAACGTCTCTTTTTATAAGATTTGATACTTTGAGCAGAATGAAAGCCATGCTTTTACAGCAAACAGTGCCTTTGACCTCGGCCAAAGAAACCTATGATCTACAAGTAGCAAGGACTTCGGCTGAGATAGACTTTAATACGTACAAACTGCCCTATACATTTCGTAGAAATGATAACACGTATCTTTAACATGTCTGATACAACAGGAGTTGTACATGTATTTAAGAGCATTTGCTCCGGTCTGTTAGCACCTTTCCAGGCAATACTTGGAATCATCCCGAACTTTGCACATTCGGTGTTTGGTGGCATACCATTAATTCTAGCACTTGTTGCCGGAATTCTATTTCTCTTTCTGCTCTTGCGCTATGGCCAGCCTATTTGCAGACATCACTCCGAGCGAAATGGAGAAAGCTCTCCTTGAAAGAAAGTGCCGTGAGCGAATAGTACAGCTATTGGGCATGACTCGTCTACGGGACCTGAATACCACGTGGTTCCTGTCATTCAGACCAATCTGGCAAGATTGCATCTTACCTGTTCTACGATGCCTGCTATGCGGTGAAGAATGCGTGTTGGACACTTGTCTAACATATCGATCAGCTACGCCAAAGGACGTCGATACTTTGCTGGTCCCGATAACGGCCCATGCTCTGTGTTGTCCCCAGAGGCTACCAATCCTGATGTCAGCATTCATTGAGATCTCACAGACGCTTCCGGCTGCTGCTGAGGTACGAGAAAGAACTCCAGGCACACAGGTAACAACGGACGCGAACATTGCTGCGGCGACCTATGCTGAGAGCGATGCTTCACATCTTTGTGCGGTCAATCTTTTACACGAGGTGTTCCAACTTTCACCAACGACAGTGGATGATGTTTTGTCTATAGAAATAGATGATCTCATGTTTACACCAGACCCGTGAACTGACTCTGATTCAGCATACAGTGTTCCAGAGATGCAGTAACAATTTGGCCTTCATTTTTCTAAAACTTGGAACTCTACCAAATTTGAACTTTTGTCCCATTTTTCGAACGAAAATGGCACTTCAATCTGCTTAAAGTAAAACTAGCCTTATAATACAGACTTGGCAGTACTTCCATGGACACTTAGTCATCTTGTGTGTCTAGAACAGTTCGTTTAATTTTCATGACAGGAAATGACTTTGATTTTGAACAACTTATCGATCATTTTCGTCATATGTAAATATTGCTTTTTATATTTCATTCCAATTGCATTTATTTCAAACCTTATGCTGGAAATGAAAAGCATTGCTTAATAATGTACAGTACCTTTGCATTTTTAATATGTTTTTTAAAGCTTTTAGGAAATGTTTTAATATGCAGTACTCCATTTTTATGTTTAGCATTTTAATGTTTAGCATTTTAGTATTATCGTACACACGAAAGAGGAGTGGGTGTTGTATACTTCCTAGGGTGTCCATAAACGGGCTTTCCAGAATCATGTCCTTATATAGGCACAATTCGCCCTGCCCTTATATAGGCATAAAATCCCAGTCCTTATTTAGGCATAAACCGTGCACTCCAAATACAGGCATGGTCTCCGACATCCGTCCACCCTAGCGTCACAACGAGTTCATGAAAAAACAGACCCTTAGGCTGCGGGAGTTTCCCTAGCCCAGGACTATTGATTTCTTCAAGGACTCATATATTATGCATGAACCATTATTCCTTAGGGGTTCATTCATGACGTCTTCCGCTGTCCAACTAACGTCAATGCTAACATTCTGAGGTAATTCTCAGGTATAAATATACCTTCCTAAACCCCTGTAAATCAGAGGAGACCTCGACTTCAGAGGAGCCCGTTTCCCGGCCGGACGCACTGAGAAGACGCTGTCATTCCTGCACGCAGAGAGTCCAGCTTCCAGTGATCTAACTTCCCTTGCGGGGTGTTGGAGTTCGAGTCTGGAAAGAGATTCCTACCTCTCTCATTCTTCAGGTATGGAGTAGACTAGAACCTAGAGGGACTCTTGGCATACTAGGCTTAACATACTCTTAGTATACTGTAGTCAGGAATACTTCACCTACTTCTACTTCTCCCTACACCTAGGACAGGTTAGGTACACTGGGGTAGAACTAGGCTAGAAACGCATCGTATGAGTACTCGCATTTTTAGGCTGTGTCATTTTATGTAAATGCATATATGCTGAAAAGATAATGCTAACGCAGTATTATTTATTTCTACTGCTCACTCTGTACATTATTTATCTCGCATACTGTCTTGTGATCGTAACAGCACATTTAACTTACACCAGAGACAAGACTGTTCAATAAATCCTTTTATTGAAACGCCCGTCTGTTATTTCTGTGTCTCTGGGACACGTCCTGATTCTAAAGGGAAACAAAGTGGTCATGTTTTGCGGCTGCCAGAAACTACTCCCTTCTTGTCGTCAAGAAGTTTCTAGTGGCCTCTGAGCTAGCTGGCACAAGTAATTAAGTTTAATATACTCGATAGGGACATACCGACCGTAGTCCTATGTCAAACCTATAGGATATATTATTCCAATGCCCAGAGCCTATTAGGGAAATAGGAGCTACACTACCCCTCCCCATGCTAGTAACTAGTTTATTATAAAAATAGAAGACCTCTGGGCTTTGTCAGGGGGACCCCCATACCTTAAGAACTAGATGCAATGTTTACATCATCGGACAAGCACAGCTCTTCTCTCTGGAAAGGTTTTTCTCCAAGTGTCTCCAACAGGGAGATCACAATATTAAAAGCCCACAAATTTCTCCAGTGCAGCTGTGTTTCATGTTATGTCTAAGTGCGAGGGGCTGACCAGAACAGCAACAACAAGGGACGTTGTTTTTCGACCTTGTACATTGTGTGCAGACGAAAACCACAGAGAACATCAGAAAAGGTGAAAGGCAGAAATGCAGACAGTTCTAATGTGAACGGTCACAAGCAGAGTCTGAAAAACAAAGTCACGGAGTAACGTGTGCAAAAGAGGCATCATGACAGCCAAGCCTAAGCTAACTTAGCAATGTCGACAATGAGGCCTCAATCCACACTACACAACACGAACTACCCAAAATCATTGAAACTTCATATGCAGAACTAGGCAGAGACAGTCTAGGTGGGAAAGCATTAAAACCACAACTGGTGGGCAGTCCTGAAAAGGACACTACAAAGCAGACGCCTACTTCTTCTAAAAAGAAGTGGGAAAATAAAAAACAACAAAAGTCTAAAGACTCCAGATCTCAATCCAGAGGTAGGTCTCCTCAACAGGAGCCCTCTGAAAGGAGGTATAACCTCAGGAATAGGGATAATATTAAAAAACTTGACAGGTATCAGGATACTGATACTCGTTCCTCTCGTTCCTTTGAGGGTTCGTCAAGAAATTCCGAGAGGGAAGGACGGTCAGAACACAGAAACGAGGAGCGTACAAAGTCCAGAGACACGCAACGCGCTGCGGACTATGCACCTAAAAAAAGAGGATAAACAAAAACAGAAACCTCAGTTCAAAAAGAAGAAGGTAGCAGGTCTCAAGATCAGACATGCCCAGAATTCTGAGGACACAGCTTCTGAACGGGGAATGTGCTCTGACGATGCTAGACAGCGTGGCAGAAGTAACAATAGCTCGCCAGAACCTGAAGGAATTTCTGGTGACACCGGAGTTGAGTGAGTATATCACGGTGGAAACACCTGATACTCGGGTAAGTGTCCCACATAAGTTACATGAGATAACACTCCGGATGGAGGGGGACAAGCCCAGGAAAGTTAATGGTCTATTTTGGGAGAATTTGTCATCTGGTTATGACATCCTATTAGCAGAGCAAGACTGGCCGCCAGCATTCGTCATGGAGTGCCCTAGGGGAGAAACTGTAATTGTTCCAGCATTTTCCGACCTCGTTCCCATACATCTTAAACATGCATATGCGCAGGAGTGGGCGGTTGCCCTAGCTCCAGCATTGTACAAAAATCATGCTGGTTGGGATGAGGATTCAACCCACCACGTGATCCCGTTAAAAGTTTCCCCAAATGCTCAAAGGCAATACCCTATAAAGCAGGAAGCTAAAAGACAAGTTAGGGAGATTCTAGATCAACTAGAATACCAGGGGGTGATAGAAAATTGCACTTCACCTATGAACAATCCTTTGTTCCCCGTAGCCAAACCTGACAATACACATCGTCTAGTTTTAGATTACAGACATTTAAACACTTGCACAAAGACATTTGCAGTTCAAAATGCACACCGTGCCGCATTAATGAATAACTTTGTGCAACAAAAATACAAAACAACACTTGATATCTCAAATGGATTTTTCTGCCAAAATATAGCGCCTGAAAGCAGGTCTCTGACCGCATTCAGTGCGTTGGGGTCCAACGGCAATTTTGTCGACTCCCCCAAGGATATAAGAATAGCCTGGGGTTGTTTTCAGCAAGGGTAACAGAGTAACTGCAAAATTTGGATGAAGAAGCATTGTTCTATGTGGATGATATTTATCTGACGGACGATGACTTACCGAGGCACTTGACCAGGGTGAGCACCATTATTATGGGATTCGCCTCTGAGGGCTACAAATTTAACTCTAAAAAATCAAAGATTGCCCACCTCAGTGTCCTATTTTTAGGATATGAGCTGTCAAGTGAGGGGAAAAGCCTAGCAGCTAACTTTTTAGAAAAGTGTGCGCTGCTCCAACCTCCTAAATCATTAAAGAATTTACAATCAATTCTGGGATTCCTAAATTTTGGTCGAACATACATTTTGGATTACGCAGAAAGAGTAAAACCTTTCTACGACTTAATAAAACCTGATTTTTCAGTCAGACAATGGACACAGGAACATACAAATATCCTGCGTTCCCTACAGGAAGACATGATAGCTTCTAAACAATTACAGACACGCGTAAACGCACATCATTTGGTGACCCGAGTAATAGCGGGTCAATGCGGGTACACGTATTTAACTTTTAATGAAGGTGAAACGGTACCAATCGCATACAAATCACACCTGTACACAAACGTAGAAATGCGTTTCACTTCAACAGAGAAAATCCTGACAGCAGTGCAGACCGCTGTAGCAAGAGAAAGAGCTCTGGCTCAGGGTAAACGCATAATTGTCGTGACCCCAGTACCAGCTTTAGAAGCTGTTACAAAAGCTAGCATTCCAAATGCTAAAGCCTTACATCCAAGATGGATACAATGGGCTAATTATCTTACTGCAACGGATGTTGAGTACAGATTTGATCCAAGTTTAAAAACTCAAGCATTCCTGCAATACGAACAAGAATATCCTCTACCAAATGAAATTTTGCCTCTCGATCAGTATGAATATATTATTTACACTGACGGATCTGCTCAACCAGCCACAGGAAGCAAGCAAGCTTACAGCGCAGCGTGTGCAATCGTTAAAGGTCGCATGCGTGATGGCAAGTTCCATCCAAGCTGTACTAAAACGCAGTCTCTAGGAGACTGCACGGCTCAGTTGGCAGAACTCAAAGCACTTATACTGGCACTTATAAATACGGATCACGAATTCCCCACACTGATTGTGTGTGATTCCTTTTACTGTGTACAGTCGTACAATGAATATCTACATCATTGGGAACAAAACGGGTTTAAAGACGCAAAAGGTGGCACAATTAAGCATAAAAGGCTATGGGAACAGGTAGTGGAGCTGCTATTCCAGTTATATCCTTCTCCCTCACTGGAAGCAGATATGCTCAAGTCTGAGATCTCAGATTCGTCAGTTAAGGAGTAGAACTTCTCTGAGTTATCGGGTGTCTTGGGCGGGGGCGCGGGAGTTTTTCAGTTTCTTTCCCAGATACTTTATTAGTTACGGCTATTTCATTACTGGTTATTCCTGGTTTTCCTCCCACATTTTCGTTATGTTTTGGTAGATCATCTAGGGAGCCAGGGGTGGAAGTTCTACTATTAACCACTTCTTGTTCAAGTTCCAAGCTGAGGGTTGACTGGAGGTCAGAGCATGTTGTTACCACCGACGCTGTGACGGGGGCATCAGCAGTATCATCTGCAGCATTCACAGCGCCAATTAAGTCATTTAGCCCCTCTTCGGATTGCTCTCTAGCCTCCAGAGCCCTGTGTACTTTACCCTCACTTGGCCCAAAAATGTTGGTAATTAGCGGTTGAGAGTTATCACAGTCTCTAGGGGTTTTCATATGTATTTTTTTCCCTGTTATGTCCATTCTTTCATTGTGTCCTGCATTCTTGCTTTTTTCGACTTTTTCACCCTTCTTTCCCGCCTTAGCCTTGGCCCCACGCATATCAGAACGTTTTTGGCGATTTTCGGCCGTCGTGGAGCTGGGTTGAGATAGTGCAGTCATTACGGGAATTGAGGGTTGCATATTTTTAGCTTTTAATGACTTCCCACCCCGTCCTGCCATCCTTACTTGCTTGTGTTGAAGTCCTTTGCTTCAACAATGTAGCCTCCGGGTGTAAAAAGCTGTCAGGAAGCCGCCGCTCCGTTCTGGAGTGCCGAGTGAATGAGACGCTTCCTTCGGGGCCGGCAGGGCTCTGTAGATCGTCGAGAGTATCCTCCTCAGTGACAGCGCTGCGGGAGGATCTCGCCGCAGGGCAGAGAAAGTCAGTGATGTCGGATCCAGTCGGGCTGAAGCAGGAGTCGGAGGCAGGAGAAGTTGTTTCCACTTTTCGCCAGTTCCGGGTTGTTCGTGTCGATTGGCAATTACAATCACGATTTGTATGTTCTGTGCCATCTGCTATATCCTTTTTTGATACATTTGCTGTGATTTTGGAAGGCATACGAGGGGTTTGTCAGAGCTTCCAGGGGTCTGACCGGCGGAGCATCGCGGATGAGACGTTACTCAGACACCATCTTGCCTCTGATTCGTAATCAGAGTTATTTTAAAATAGTTTGCATATCAGTTTTACTTGCAAGCCGGAGGATGAAATTATAGTGCAAACATTAGTTCTATTTTAAATAGGAGGGGGAAACTTTTGTATATCTGTGGTAAGGTTTTTACTGGTATTGTCTGTATATGTATCTTAATGAATTACATTATTTATTGATTGATGTTTTAAGGGTGTAATAAAATTTTGATCTGTGATATGTTTTATGTTTTTATGTGTGTATATATATATATATATATATATATATATATATATATATATTCCGAATAAAGATGACTGAGACTGTTACCCATAACTAGGGCATCCTGATGCTGAGGAATTGAGCCAAAGGAAAGGAACAATTTCGGAAGGAGTTAGGTAAACAGTCAAACCTTGATGTTCTTTAGGGAAGAAAGGAAATTCTATTTCGGACTGATATTGGGGGGTTTACTGTTCTGTTGTGTAGTATGTAGGTAGTATGTAGGTACATGATAGTGTGACCACCCAAATCAGCTTTTAGGAGCCTTGGAATGGAAATAAAGTGCACAGCTTCCGAGCGCAATGCTTGGTTTGGTCAATAAGCGGAATTTCCATTGCAGAAAGACTGACCACGTAGAGGCATGATGGCAGGTACACAGGTCCTTACAAAAGGAACATTTGACAATTGGGAGCTGATACAGGGAAAGCAGCTGTCAGACATGGGAATGCGAGCAGAAAGGCCAAGTAGTAGTCTTCTTGCTTTGTTATGGATAAGCTTAAGGTGGTTCACAGAGTTTTTAGTTCGACCAAAATACAAGGAATTGCAGTGGTCTAGATGTGAGATTACGATGGTTTGAAAGACTGTTTTGCAGTGCTACAAAGCAAGTAGAGGAAGAACATTCGGAAGAAGTCTAAGTTAAGAAAAATGTAACTGAGGATACTTAGGTGACGATGTGTGAAAGTGAGATGGCAGTCAAATAGTATGCCATGATTCGAGGCTGGTGGAGTTGATGTTGGGGCCTCTCTTAACTCGGGGGGCACCATCTGGAGGACCAAATGGAGGAAGGGACTCCAAATATCAGGACTTCAGTTTTGTCCTGTCGTGTAGTTCCTATAGTACCCCTGCAGGACCTGCGCGTTTGGATAACATATACTGCGGGCTTGGTGGCAGACTGACTCTGAGCACCCCCACCGTATATGTTAGCCTGGTTTGCATTAGCTAGCTCGCAGTGCCACTTGTGTCTCCTCTTATCGGGGAGAGATTAGTTTCTGGCAACCTTAGAACATGACAACCCTGATTCCCTCAGAATCGTGGAAACAACGTACTACCTTTCGCTCAGTCACTCGTGCTCACTTATTCGGTTTGTCTTAGAGAGTTACACAGAATAAACAGTTGGGCGTTTTAATAAGTATTTATTGAACAGTTGTTATTCTAGTGTAAAATATAAGTGCTGCGGTAACCAGCAGACAATAGCAGAGATATATTATCAGCAGTACGATAAAAGCAAAGGGATAGAACAGTTCTACCATATTGCGATAATCATGAATACATACATGAATATAAAAGCATAATAAAAAGTGTGCGTACTCCTACGATGCCTAACTAGATGTACCCGAGTGTACCTAGCATGTGTGTAGGTCTAAAGCCTAAGAGCTAAGAATCCCTCTAGGATTTAGTCGAACCCCCATACCTGAATAGAGAGAGTGTGGGACCCCATCCTGGTCTCGAGTTGGACACCCCGCAAGGGCTGTGTCAGACCGCTGTCAGCTGGAGCGACTGCATGCAGGAGCCTCAGCGTCTCTGGTCAGTGTGTCAGCATGGAAGTCTCGGTTCCCTCTGTCTTACCGGGGCAAGATGTGGTGTATTTATACCCTAAAGAGTCTCGGTCCTCAGTATGGTTTGTATTGGACATGAGGAAGACGTCAGGGGTGAACTTTGTACATACATATTATGCAAGTGGTGTATTCCTAGAGAGCCATGCATAATTGATGAGTACAGTGTGGGCCTGTGTTTGGGAAAAACCCTGCTGTATTCAAAACCACAGGATAGATAACGTTCAGCCCTCAGAGCTCGTTGTGTACTAGCTGGGACCAATGTAGGTGAAAGATCATGCCTATATAAGGAATCATGACTATAATAGGACATGTATGGTTATGACCGTAATAGGGCATATGCGGCTATGACCATAATAGGGCAAGTACGAATATGAACATATTAGGGCAAATACGAATATGTCCATTTTAGGGCATGTATGAACTGGTCTACATTAGGGCCTCTATGCGGGATATAACACCCACTCCTCTTCCGAATTAGATAAAAATGACCATACTTAAAATCTGGACAATTTAAAAATATTTTTAAAAGCAAGTAAAAACATGGTTTTAAAAAACCGGTTAAAAAATGAGGTGTTTAAAAAAATGTTAAAATTCAGCTATTTCTAGTTGCCACTTGAAAAAGTCAATATTGTCTCTATATAAAAGTTGCATTACCATAAGCAGGAGAAGGCCATGCTTTTCTCAAGCGAAAGTGTCAATGTAAAAATGTTCCAAATTTAGATCGTTTGTTTTGAAACGAGTGAAGAAGCCGAATTCTTTCCCAGGACACGATGAGACAATTCAAGATTAAGCATCCTGGCTGGGAAGCACAATATTATCGTGTTAGCTGCTGCAGACGACAAATCCAACGCTTCACAGAGAACGTCAATCGCACATAGATGGGAATGTAGCACTGCTAAGAGTCGGAGCTGCGGCAGCTTGTGCGGCAGTTGTTACCTGGGTGCCTGTGTAGGAGTCACCTAACCCAGCAGGAGCAAATGGCACCTGTGGATTCTCCAGGAATGCATTAATCAGAATCGGAAGCCGCTGGGGACAACGCAGAGCATGGGCCTCTATGGGGTCCAGCATTGCATCCGTGTCCGGAGGCGCATCTGATGGAAAAGTTAGACAAAGATACAACGTGCATTCTTCTCCGCAGAACAGGCATCGAAGAACAGGTAAGATCCAGTCAACCCAGACTGGTCTAAATGATAGAAACCAGGAGGCATTGAGTTCTTGCAGGCAATGAATGCCCAGAAGTTGTACCATGCGTTCACGGTATTTCCGCTCCAGGAGCGTGTTCACCATTCCCTCGGGAAGTGGGCTGTCCATTGCGTAGCAGCAATATTACAATTAGGATTCCTGCCATTAGGAACAAGATGAGCGGGAATCCTCCAAATACGCTTCCCAATACGGAGTGTATAAAATTTGGGATTACTCCGAGTACTGTCTGAAAGGTGCTTAACAGTCCTGACCCTATGGTCTTAAATAGGTGTACAATACCTCTCGTATCAGACATGTTGAAGATACGACTAACCATTTCTGCGAAATGAATGGGGCAGTTTGTACGTATGAGTGCCTGTATCTCGGTCGAGGTCCTTGCAACTCGAATTTCATAGGTTTCTTGAGCGGAGGTTAAGGGCACGCGTAGCTGTAAAAGCATGGCTTTCAATCTGCTCAGAGTATCAAATTGTATGAAAGAAACATTCAGCGAAGGCCATAGCGGCGCCTCCCTGACTGTGTTCAGTGTCAGAAACAATACTTGCATACAGCAAGTAACTCTGGAGTTAACAGTGACCAGATAGGCGACGGCCGGAAGCATCCCACAGCAACCTTGATCATTTAGCATTAAGTAACTCCCATTCGAGAGCAGCTGGAAAACCGGATTGATGATGGCCGCTGGGGTCCCTGACATGTGACAAGATAGATTCGCTGCTGAACCACTGCAGGCTCCGTGTAAAGAAATATCTTGATACATGAGAGAACCGCTTAAAGCGTTCTTGCAGTTTGTACCACTCAGATACACTTCTCGATCCCCATTCCGGCATCGGTATCTATATGGTAACTCCCAAGATTCCTTAATCTATCCCTTACCCATTTTTTAATATCTGCCTGCCTGCCTTTGCTCAAGGCAATATTGAAACTGAAACGTAGTGACCGGTAGAGTGATTTGGCCATGGATTAACCATTCACTTGATGGTGATTCGGCTACAGTGAATGGTAACCTTTCCAGTTTCTCAATACGCAGCATTGTGTATTTGGCTCCCCTTTGTGCCATTTCTGTCTGTTCATCTGTTAGATTGTATTCTGAAAACAGAGACGTGGTGTTTATAAAACGCCAGGGCACATAGCCTGCACGCAAAGATTGTAGCGTCCAGCTTAACATCATAACAGAACGTAGCTGAGATTGCCCATGCTGTAACAAGGCTAAATCTTGTTCTAATACGTTGATCGCCGAAGACACAATGTTGCCTAAGGAGTAAATCCTGGAGGTCAAAGTTGTTAACCCATTATCCACTACAGCTAATGCCTTCTCTAAGTTAATACGGTCTATTTCCCGTATCCTCTCTGCAGCCTCTTGTTGGGATATTTTCCAGTTCTCATTATAGTAGGCATAAAGGCCTGCATGTATGAAACATTTCTGACGTTGTTTCCTGGGTCCTAGTAGAAAATCTCTAAGATCCATGTCAGGTGTGAGTAAGTTCAAGTTGTGCTTCACTTCTGTGAGTGTTGAGGTCTCTAGCCAATCAAGGCACAACTTCCCAACACTATAGGATGTCACTACCCCCGGGTGATGTCTCTGTACATAGCGTGGATCTGGCCTATGGATACTAAACCCTTCGGTTGTATTCATAAATCTCTGCTGACATTTGTTTGTGTCAATGGGCCAAACCAGCCATTCTGTCCAATCAGGATCTGATCTGTTGTACTGGAAAATGTCATCTAATTTCACCCCATGTATAGTTCAATTCCGCCCCCCACCCATCTGTGATGGTATTGGAAACCCCGGTGAGTCCATTTCCTTGCCCTTGGCTAATCCAAGACAGGTTGTTTGTTGCACAGTTTCATTCAGAAAGATTATCTGCTGTGGAATGATGCATGCTCTAAAAAGTGCTTCTATTCCCTGGACTTGCCAGTCCCTAGAACCCCAGATCAATTTTGAATCTATTGTGTCTTTCCACAGATCGAAACCCTGTTTAGACAACTGGTTCAGAAAGGATGCAGAGTAAATATGTTTGGTGTTTGTTAACATAATTTTCTGAGCTGAAATGTTCGCCACTTTATAATAAAATGACTTCGGGTCGGATGTGTTAAACCCTGAGAAGTATGTGAATTTCTGTGCAAATGCTTGCGAACTACCTTTAGGTGGTGTTGGGCAGTGTTCTCACTGGTGGTACTGAAATACATTTCTAGGTGTTATAGACTTGTGTAAGAAATGATGACCAAATTGCTGGTAACAGTACAATGTATCATAGTCTGAAGTACCTTCTATCACTTCATTGTTCGGAAATGCAGCAGTTTTTTCTAAATCAGACATCAAATTATTCACAGTATCAGTGTCCCAATCATCAGAAAATGTACTGGAGGTAATGATATCATTTAAAGAAATTTTAAATACATGTTTAAGCTTTAAAAGTTCAGTCGGACCGAATACATCATAATCAATCTTGTCCCATACTATACCGTTCGGTATAGGAACTGCTGTGATGTTCACTGAAGACAAGTCTCTTGGTTCACGATGTGAAGACTGGTGTGGTTTTAAAATCAAATTGACTCTTTGGGCTGTAGAGCTTTGTTGGAGGTGTCGTCCATTAATAAGCATACTAAAAGTTATAATTAAACCTAGCCAGAAAATGAAAAGAAAATCCCAGTGAAATACCATAGTTCTATCCAAGGTGACACCAGGTAAGTCTGTCTAAAAAAGTTCAAAAAGTCAGTGAATTTCTGTTTGAGTGATTTTTTGGCTGGCGTTGTTTCCGGCTCACTTGGGTCCAGTGAAAACGTATCAAAGTTCATGAAATAGCCAGAAGCAGTTCGATCAATTGTTGGAATTGCATCGGGATTTGTTGAAATCGGATTTTGCTCTTGACGAGGCATGTTGACGTAGATGTCCGTATTAGGTCTGATTGCAACTTGGTTGTTGAGTTGATTTTCATTTTGAAGATGAATTTCTTGTTGAAGTGGAACGAGTTCCATAGCATTGTTGCTTAGTCGTTCATTACATACAGGTGGCTCTTCAAACGTGATGAGTCTTTCTATTTGAACTTCTTGGATTGTAGCAAGAGGAGGGCGTCTGCTACTGTGGAGTCCACGAGGCCTACCGTTTAGTATCGGCCACATAGTGTGGTTTGATTAAGTCAATTGAGACAAATCTTTTCTCCTTTTTCCCGGCAAGAGGCGGCAACAGTACAGTTCTTGTGTCTTGGATTGCTAGGACCGGTACAGGCGGTCTGTAAGATGGTCCAAATTCTTTTTTGTCAGCAGTCTTCTCTCTGACCAGATCCCCGATTTTTGGGATCCAGATAGGTCTTGCCGTTACTGCCTTGACTACCTCAGTGGCGGCCTGTTTCTGGAGCACGTTACTTTGTTGTGTTCTGGATTCATTTAGATCCTGTAAAACAGCCAAACGATCATGGATATCAAATGGTTTTTGAACCGCCACTGCGCCTTCACAATCAAGATCAGGTACCCACATTCTTGTCCCAAATAGGACCTCGTAAGGAGTGACACCCCCTAGAGAGCTTCTTGGCTGGTTATTGATCGCGCGCTGTACCCCATAAAGGTGATCAACCCATCTACCGCCCTTGCCTAATACCCTAGCTGTTAAAGATTGCTTTAAGTCTTGGTTTTTCCTCTCCACAACAGAATTTCCCTTGGGATGGTACGGGGAGGAGTACCGCAATGCTACGCCCATTCCTTCCATGGCCTCTTTGTAAGCCCGAGAGCTAAACGCCGGACCACGGTCAGAATGTAACGTGCCAACTGCGTATGTGCCGATAAAGACTCGCAAATCTTTTATAACAGTTCGAGCGTCAGCCGAGCGCTGAGGCCAAACCTTGAGGAAACTTGAGCTGGACGCGCACGAACAGACAACCTAATGCTGTCTAACAATGGTATCTGTACTGGACGTGCTGTGGTGGACCCATTCATCTGCTTGCAGATGTCGCAGTTCCAGACATAGTCTCTAATCAGCCTTCTCATCACGGGCCACCAGTAGTGTTCTTTCAACAAAGCAACAGTCTCCCTAAGTCCGTTATGTACAGAACCTATCCCTTCGTGTGCTGCCACAATTAAACCTAACCTACGATCCATATTTGGTATTACTCTATCCCCCACTCCAGGAATCTGAGCATATGGAATGTTTTGTGCATCTAACTTGTAGGAGTACTTGAGTGGAAATTTCTTTGGTACTACTGTGCTGCCTTTGCGCGAAGCATTGACAGCTACCATTATCTCGCCGCCTATTCTCGTTTTTGAACGAGTAACTGCAGCTACGGAAGCTGTGCGAACAGCCCCCTTTGCGGCTTCATCAGCCAATGAATTCCCTTCAACGTGAATGCCATCACGCTGATGACTCAGTGTATGTATCACGTGAGCCCTTGGTAGTTTGTTTCTCAACTCCACTACCTCCAGCTCGGATCCAGATCTATTGACAAAAACCAAAGTACAAAAAAAGCTTCAAATGAGAAAGACAACCCGGAGAAAGAAATGTGAGATTCAAGACCGAGGAAGTGCAGGGGACCTAAGATGGGATTATTCGGCCACACAACTGTCAACTATGTCTGATCTTACAGGATGTTCAGGGGGCAGCCGCACAATCACAGGCAGCTTGGAAGATGGAGGGGCAGCGCCCAAGAATGAGACTGCTCTTGAAGTGGTGCTACAGTCAATTAAGAGCTTCCAGGAGGAGGTCAAACTAGACAACCGGAGATCACGTCTAGCCGCCAAAAAACTACAAGGAACCGTGAGGAAGGTGGGGAGAACATGTGCCGAAATTGCAGACAGAATGGCCTCCGTGGAAGTACGGACGGAAAATCTAGAGAAGGACGTAGCCACTTTGAAGACACAAGGAGATGGACATGAGGGTATAGTCAAGGAGTTAATGTGGAAAATGGAGGAACAGGGGAATAGACAACGACGCAATAACCTCAGCTTTCTTGGTATTCCTGAAGGAGCAGAAGGGAACGATCCCAGGAATTTCATGATAACGCTCCTTAAGGGAGCTTTTCCAGAGCTACATACTTGGGACTGGGACAAGGAGATCCAGAGAGCTCATAGGTTTCCTCTAACACCATCCAAACGCCCCTCATCTACTCCTCAGCACCCGCGTGCAATGCTCCTATACTTTGGAAATTTCCTCCTTTGCCAATTACTCTACGATCTGGCTAGACCAACAACCAAGAAGGTGTTCAACGGAATTACTTTCTTCACAAGGCTCGACTTTGCTCATGCTACTGTTGAGCGCAGATGGAGGCTTAGACAGCTCTTTGCCCCCTTTCAACAGCTTGGGGCCGATGTTTATCTACAGAACCCAGCACGGCTAAAGGTTGTTTACAAGGGGACCACGAGCAGCTTTATATCCGAAATCCAGGCCCAGACATACTTGCAAGAGGTTACTAGCCAGAAGGGGGACAAAATTTAACGACCAAAAGACTTAAAACCTTTTGCTTGCATGAAGTCTCATTACCGCAAACCTAATATCTTATATTCTTTGTCTTTGCGATCTTACTTCTCTTTCTTTAAAGTCATGTGTTAGACTAAGAATCTCGTAATAGTTAAGATTAATCTTGGTCAGCATCAATGGCAGTCAAAAAGGGATGGGGAAAAAAAACAAAAAAATACTTGGCCTAGAAATTAATTTTTCTTTTTTTTTTTTCTTACCATGTGTGTCTCATATGAGGGGGGGAAGACCGGCGGGTTTTTCTGAGTACTCAGATGCCATTATCCTGGCTCAAATTGAGCCACGTAACCTCAGCTATAGGTGGTGGGAGGGGGGGAGGGGTGGGGAAGGGTGTTCATGGGTGGAGGGGAGGGGTTGGCACACTGGCGTGAAGTACTGCAAGCTTTCCTTTTTTTTGTAGCCTTTTACCTATCTTAGATGAGTAAACTGCGTACAGCTACAATTAATATCTGCGGGCTTGGGGGGCGCTAGAGGGCACCAGGCAAGATGGCCGCACTTTAGTGTAGCTCTGCCCGGCTGATCTCCTATCCGCCCACGATCTGAGCAATATTAAGGCATTGTCATTCCCAAAACGGCTGTTTCGCATGGGACGCCCCTTCTGCTGCCACCGATTCTATGATTGCAAAGAGAAACATCCTGGTGTGGCTAATATCGGCCGCGGAGAGTGGCGTGGACCGGCTGGGGAAAATGGCGGCCGCTGCCGCGAAGCGCTAAGGTGTGGATCGCGCTGGAGCTGTGGGACCTGAGCTGCCCTTCGCCTTCCAAGCTGGGAGTGCGCACCATATAACTGCAGCAATTGGTGCCATCCAGGGTCGGAATTGGACGACGCTGAGGGGCGAGACGTTGGTGGCTGTCGCCTCGGGCTGTCTGCGGCGGACTGCTGTGCCGCTGACTGACTGCTGTGCCCCGTGACCTTTGCTGTGGGGGCCGCAGCTCGTCTGTGCAAAGCCCCGCGAAATCGGAGGTGGAGGGTGTCAGCTTCCGCTCAATCCTGCACGGCGCCCGGCGGAGCTGACCTGAGGGGGAGACTGCCGAGGACCCTGGACGCACTTGAGGGGCCTGGAGGCCTACGCGGACGCCAGCGGCGGGCTGCGGTGAGTGTGGTGCGGCCTGCTTGGGTCCGCGGCTGCGGAGGTGGTGCGGGCCTAGGCTGCGTTCTGCGCTTCGCGCGCTGCGGTCCGTGCGCGCGGGTCAAGGCCTCGGGCCTCATGGTACTGGCCCTGTGACGCTTGCAGCTAAGGTGTGGCCGGGTGGTGGCTGCAGGGCCCAGTGGACATGCCTTGGTGAGAGCCCCGGGAGGAAGCCCCAGTCATTCTACGAGGACCGCTGCTTGCTCTCCGTCCCCAGTGGAGCGGGGTCGCATTGTAGCGATAGCTGTCCTGGATCCTGCCCACTTACAGCGTGCTGTCGTGTTGATAGCAGTGTCCCCGCAGACCTGAGCAAACTGTGGCCTTCTGCTCCTGGATGGACGGTGGTGCCCCTGGTATTAAATGGTGCTAGTTTATCGCTTCGTGGCTGCTGGGATGTGACCCCCTCGCTTTGGGATATCGCTATACATGTGAGACCTGTTGAGGCTACCGCAGGGGCCTTTTTGGAGTCGTGTGGCTCGTTGATTGCTGATAGCTGCTCCTTGCAGGCACGCGCGGTGCTGGCCCACCCTTTGTGCTGCGACTGTCCGATCTGGGGGAGCTGCTGCTGCACCTTTGATTGCTACTGGGGGGCCTGGCGGTGTTCCTATCGTCAGTAACTCACTGCTGGAGCTAATGAGCAAGGGGATGTCCACCTGCTTCCATGTGATCTGACCCTCTAGGTCTCTGGAGGACTGCTCTTGGTGTGGTGGGATTGTACCTGTGCCTGCAGTGGATGTGTGGGCACCCTCACGTTTCAGAAATACCACATTTTGCTTATGATCTGTTGATCCGATGATAGTTGGCATATAGGGTATTCACTGCACTATACTATCTATTCATTTGCCTGCAACCTACCGCATCTGGTATACTCCTGGGTGGATCCTGAGGTACTGCCCTCTCTGTCACTAACTATGGGGAAGCCGGACAAGACGCAACCCCGTCTCACATTTGAGGCGCGGAAGTCGGGTAGGACGCAACAGAAAGCGGTCTCTGATTCTGAGGCTGATGGACATGGTGAGAGCCCGCCTAGCCTGGAATCCACGCTACTGGCCATGCAGAGGAGTCTTCAAGCTATAGAGGGCAGCATGTCTACTATCAATCACCGGCTGGACCATATGTCGACGCAGCTGGAAAAACAGTCAGCGAGAATGGGTGAGGTCGAGCAGAGGGTTTCAAACGCTGAGGATGGCCTCGGGGAGGTAACGAGTAAAGCTCTTAACATGGAGAAGGTGCTATCTCTCATACAGGCAAAGAATGAGGACCTGGAGGCCCGCTCTAGGAGGAACAATGTTCGCATAACGGGGCTGCCTGAGTCGACAAACACTGGGAGAATGGAGCACTTCATGGAGGCCTTGCTCACGGAAATATTTGGCGCTGACCACCTCTCCTCCATGTTTGCCGTGGAGCGTGCTCATCGCTCCTTGGCGGCGCGCCCTGTCCCCGGAGCCCCGCCACGTCCCATAATTGCCCGATTATTGAATTATCGGGACCGGGATACTATCCTGCGCCTGGCCAGGGAGAGAGGTACCATTACACATCAGGTGAATAACTTGTCCTTTTTTCCTGACTTTACTGTTGCTGTCCAGGCAGCAAGGCGTGAATATGGTGCAGTTAAGAAATTCTTGCAGGCTGAAAGTATTCCCTACGCCATGCTGTACCCCGCTAGACTTAGGGTGGGGTCAGAAGGAGGTTCCATGGTCTTCTCTACTCCCAAGGCGGCGATGGAACATGCTAAGCAACTTAAGAGACTCCGGCGTGAGGCCGAAGCAGAACATGGGGAGGATGATTGAGATTGACTGCTGGGGGCTGTTGCTGTGTTCACTTTTTGAATTCTCCATGTGGCAGCCTTGCTGCTCCCTAGATGCATATGTATACTGCCAATGTTGTTCGCTGGACCCGGACAGTTCTATTGTGTTATAAGTATTATAGATGAATGCTGAGTGATGCCTTATGGTTTAGACTCCGACAGTGTATTGTAACGCAGGTTCTAGACCTGATCAGCCACCTCCTACGTCGTGGGAGGACAGTAGCTCTCTGACGCCCCTCGTATGGGAGTTCCCCACATCATGTTATGGTGTAGTTGTTTTATAGAGGTTTGTTTAGGCATTTTCGGGATGGCTTTGGCCAGTTGGGGAAGCCGAAGTGGGTGGTTGGGATGGCTTTGGCACGTTGGGGCTGCTGAAGTGGGAGGGGGGTTGAGGGTGTTAGTTTGGGGAAGGCAGACTGATGAGGATACTAGTTTCGACAATCCTTGTGCGGGTACGTAATGGCACCTTGGGCGAAAAATTACCTGTCATACTTCCAATGTGTTCAATTATTGCTGGACTTAAACTATGAATAATACACTTAAGTTCCTCACTTGGAACGTACATGGTCTGAACACGCCTAAAAAGATCAGATCGGTGTTTGCATATTTGGATCGCATGGGAGTGCAAATTGCCCTCTTGCAAGAGACGCATCTAACCACTGAATCGGCGCGCAAAGTGGGCACACGCTGGGTGAGTGCCAGGGCTGCGTCATCTTTCTCTACTTATTCTAGGGGGGTGTTAACTCTGGTAAAAAAGGGTGTACCATTCATTTCGATCAGAAACAGATGACTGTGGGCGCGTGGTGATTTTGCATGGGCAATTGAGTGGCGAGAGTGTATTGATTGTAAATGTGTATGGTCCGAATGTGGATGACCCCTCATTCTACTCAGATGTGTGGCGCAGGATATCGTTGTTCCCTCCGGCTGCAATTATTTGGGGGGGGATTTTAATCTGTGCCTGGATGCTACAATGGGTAGAGCTGGCAGCAGTGAGATGCGGCCCAAACGTGCTGCGGAAGTGTTATTGGGACTGCTAGACACTGGTCAATTACACGACATTTGGCGCAGTCGACACCCCGCTGGTCGGGAGAGCACCTTTGCCTCTTCGGTGCACGGGTCCTGGTCTCGTATTGACCTTTGGCTAGTCTCGGAGATGGTCTGTACTTGGACAGTTGCGGTGTCGCATGAGGCGCGCACTCTGTCTGACCACTCTCCGGTAATCCTCGCACTGCAAATTCCTACCTATAAGAAACCACCCTTTGCATGGAGGCTCCAGCCCTCGGAACTCAGGGACCCGGTCTTCAGGCAGACTATAGCCGAGAACATTAAAAACTTTTTTAGGGAGAATGAGAGGACAGTAGACATCGCGGGAGTGCTGTGGGAAGCATTAAAAGTCACCATAAGGGGTTCTTGTATAGGGGCCCAATCCGGAGTCTTGCGCGACCTTAGACGTAGGATACAAAAATTAGCATCTAACATATCTCAACTAGAACGGGATTATGAAACTGACCCCACCACTGCTAAGTTGGCTGCGATAAGGGAACTTGTTACAGATCACAATGAAACGGTGGATCAGGAACTGTTGCACTGCTCCCGACGTAGAACAGCGCGGTATTATGGCGAGCGTGGCCGTCCAGGTCGCTCCCTTGCGCAAAAACTAGCAGAGCCGCGTAGCCAGGAAAATATAACCAAACTCATTGATGAACATGGGGTAGCCCGTTACTCGACAATGGAACTCTGCGATACCGTTCTACAGTTCTATACCATTCTCTATGCCTCCAGAGAGTCTCCGCCGACTGCGGAGATAGATGCATACCTGGATGATGTGGCACTCGGATGGTTGTCCAATTCTCATCGAGAGTACCTTGTACAACCGTTTGATGAGGAGGACGTTAAAAAGGCCATAATGTCCCTGCCGACCTGCAAAGCTGCGGGGCCAGATGGGTTGCCCTGCGAATTTTATAAAGCATATGCGTCAGACCTAGCCCCTCGGATGCTGGATGTATACGCTGAAGCCTATGAGAAGAGGACTTTGCCGCCTTCTCTACGGGAGGCACTTCTTGTTACACTGCTAAAACCGGATAAGCCCCCGAATCAGTGTGGGTCATATCGGCCTCTCTCGATTATTAATATTGATGCCAAAATATTGGCAAAGATGATTGCTAATAGGCTACAACCTCTGGTTCCCCTACTGGTGTTGCCGGATCAGTCTGGGTTTGTCACGGCGCGCTCCACGACTCATAACTTGCGCATGCTCTTCTCTACATTGCATTATTTCGAACCAGACTTTCAGGCGGTGGCTGTGCTGCTCGATACAGCAAAAGCCTTTGACTCTCTGCAGTGGCCTTTTATGTTCACTGTACTGGATAGGATGGGCTTTCCTCCTTTTTTCCTCCAGTGGCTCAGGGTGTTATATAGCGGCCCGGTTTCCCGTGTCCGGGTTAATGGGTGGGTGTCATCTCTGTTCTGCATCGAAAGAGGCACGAGGCAGGGGTGTCCCCTGTCACCTATGCTCTTTTCTCTGGCCCTGGAGCCCCTCGCCTGCCAACTACGTCAGAAGCACGCTGCGGCTGCCCTGCGGTTCAGGCAGCGACCACTTATTGTCTCACTTAACGCGGACGATATGCTGCTATATGTCCGCGATCCTGCTGTGCATCTCCCTGCGCTACTTGGGGAGTACGTACGGTTTGAAAGGTTCTCCGGCCTTGGGATCAACTGGTCAAAATCCGTAGTGTTCCTTCTAACTGCGTGCACGAAGGAAGTGGAGATGGACTTTCCACTGTCCTGGACATCTGACCCTGTGAAGTACCTTGGGGTCTGGGTGCATAGGGACCCCGATACAGTCGTTTCTGAGAAGTATGGCCGTACGATTACGCGAATTTCTGAACAGGCTGTGCGATGGGCGCACTTACCCCTCTCCCTAGCGGATAGGATAGCGGTAGTAAAAATGGTCTTCTTGCCTAAACTGCTTTACTTCTTTGTAAACATTCCTATCAAATTGAAAGTAGCGCTGTTCCGAACTCTGCAATCTGCACTTTTAACATTTGTGTGGGGCGGTAAGAAACCCAGATGCAGGTGGGATCTTATGGTTCAACCTTTCGACCGAGGCGGCTTTGAGGCTCCTGATTTTCGTCTCTACTACTTGTGCGCACAGGCGCAATTTGCACATTATTGGCATTTCCCCCAGCGTTTCCAACCTCACGTGGCTGTCGAATCAGATGCGGTTCTTCCAATGATGTTGCAGGCGGTGACCCTCTCGGGGGGATCGGGTGGTCCATGGACCGAGATTAACCCTTCACAGTGCACGGCGTGGGCATGGCGGATGCTCGCGTTACGGGCTCAACTATCCTATTTATATGCTCTTTTGCTACCACTAGCTTCATACCCTGAGATTTCTGCGGCACGAGAGGCGCAGGCCATACGAGAACTGGCGGCAGCGGGCATCTCTCGGCTGGGAGACCTTTACAAAGGGGGTCAATTTAAAACACTACGGGAGGCGCAGAATGGTGCAGATCGTGGTTTTATGTTTGGCTTCACATACGTCCGAGTCCGTCAGGCTGTCCACGCGGCCTATCCAGAGTACCCCGCGGAGCCCACTACTCTACGGGCATTGCAGGCGATGCTGTCGGGAGAGGGACGCAAGGGTTTAATCACCAAACTTTACAATGTCTCTTTGCGGGAGCGGGAACAGGGCGATCATCCCTCTTGTTTACGCTGGCAGGCAGTGTTGGGTATACCCATTGCACCGGAGGTTTGGACAGCGTGTTGCCAACTCACGGGTCGCCTTACGGCTAACTGTAATCTTCGAATTATCCACTTCAAATTCCTACATCAGGTATACTATTCCCCCTTGCAATTATACAAGTATGGTCTGCGAGAGACTGCTAGTTGTGTGATGTGTGGAGCATCGGATGCAGACTTTTTTCATGTTACCTGGCTGTGTACTGGTGTCTTTGCTTTCTGGACCGTTGTGGCGACCGTGCTCACTGATATTGTCCTGGAGCCTGTGTGCTGCACTCCTGAGCTCTGCTTACTGGGATATGTTAAGCGCCTTAAGCCCTGCAACAGGCGCATTGTAGCAGTTTCCACCCTCTTCGCGAAAAGAGCAGTTGCGCAGTGCTGGGGTGCCAAGACAACTCCTACTGTCAAAAAATGGCTCAGTGACCTGATCTATTGTAGGGATCAGCTACGGACATATGAGGAGGAGCTCCCTGAGACATCCCGCCCCAAAGATTTTTGGGCCCCCCTTACCGCCTATTTGCTATCCCACCCTGACCTAATGTGAATTTCTTGCACTGCACCCCCCCACTTCCCATATAGCTAAACAGCCCTGCGGAGGTGCTTGCTGGCCGCCCCGGCATCTGTCACTCCTAAAGCGATACCTTGGATTTGGTGTGATTGCTGTTTCTGGCCCATAGTGGTGGACTATACGTAAGAACTTCTTCATCAATCAATCAATCAATCATGTCACTTATAAAGCGCACTACATACCCGCGATGGTCTCAAGGCGCTGGGGGAAGAGGGGGATGGTGCTGCTACTGATCGAAGAGCCAGGTCTTGAGGAGTCTTCTGAAGGCCAGTAGGTCTTGGGTCTGTCGGAGGTTGGTGGGGAGGGTGTTCCAGGTCTTGGCGGCGAGGTGGGATAAGGATCTGCCGCCGGCGGTCGTTTTCCGGATGCGGGGGACTGTGGCGAGGGCGAGGCTGGTCGAGCGGAGCTGGCGGGTGGGGGTGTAGAAGCTGAGTCGTCTGTTGAGGTAGGCTGGTCCGGAGTTGTGGAGTGCTTTGTGTGCATGGGTGAGGAGCTTGAAGGTTATCCTCTTGTTGACAGGGAGCCAGTGCAGGTCTCTCAGGTGGGGTGTGATGTGGCTGCGTCGGGGGATGTCGAGGATAAGACGTGCAGAGGCGTTCTGGATGCGTTGCAGCCGTCTCAGGAGCTTAGCCGTCGTTCCTGCGTAGAGGGCGTTTCCGTAGTCCAGCCTGCTGGTGACGAGGGCCTGGGTGACTGTTTTTCTTGTTTCGGTGGGGATCCACTTGAAGATCCTGCGGAGCATTCGGAGGATGTTGAAGCAGGATGAGGAAACGGCGTTGACCTGCTTAGTCATGGAGAGGGTGGGGTCGAGGATGACCCCTAGGTTGCGTACGTGGTCGGTGGGTGGCGGGGCTGTTCCCAGTGATGTTGGCCACCAGGAGTCGTCCCAGGCTGAAGGGTTGGAACCAAGGATGAGGACCTCCGTCTTGTCCGAGTTCAGCTTCAGGCGGCTGGTCCTCATCCATTCGGCGACGGCCTTCATTCCTTCGTGGAGGTGGGCTTTGGCGGTGTGAGGGTCTTTGGTGAGGGAGAGGATCAGCTGGGTGTCGTCGGCGTAGGAGATGATGTTGAGGTTGTGCTGTCGGGCGACGTGGGCGAGGGGTGCCATGTAGATGTTGAACAGCGTTGGGCTGAGGGAGGAGCCTTGGGGTACGCCGCAGATGATCTTGGTGGCCTTGGATCGGAAGGGGGCGAGGCGGACGCTTTGTGTTCTGCCGGAAAGGAAGGATGTGGTCCAGTCCAGGGCCTTCTCTTGGATCCCGGCGTCGTGAAGGCGTGTTCGTAGTGTGTGGTGGCAGACCGTGTCGAAGGCGGCTGATAGGTCCAGGAGGATGAGGGCTGCTGTTTCTCCGTTGTCTAGCAGGGTCCTGATGTCATCGGTGGCGGCGATGAGGGCGGTTTCGGTGCTGTGGTTGCTGCGGAAGCCGGACTGGGAAGGGTCCAGGATGTTGTTCTCCTCGAGGTAGCGGGTCAGTTGTTTGTTGACGATTTTCTCGGTGACCTTCGCGGGGAACGGGAGCAGAGAGATGGGTCGGAAGTTCTTGAGGTCCTTGGGGTCTGCCTTTGGTTTCTTGAGTAAGGCGGTGATCTCGGCGTGCTTCCAGCTTTCCGGGAAGGTTGCTGTCTCGAAGGAGATGTTGATTATTTTCCGGAGATGGGGCGCGAAGGCTGTACTGGCTTTGTTGAAGATGTGGTGAGGGCACGGGTCTAGCGGTGAACCGGAGTGGATGGTGTTCATGATCTCGCTGGTGTCCTCGTCGTTGATGTTGGTCCAGGAGAGCAGGCGGTTGGTGGTTGTGGGGGCAGTGGTCTCGGTGGTTGCCGGGGCGGTTGTGGTGTTGAAGCTGTCGTGGATGTCGGCGATTTTGCGGTGGAAGAAGGTGGCCAGTGAGTCGCACAGGTCTCGCGACGGCTGGATGTCGTTGGTGTTGGAGCTGGGGTTGGAGAGTTCCTTCACGATGTTGAAGAGCTCTTTGCTGTTGTGTGCGTTGTTGTCTAGGCGGTCTTTGAGTGAGGCCCTTTTGGCGGATCTGATGAGGTGATGGTGACTGCGGGTGGCGCTCTTGTGGGCGGCGTAGCTGTCCGCTGTCCGTTCGTGGAGCCAGATCTTCTCCAGTTTTCGGCATGTTCGTTTGGAGGCCTGGAGGTCTTTGGTGAACCAGGTGGCTTTCTTGCTGGTGTGGCTGTTGGGCGGATTCTTGAGCGGGGCGAGGGTGTTGGCGCAGTCGTCGATGATTGTCCTCGCTGTCGCCCTACATACGTTGATCTTTTGCTGTGCAGGTTTTTCCTGAAATATACTAAAATGATGATATTGCTCTGCCTAGGAGGGGAGGGGGGTGTTTGTAGGGTTTGTATGCTCTTATCCTTCTGTATCAATCTACATTATTGTCTGTTTTTATCTTTTTAAAATTGACAAATAATATTTAAAAAAAATATATATCTGCGGGCTTAACGATCCCAAAAAAAGGCAGAATATTGCATCTGGACTTCGATTATTGAAGCCCGATGTAATATGTATGCAGGAAACACACATTGAAAGGGCTCAGATACACTTATTGGAAGGACTTGGGTACACATTGGTCGGGGCCACGACACAAAATACACGGACACGTGGGGTGGGGATTCTGACGGCTCATCGTTCCTTACAGTTTAGGCATACATCAGTCGACCAGCTTGGGAGGTGGGTCATTACCGAATGCCGTAAGAATAACGGAGACTTACTCACCATTTGCTCAATTTACGGCAGTATCTTAGATGACCCAGCAGTGTTTCTTCATATTAATGATGAATTAGCTGCCTGGCCACTCCCTATAATCATCTGCGGGGATTTCAACATATTCCTATCGGCAGGTAGGCTTATAAACTTAGATACTGGCTGGGTTTATAATGGCCGGAAACCTAAGGTGTATCAGGCCCTAAGGATATTATGCCTGGAACACGCACTTTCAGATGTTTGGAACTGGCAGTACCCTACAGACCCTGGCTTCACATACTTCTCCTACCCACACAATAAACATGCAAGATTAGACTTTATATTAGTATCTCACACTCTTCTTCATGATTGCTCTATAGAGAAAGCACCACGCATAATTGCTGATCACAATCCCCTAATCTTAGAGCTTAAGGGGGAAGCTTCAAAAGGTGCTGGTGCTTCTACTTGGAGCTTTGAACGAACCCTACTTATCAATGAAGAGTATTGTGATTATATGAGGAAGTGGATTCCCCAGTTTCTTAACAAGAATATAGGGAGTGCTGGAATCGAAGTGGTTTGGGACACGCTGAAAGCAGGAATACGTGGGGAAACACTCAGATTTTCACTATCTTTGAACAAAAAAAACCATATTTTGACAAATGATATGCAAGGTAGATTGGTCAGTGCTGAAGAGGAACTGATCACAGCGCTCCAGACTGGGGGGTGATTTTGTAAAAGCGCAAGCAAAAGTGTTAGTTGCTAAATCAGCCATAATGGAAATAATAGCTAAAAGAACCGCAGATAAACTTGCAGTGTGGCGGGAGGAAGCATACGAGTGTAGCGAACAGGTTGGGCACCATTTAGCAATCAGAGCCAGGCAGAAAGCTACTCGAAATATAATAGCAGAAATTAAAGATCCCGTACGCGGGATGATCACAGACCCAGAGGGAATTCGAAAGGTGTTTTATTCTTATTATCAAGAACTGTATCGCGAGGATATATTAGAAAATTGGGGGAATATTGCAGCCTATCTTAATTTGATTCCGACTGAACAATTTTCTCAAGAGGATCAGTCACAGCTGGAGGAACTCCCGCAATGGATAGAGATACTATTATGTATTACCAGTCTCCTCAATGGCAAGGCCATCGGTTTAGATAGCATACCCCTCGAGTTCTATAAGAAATTCTCGACACAACTCAAAGATTGTATGACACAGCTATTCATACATGTATTTAAGGGTGGAAGACCACCTGAATCCTGGGCACAGGCTAAAATCGTAATCTTTCTTAAAAAAAATAAAATACCATCTGAACCCGGTTCATATCGCCCTATAACTTTAATAAATAGTGACAGTAAGATCTACTCTAAAATTCTTGCTACACGACTGGCCCCTGTAATTCACAAAGTTATTTCTATCCGACAACTTGGGTTCATACCAGGGCGGGGGACGACAGATCACATTAGGAGGGTCATAACACTTCTGGATGCTGCAAACATCTCCAGGGACCCAATGGCACTAATCTTGCTAGATGCTGAAAAGGCCTTTGACAGGGTCTCCTGGCTTTTTTTATGGGAGACCCTGTCAAGGGTTGGAATTGGAAAAGGATTCCTACAGGCCTTCAAAATGCTTTATTTCCGTCCTACTGCAAGACTTTTTGTAAATGGGGTACTCATAGACACTTTTAAAATAACAAGAGGTACCTGACAGGGATGTCCAAGCTCCCCGCTTTTATTTGCAATTTATATAGACCCCTTTTTACGCCGACTGGAAAACAACAACGCTATTAGCCCCATTGTAACCCATGGTTGGGAAACCAAAGTTTTGGCATATGCTGATGATATTGCCCTAGTGACTCCCAACCCAGAAACGGCTATAGCGGAAATTGAGGTAGAGGCGGCGAGATTTGGCTCACTCTCAGGGTATTCTCTTAATCGTAGCAAAACACAAATCATCTGCAACGAAAACCTAACGATAAATGACATTCGAGTAGTTAAAAACGCAACATATCTTGGCATCGATATTTCTGCAAATATCGACAACATTGTTAAAGATAATATTGAGCCACTAATTGCCAAAACGAAACCGGATCTGGTGAGATTACATAACTTACACCTCTCCATCATTGGCAGATGTAATATCATTAAAATGTTATTCTTTCCTAAGTTTCTATATTTGTTGCGTGCAATCCCGCTGGAATTTACTACTATTTGTCTTAAAAAAATCGAAGATTTATTTTCCCGCTTTCTATGGGCATATGCCAAACCTAGAAGGGCATATAAATATCTCTCTTTACCGAGGGAAAGAGGGGGACTGGCTCTACCAAATATAATACTCTATTATTGGGCCACTACACTACTAAATAACCTACCTTTTATACAAGAGAAGCCAAGGGATAGGGTGATAGAGGAAGTACCGACACCGATAGAACTCGCAATGGGGGTGGAAGCGTGGGGTTGGGTCTGGTGATTTTTAAATGATAACCACTACAAGAAAGTTCACTTTAAAACTTTGCTAGGGGGGTATAGAATTATGAAGTCAGTTCGGAAATTGATTGGTGTGGGCCGCCTGAGCTACTATACACCACTTTGTAATAACCCCAACTTACCTGAAATTTTTAAAGACACAATCATTAAAAGATGGGGTGATGTTGGCCTGACCAAGCTTGGAGCTTTTTTTACACCAACAGGACTGGCCTCTTTCGAAAACCTTAAGGAACATTATGAGCTAGATTGGAGGGATTTCTTTAAATATCTGCAAATCAGGGATTTTCTAAATAAGAAAGGCGGAGGTCCAATAGGTTTTGCTAATAACAACATAATTGATAAATTAGGAGAGAATAGAGATCTAACTATTGGACTCGTCTATAGCCTTTTTAACTCACTAATGTTAGATGACATGGAAGCTCGGGCTTCAAAGTGGAATGCGGAGACAGGAATCCCTGAAAATGTATTTCTCCATTCAGTTAAATTAGCTCAGAATATTTTGATCCCGGGCCGACTCCAGGCTCAATATTATAAATCATGTTTCTCGTTATATTACACCCTTACAAAGATCGCCAAATGGGGAACGGGGAGAGGAACCTTCTGTCCCCGGTGTGCATTATTTCAGGCAGATCTAAGTCATATCTAAAACAAGAGATCACTAATTTTTTTAAGGTAGCTCTAGATGTTGACTGCCTTCTATCTCCAACTTTGATCGGACTTGAGGTAGCCCAGGAAATGCAGGGAAAGCCAGGAGAAGAACTAGTGTTTATCGGTATGGCGATCCTTCGCTTATGTCTCGCATCTGCCAGGCTGGATCCTAATCCACCCGTGTTTCAGCAATGGCTTTCTCAGCTATTAGCAAATTATAATCTGGAAAAAGCTATTTATGGAAGAAGGGGACTGCGCTCCCGAGTAAAAGGCTTAAAAATGTGGGCACCATTGTCCAGATGGATTGAGAAGCATGGGTAAACAATAAAGTGGAAAGTTAATTAAAAAGAAAGGAGAAGAGAAAGAGAGAAAAAAGAGAAAAAAAGGGGAAAGAATATTGGAAGAAAAAAAAAAAAAAAACCTCAAACTAAAGATAACAGAGCGAGGCCAACGCCCAGGGGGTGGGTTGGGTGGGTGGGATGGGCAGTTCGGGTGGGTTTAAAAAGGGGGTAAAAATTCAATGCATAAATGTGTTTTTTCATCGCCTTCTCTCTCTTGTCTGTCTTCTTTTTTTATTTTTTGCCTTTCTGTGACAATGAATTGTAATTGTTTCATATATTACTGTCATTTATGCATTAATAAAAAATTATTTAAAAAAATAATAATAAATAAATAACCCAGATTACCTCGTTTCAAAATACTAACTTATAAACTGATATGCACGCCTAGACAGTTAACTATATAAAACCTATTCGTATCTCGTTCTAAGTGATAGGCAGGCCCTCGAAAAATTAAGAACTGCCCAGCAAACATCTTTACTTTCCATACGGTGTAAATAGTGTATTCCTTCCAAATAAAGTGTAGCCTTTGACTTGCGTAAAATCGCTATTATAAACCTTTGCATTAGAGCCTCATATAAAGGAAAAAAACAGATCAGATGATGTGTTCTGTTTGGATGATTAATCAGACACAAAAGGAGGTAGATCACATGACCAACTATTGTGGGTGGGAAAGGCTACCAGCAAATGAATCGTACAGAATCTGAAAAGGGAAAGATATCGCCTGTAAACAGGATTTGTTACCCAAAATAAATAAGGTTCTATCTCATTTGTTGTTACCAATGGGACATATCTAACCAAGGCTAGCATGCTTTGTGCTTTCCTTAACCTCGTATTAGTGCAATAATTTAGGAAATTATGTTTTACTATCTCTTTTGTATTTGCAGTGATAATGGAGGGATTTACATAAAATTCATTCATAACCAACAATTCAAAAGACTTCTTTATATATGACAACCAAACAATCTCCCTCACCATTGTTAGACCCAGGCAATACAAGATGCATGCCCGCACCAAGGAGGCCTCAGGGTTAGACCAAGCCTTAACCCATAAAAATAAGGGGGAGAGATTTAGGAGATCCATTAAGTATGAAAGGCCAAGCTCTTCATAGCATAATAGGTTTGAGGTGCCTTGGGGGACCAGTAATAGACTTCTCAGAAAAGAGTTTTCCACCTTTTTAAGAGGTTTACATTTGCATATCCCCAAAGGCCAGCACCACAAGATCCTGCTGAAACACCTTTTGTTTTATAGAGATGAATAAGCTCTTTAGCTGGTTTTTGCCCTAGCTTCTTAGAGAATCTAAAAAGTGCTTCAACGTTGCTTTTAAATTGGTTTGCCCTAACAGTTAAAAGTTGTTTCAATGACAGGGCTGAGCTAAATAAAATTCCCAAGAATTGAAAGTATGAACTTTCTCTAGTATTGCACTTCCCTTCGAATAAGTTTTAGTTTTTGTGTTTCGTGGCCCGCAAATCATTACAAAAGAGTCACCATAACTTATTTTAAGAACTAAAGTGGTCATAAAAGTTGCAAAACCATCCAGTAACACTTGCAAGCCATTTTCGGTTCGTGCAATTAGCACGGAATCATCTGTGTATAATAAAATAGGTATTTGATCGGCAATGCTATTTATATATAACAGATAAAGTATTGGGGCGAGGATACATCCCTGCCTAACTCCTCGTGTAGATTTTATTGAGGATGTTAATTCTCCCTGGGGACCACAGCGCACTCTCACAATAAGATCCTGATTTAAACGTTTGAGTAGCAGTAGGAGATCACTCTCTACCCCCATCTCCTCCATTAATAACCATAACTTGTCCCGGTTTACCAAGTCGAAGGTCATAGATAAGTCAATAAAGGCCATGTGCAGAGCTCCTTATTTGGCTGATACATATTTACCTGCAATCAAGTACAAATTTAGGCATTGATCTACTGCACTTACTCCTGTGCTAAAACCAAATTGCAAGTTTGACAATATTTTATTCTGTGTGACCCAGTTTTTCAAACACTCCAATATGACTCTACCCAATATCTTCAAACTTGAGTCAACTAATGAAATGGGCCTATAACATGTTGGGGAAGTCCTATCTCCTTTTTTCGAAATCGGGACAATAATGGCTATTTTCCATGATTCAGGGCTAAAACCTCTAGCAGCATTTCTAAAAACATTGGCTAAAAGAGGGTCCTACAAATCTTTGTTTGATTTAAAAACATCAGCTGGAATGCCGTCAGGCCTTGACGCTTTCCCCGCTGTACATTTACTAATTGCTTCCTCTACTTCCTTGACCTCGAAACAAAGGATCAAACAAAGTTTGAGGTCTATACTGCACTATCTCAGTATTTGCTATTTCAGCATTTGTGAGGGTGATATCTGGGGTCAAAGGTTCTGGTTAAAAAATGCTCCTATAATGCGCCACCCATTTATCTGCGGGTATTACTATATAAACTTTGGGTACATTAGAGTCTGTAAACTAAGGCTTATTTACTATTTTCCCAAAAAGTTTATACCTCTTAAAAGCGGGCTTTCTTTATGTCATTCCATGCTTCCATTCTAATTTCCCTTTTCCTCTTTTCTATCTTTTCTTTATATTGCTGTCTAACAAGCTTAACTTCTTGTACCGGGCGAGGAGTTATTTTCAATAGGGTTTTCAATTTTCTATGGGCTGCTGAGTATTCGGAGTTAAACCACCTAAAGGGGGGGTTTTCTCTTTTAGGGATATTCATTGTGAGATTTCTAGATATGGCACAGCATTATTTTTCAAAATCCAGTTGTAGATCCTGCCCTATAGGATTTTCTGAAAGGCAGATGCCAATTAAAGATAAATGATCACAAACTAATTGCTTCAGGAAGAGGTCAGGGATTACCTTAGCCCATTTCACTGTTAATCCCTTCCTGCCAGTTACTATGTCACCTTTTTATTTATACATGTTTGCAGGTTTTACCTCAGTATTTAATACTAGAACCAACAGGTTGTGATCACTCAAACAGTTTGGGACAACTGTGAAATCCTGGATATATAGGGCCAGTGCATGTGACATAAAAATATACTCAATAGTACTACCTCCAGTACACCCCGTAAATGTAGGCTGTAAAGCTATCAACATGATCAAGACATATTAATTTAAACATCTTTTGGTAGAAACAGGTGGACAACGGGGAGGCGGGCGGGACAGTGAGGAATCCACAGGCAGATATTGTATCCACCAGAAAAAGCGTTACCGAAGGTAAGTAACTTGTTCTTCTGATGGATACTTCTGCCTGTGGATTCCTCACCTTATGAATAGACTCCCAAAGCCGTACCTCTCCTGGAGGAGGGTGTCCACCTGACTAAACCAAAAAATCTTGCAGCACGGAACGAGCAAAATGGCTATCCCTCTTAGCCTCGGAGTCCAAGCAGTAATGCTTCGCAAAGGTGTGGAGGGAGGCCCAAGTTGCTGCCTTACAAATGTCATCAATAGGAACACCTCTAGACAAAGCAGAAGAAGTAGACTTAGCTCTGGTAGAATGAGCCCTGACACCTTCAGGAGGGTCCTTCTTGGCCAAGGCGTAGCAAATCTTGATGCACAAGATAATCCACCTGGAGAGAGTCCTCTTGTGCACAGCCTTGCCTTTCATCTTCCCAACATAGCCCACAAAGAGCTGATCGTCCAGCCTCAGATCCCTTGTCCGATCCATGTAAAAGCTGACAGCTCTCTTTGGGTCCCAACGATGCAGCCTCTCCTCCTCCTTGGAAGGGTGAGGGGGAGGATAGAAGGTAGGTAAAGTAATGGATTGTCCCAAATGAAAAGGGGTAACCACCTTGGGAAGGAAAGCAGCCCTGGTCCTTAAGACCAACTTATCCGCATGAATGGTCAAGAAAGGAGGTTTCGAACTAAGAGCCTGAAGCTCACTTACCCTCCTAGCCGAGTTAATGGCAATAAAGAAAACCGTTTTAAAAGAAAGAAGCCTCAACGGGCAAGTATGAAGAGGCTCAAACGGAGAACCCATTAAAAAGGTAAGAACGAGATTCAAATCCCACTTATTTGTAAGACCTTTAATAAACCTCATGACAATGGGAGACTTAAATAAAGATGGCTGGTCCGGCAAACATAAAAAAGCCGACAAGGCCGACAAATAGCCCTTAACAGTGGCTACAGCACAACCTTGCTGTGCCAAAGAAAGTGAAAACTCAAGAATATTAGACAAACGGGCCTTCAAGGGGTCAATGTCTCTCTCTCCACACCACCTAACAAATCTGGACCATCTGGATGAATAAACAGACTTGGTAGAGTGTCGCCTGGACGATAAAATAACATCCACCACATCCGGCGGGAGAGAGAAGGAACTCAGGTTGCCCCGTTCAATCTCCAGGCATGAAGGTGCAGGCTCTGGAGGTGGGGGGTGTAGAACCTGCCCCTGCGACTGCGAGAGGAGGTCTGCCCTGAGAGGGAGACGGAGCGGAGGGTGCGATGAAAGGTGAAGTAGATCTGTGTACCACACCCTTCTTGGCCAATCTGGGGCGATCAATATAACTTGGGCCCTGTCTTGGCGAATCGTCCTCAGAACCCGAGGAATCAAGGGTATGGGAGGAAACGCGTAAAGGAGTTGTGAGCTCCAATCAAACTGAAACGCGTCCCCCAACGCTCCCTGCATCGGATACTGGAGACTGCAGAATAGCGGGCAGTGCGCGTTCTCGTGAGTGTCAAAAAGGTCCAACCGAGGGGACCCCCACATCTGGAAGATGTGATGGACCACCTCTGGATGAAGTCGCCACTCGTGATCGGCCGAGTAATGCCGACTGAGACTGTCCGCACGAATATTCAGCACACCCGCCAGATGATTTGCGAACACACAAATCCGATGGTTCTGAGCCCAGGACCAGAGCCGCAGCGCCTCTCGACAGAGACGAAACGACCCTACACCTTCCTGTTTGTTGATATACCACATCGCGGTAGTGTTGTCCGCCAGGACCTGAACCAACTGACCGCAAAGGGAAGGGAGGAAGGCCTTTAGTGCCAAACGTATCGCTCGTAATTCCCGCAGGTTGATATGAAGCAACCTTTCCTCTGGAGACCAAAGTCCCTTGATCTCCAGATCCCCCAGATGAGCACCCCACCCTAGAGTGGAGGCATCCGTGATCACTGTGGCCACCGGTGGAGGAGGCTGAAAGGGCTTTCCTTGAAACAGGTTGCACTGCACACTCCACCAAATCAGCCCCGCTGCAGCTTCTCTGGAGATTTTGATCTTCTCCCCGAGATTTCCGTTGTGCTGATACCACTGCCTGCGGAGACACCACTGGAGTGCCCTCATGTGCCAGCGTGCATTGTTGACCAACAGTATGCAGGAAGCGAACAGACCGAGCAGGCGAAGAACCTTCAGGACTGGAACAACCGCTCCATCGAGAAATAAAGGAATCATTTCCTGAATGTCGTGAATCCTCTGCTGAGGAGGGTATGCACGACACACAGAAGTGTCCAGTATTGCCCCTATGAACAGGTTGCGCTGAGAAGGTACCAGGTGAGATTGGGGTACATTTATCAAAAAACCCAATTTGAATAACAGATGAGCTGTCACCTGCAAGTGGCGCGAAACCAACTCTGGAGACTCCGCTTTCAACAGCCAGTCGTCCAGGTAGGAGAAAACAGGGACCCCTGACCTTCTGAGATGAGCCGCTACCACCGCCATCACCTTTGTAAAGACTCGAGGTGCGGAAGTAAGACCGAACGGAAGAACCGCAAACTGATAATGTTGCGACCCTACCGTGAACCGGAGATACTTCGGATGCTACTTCAGGATGGGAAGATGAAAATACGCATCCTGTAGATCGATGGACACCATCCAGTCTTCCTGTTGCAGCGCAAGAAGAACCTGAGCCAAGGTCAACATTTTGAACTTTTCCTGTCTGAGATAAAGGTTCAAAATCCTGAGATCCAGGATTGGCCTCAAGCGACCATCCTTCTTGGGAATCAGGAAATACCGGGAGTAGCAACCCTGACCACTTTCCTGCTCCGGAACCACCTCTATCGCACCTTTCTGTAGCAAGGTAAGAACTTCCTGCTGTAACAGCAGTAAGTGGTCTTCTGAGCACCAACCTTGGCAAGGAGGGTAAGGAGGAGGAAACTCCAAAAAGGGGAGGGTGTACCCATTCTCTACTAGATTCAAGACCCAACGATCTGATGTGATCAGTCTCCACTCTTGTAGAAAGTGGGACACCCGACCTCCAACCGGACCAACATGTTCTAAGATGGGGGATCAAGAACTGCTGTCCTGATGTAACGGTGGCTGGAGGGGAAGTGGAGGAAGAGGAGGAGGATTGTTGTCGTGCTGCACCCCTGAGACCTCTTTTATTCCTCCCTCTGTATGATTTGTACAAGGGATTCTTTTGTTGCTGGCCCTGCTGATATTGCTGGCGGCCACGAAAGGAAGCCGACCTCCCAAATCCACGATATCGCTTATAGCCATATCCTCTGGACTGCACCTGGAGGCCTAGAGACCTTGCCGTAGCCCTGCTGTAAAGCGCTCTAACGCAGAGTCCGCCTTTGAACCAAAGAGTTTTGATCCATCAAAGGGCAAATCCAGCAAAGTTGCCTGAACATCAGGTGAGAAACCAGACGAACGAAGCCAAGCCTGTCTCCTTGCAGCCACTGAAGATCCCATCACACGAGCTACAGAGTCAGCAGTGTCCAGTCCCGACTGATTTACCTGACGTGCAGCAGCCTGTGAATCAGTAAGGACTTCCAAGAAATTAGCCCGATCCTCCTCAGGCAGTTTAGGAGCTAGCTGCATGACTGAGTCCATTAAAGCATGGATATACCTTCCAAAAAGACAGGTAGCATTAGTGGATTTAAGGGCCATACTTGAAGAAGAGAACACCTTCTTTGCGGCTGCTTCATCTTCTTAGAGTCCCTATCTCCCAGAATGGTAGGGAAAGAGCCAGACAATTGCTTCGAGCAAGAAGCCTGAACAACTAGACTCTCCGGCGTAGGATGAGAGGATAAAAAAGCCGGATCACCAGGAGCAGGCCTGTACTTCCTAGCAATGGAGCGAGAAACCGCAGGAGCAGACAAAGGCTTCTGCCACACCTCCAATATTGGCTCCGTCAAAGCATCCGTAAAGGGAAGCAACAGTTCAGTTGTGGAAGAAGAAGTATTAAGCACTTCAGTAAGAATATTAAATTTCACCTCAGCCGAGGGAAGCTGAAGACCAAGTAAAGCAGCCGCTTTCCTTATAACCACATGATAAGGAGCAATACCCTGCACAACACCAGCCTTTGAAGATGGAAGATCGTACTCAGGAGAAGTATCCAAGCCGCTTGCCTCTTGGAGGCCCTCAAACTCGTCCATAGAATCAACTATCTCTCCCGCCTCCTGAATCTGTGCATATTCCTCCTCTTCAAGAAACCTCTGCGCCTCTCTTCTAGAGCGTTGTCTAGGAATCGGCGTCGACGGCGCCACATGCGACGTCGGTGAAGCCATCAGCGACGTCGATGGAGGCGCATCAGCTTCAAACCTCGACGTCGATCGAACTCGAGGCGGAGCCGAGTCAACAGCTGAAGGAGATCGAGGAGCCGGAGTGAAGGATCTAGGCGCCGGAAATTGCCAAGCCGGAGTTGACGGCAAGAATGGCATAAAGGGTGCCTGAGGATAAAATTGAGGAACACCCAAGTTAAAGGCCAAAGGACCAACGGGGCCCGAAGGCGCACTGGATGGAGCAGAGGCCCTGGCAAACACGTTAAACATCGCATTTAAAAAATGCGAAGAGTCTGATCCTGGAGCAGGATAAGCAGGATATGGATCCGTACCTTCCTGAGGTCGTGCTGGAGGCTGCGGAGCCGGGGACGGCGCCCGCACGGGAGAAGTCACCCGACCTAGAGACGACTCCCTAGGCTCCGGAGACATTGCCGGAGCCGGTGAGCCTTCATGCTGCGAAGAACCTTTCGAAGCCGGCGACACCGGATCTGGAGATGGAATCGGCGACACCTGAGGAGAAGGAGATGGAGATACAAAGTCCTTCCTTCGAGGTCGTTCAGCCGGAGTCGGCGACCTCGACCTCGAGACTCTGGACTTCGAAGATCGGTGTCGAGAGCCATGCCTCCTCTTGGACTTCTTATGTTTCTTCGACTTCGATGAATGAGAAGACGAAGACTTCGCCCTCTTACGACCTCTTTTCTCCTTTTTGGCTTTAGCCATGAACAACTTAGCTTCACGTTCCTTGATGGCATTAAGATTCATCTTCCTGCAGGTTCGACACTCCTCGACGTCATGATCCGAAGATAAACACCAGAGGCAATCTTCATGCGGGTCCGTGATTGACATGTGCCCGCCAAACTCTCTGCAGGGTTTAAATCCAGTCTTCCTCGAAGTAGCCATCAGGAACCAACAAAGATACAAAGTTTTCCTCGAAGAAAATGGAGAGCCCTAAGAAAAACCGTTAAGCGTCGACGGCGCAGAAAAAAGGGAACTGACGTCAGCACGCCGACAAGGTCTTCTTATGGCTCCGATGACGTCTTGCGGTGTCGCGAGCGGAGCCGTGCTATTGTGACGTCCTCGTCGACGTGGGAGAGCTAGGAAAGAATTTCCCACGAATGCTGGCGCAGGGGGGTATTCATAAGGTGAGGAATCCACAGGCAGAAGTATCCATCAGAAAATTAGGATACTCATTCTTTGTGTTTTCGTTTTCAGGAATTACCAGTTGTGCTCTAAAGTTCATAGAGTTGGTTACCCAGAGATATTGCTAATGTATATTCATTCACAGTTACAGCTAAGCGTAGAATAATGACAAGTAGCTGAAGATATCACTGTCTTGTAAGTATCCTCTACACACAGCAGACATCCTTTACGAATAGAAGTGACTAATCAGAGTGGTATCTCTACTCTACTCTCCTATTCCTTTTCCCCAATTCTACCACTGGCCCTCAAATTCTTCTCTATGTGGGCACTGGCTGGTGTAATGAGAGACTAAAGTGCAATGCTCGCGTTGGATTAGGATCACAAAGTTTAGTTCCTCCTGACAATGATTCAAACATATGAATCCATGAAAGATTCAATGCAAGAGAACACCCCTTCTCCTGAGCAGGCCCATTGTCATTTCAAGTTGACGGTTGACATTCTACACCGCCTGAGGTTGCATGTTAATTCAACCCCAACTACAGTTCAATCCACCCATTACTTGAGTAGCAACCCTACTTATGATAAATAAACAGAATGCAAAACTATTTGTTTTGGAGGAGAGAC
Organism: Calotriton arnoldi; assembly: GCA_963921515.1. Taxonomy (NCBI): domain Eukaryota; kingdom Metazoa; phylum Chordata; class Amphibia; order Caudata; family Salamandridae; genus Calotriton; species Calotriton arnoldi. The sequence continues at coordinate 900,858 of CAWUFW010008127.1, forward strand.
GATCTTTCATTTGTTTAAAATGTCTCAGTCTTCAGACTCAGGATCCAACAGCCAGACAAGTTTCTTCTCTCATAGCATTGGTAGAATCATGCATATTTCAGAATCCCAAAGCACACCTTCACATGAGGCCAAGGAAATGCTGTCTCAAGGACCAGTGGTCCCAATTCTTAGACAAGTGGGAGGCTACAGTGACACTCACTCTGGCAGTGACCGAATCCTGGCTGATGTGGTGTGATACCCCGAAACCGGTCCCAGGATGATTGTTTTCCAGCCCAGGGAGGACCTGGCCTGGCAGTTCGGGCTGGACTGTTCCCATGGGGAGCAGGGTCAAGACGGATTTGCAGATGGCTAGGCCCAAACTGGAGTGGCTTGGTGAGCAAAAAACGATGGATTGAACCTAGATCTACTGGGGGTAAATGTTTGACAATTTTCAGCATTCCATCCATCATCTTTTTGAGTGGCTATAGTCGCCCTAAGTGGGAAGGGTATGCCCAGACATGAGTCCTATGCCACGCGGCAGGACATTTGTCGAGCCGCCTAGTGGAGCACAAACTGGGGATTGAAAGCGGACGCTGCTGGCGGTGGCCCATTCGAGGGCTTGAAATGGACTGTAATTAGTGCACCATATGTGGTTTTATTTACCGGGACTTCATAATCCATAATGCCTCGGGACATTTGACCGGCCCATTTGGGGGCGTGAAACGGCTATTAAGGATGGAGACCGGCGCACGCATCCACCAATGCGACTGCCTCTGAGGAAGAGAGATACACTCTCGAAACGCGTCAGGCGATTCGCGTTTATGGCTGTCTGATGAAAACTGCCAACAGGAGCCTGCTTGTACCCTTGATTAAAGGCTTGCCACCTTCAGTTTGTGTCTCGAGTGCTGCTCAAGTGTGGGTAGGCAATTGGAGCGTTGGGATATACATGGGAATTTGGAGCTAATATATATATATATATATATTTATTTTTTCTCTCCAAAAAACAGGTCTCAGCACGCTCGGGTTGATTTCATCGGTTTATTCCGGCAACTGGAAACGCGTTTCAACCGTCCACGCGGTCTTTTTCACAACAATGCCACATCGCCAATTTGTGCATTAAATACTTTCCCCGCCATTTAAAGTGACAGTGCAGTTATTCTCCATAGCGTTACAGGACAATAAAGTTTTACAGTCAAAATGTTCAATAACGTTTTTTCTCTTTTTGACCATTGATACCACATAACAAAGCCTTCTTATTCTCCGGTAACCTTTCAGCACATTAAATCGCACTGCTCACTTATGGAAAACATTGAACTTAACATTTACTTTCAAATGTCTATATTAAGTGACTAACACCATCATGTGCATTTCGCTCCCCCATCTTGTAAGTGAGACCTTGGAGATCGTTATCAGGGCTATAAGTGAGCTGTTACTCCTTCAGCACCTTCAGTACAAGAGTGGTTCAGTTACGCTTGATCATCATAAAATGCAATTCTATTGTTTAATTTTTAAATTTTTCTATGTGTCGGGGTTCTTAATTCTATTACCATTCAAATATTGATACAATGTAGTAATCCTTACATTCCTCTCTATAAAATGCCTAGTGCTTTGATGTTTTTGCCCCCATTCTCTTTCAAACATGGGTTTTCAAGATTAAATTTTGAGCCAATGCTCTAACTTTATGAAACCCTTTCGAATCACTCTCAGCTATTTACTGCTCTATCCCACATCGGCCCATCACATCACCCGATTCCATTAAATCATGCGCCTTGATTGTGCACACCATCATAGAACTAAGTAGTAAGGCACACCTTAATCTCCATTCTGGGATATCGAACCATTTTATTGCAGCCCGACTCTCTTATGAACACTTTAATATACCTCCTTCTCCTAAACTGGGGTTGCATAAAAGGGTAAATTGTGAAGTGCAACAATACAAACTCATTAATAGCAAAGTGCTGAGTGCGAAGCGGTCTTGTCGAACCCTAGATAGATACTCAATCTTGCTAATATTAAAGTGCTGTATGCTTAGTTCAAGTATTCCTCCCATTAAAGGGCAAGTGCCCCAAAGTGCAATATGCTTGTTGTCTGTGTCTCCCCCTCATTGCCTCGATCCACTCACTCAATGTAAAGTGCCCTGTGCTCAAAGTTAAAAACCATAACTACAATTGATCATATATACTATACAAACCGTATTGGTTTACAGGCTCAATTCAATTGAATAAAAAATTAACTATAAATGCACATGCAGGTCTTCCTCAATATTGAGACCTATAGGGACCTTCGTATTGAACCTTAAAATGTGTTTGGATTCTAATTGCCTTAGGCACCGTTCCCTATTGCCTCCCCTGATGCAGGCTGGTACTTGATCTGTTACGAAGTACTGTAAATTATCCAGACTACTATTGTGTACTTGCTCAAAATGTCTTGCCACCGGATAAGAGGAGTCCTTATTAACAATTGCACTGATGTGTTGTAGTAGCCTCATATGGACACTTAAAACTGTACTACCTACGTACATTTTTTGGCATGAGCACCTTAAAACATAAACCACATGATTCCTCTTGCAATGTAGGGAATGTCGAATTGTCCATTGTTGATCAGTGCCAGGTACCTGAACTTGTCTGATATTCACTCCATACCTACAGGCCTTACATCTATGGCATTTAGTGAAGCCTCCTCTGCCACTTAACCAAGATCCTCCCACCTGCATCTCTGGGCTACTAACTACAAGATCAACCCTCATTGACCTGGCCCTTCGAAACGTCAGTGAGGGTTTCTTACTTATTCTTTGACCTATGACCTATGACGGGATCACTGCGTAATAGATGCCAATTTTTTGTAGAATCTGTCTCACTTCCTTATGTCTGGTATTGAATCCCGTAATGAATCTGAGGTTTTGTTTCGAGTTGTCATGCAGCTTCTCTGAGAATAAGAGTTTGTCCCTCTCTTTGAGATTGGCTTTAGCCCTACCTTCTTTCACTCCTTTCCTATTGCACCCTCTCTTTACAAATCTTTGCTCCAGTTCTTGCTGTAGATTCCCTAGCTCCACCCCCTCACTGCAGTTCCTACGCATCCTTAAATTCTCTGCATAGGGGATACTATATTTCAAGCTATTAGGGTGAGAGCTCTGCGCGTGCAAAACCGTGTTGCCAGCTGTGTTTTTCCTAAAATTCTTTGTGTGCAGTTTACCACGTTCTATGTATAGTGTCAGATCCAGAAATTCTACCGACTGTTGACTTAGGTGAGAAGTAAAATGGAGATTGAGTGTATTGACATTGATCTTTTCCACGAACTTCTCAGCTGAACTCAAAGACCCACGCCAAATGATAAAAAGGCCATCGATAAAACGAGACCATACAATTACAATGTCTGCCATTCCTTCAGTGCATATGGTGGGTAGCACCTGCTCCTCCCACCAGCCCATGTGTAAATTCACATAGTTGGGTGCGAAGCAGGTGCCCATCGCAGTACCTTTCAGCTGTCGAAAAAGATCTGTGCCAAATAAAAAGATGTTGTTGGTAAGGCACCAATGGATCATCTCTAAAATCATTTCATTGTGTCTGTATAATGTTAAGGGCCTGGAGCTTAAAAAATGTCTAGTAGCTCTCATCCATCCTCATGGGAGATGCTTGTGTATAATGACATTCCATCCAATGTCATTAGGATGTAATTGTCCTCCCAGTGGATGTCATAGATCTTTCGTAAAAAATCCCCTGTGTCTTTGATGAATGAAGACAAGTTCTTGACTGGCTCCTGGAGAAAGAAATCTACAAATTTGGACCTATTTTCTAAAAAGGCTGCCTATGGCTGAAATAATAGGTCTGCCAGGAGGTTTAGCTATATATTTGTGGACTTTCGGGATCAGGTAAAATATTGGTAGTACTGGTTCATTGACTTTGAGAAATTACCATTCATTTTGTGGTAAAAGACCCAACGATCTCCACCGGGTTAACTCTTTGTGGAAATCAGTTTTAATTCTCACTGCCTCATTTTTCGCTATTTTTTCATAGCAATCTCTGGCACTCAATTGTGACCTGGCTTCTTCCATATACATTTCCAGAGGCCAGAGCTTAATATTGCAGCCCTTGTCGGCTTGTCTCACCACTCTATCCTTCCTATTCTTTATTTTAAGCATTAATTGCTTGTATTGTATCTGCATGGTCTTACTGTAGGGACGCTCTGTGGTGTGTCTCTTGGATTGTAGACCCTTAAGATCCCTAACTACAGCCTCTGAAAACATGTCTATGGAATCCTTTGGAATAACTGGTGTAAAAATAGATTTTGGCCTAAAAGGAGAGCTGGGCCTGTCAAACATTTAGGCCCTGTTCTTGTATTAGCCAGTCATCTGAGGCTTCCTCCTGATCTCCACTTCTAAAGAAGTTTAGATCCCGCAAGGTGTCAAGGTCTGCAATAGCTAGATTGTCTCCTTCCTCATAGCCTAGTACCCCATCATCTCGAGTCACACTTTTATAGTCAAAAAACTTCATCAACTTTTAACTTCCTGACAAAATTATAGAAATCTACTCGTCTGCACATAATCAAATCCAGTTGGGATACAAAATGAAAGTCCCAAGGTCAAAACATTCGATTCTTCTTTGCTCAGTTCCATGTCGGTCAGGTTTATGATGTTGATCTTATTGTCCCTCATTGCTATTTCTTCTTGGATATCGCTGATTGTTTGTTGCTTTTTTCTGCCAAATCTTTTGTTTTTCCTTTTCCTCTTCCCCTGCCTCCCCCTCGCAGATTCCTGCCACGATCAGCCAGGGGTCGGAGGTTCAGGCTGCGATCCCACCGTAAAAAACGTAGCTCATTCTCCACCGTTGGTATTGAGGCCATACTCCTGATGTTTTCATTGTCTGTGTCCACCTCAGAGCTGAATTCTGAACTTGAGGCTTCATTTTGGATGCTGGTCGCTGTTAATTTGCTTCTTTGTGACAATTTTTGACGTCTTATATTGTTAGATCTCCTCAAAAACGTGAAGATTTGCCCCCTTTGGTAGTCCAATCTATCTCCTGAATTTTGTTGCTTTCCGTTCTTTGATAAATTGTTCATACTTCTGTAAAAGACCTTGCATCTCTTCTTCAAACTTTGTGATTCCCTCTCTGTCACTTTTTGTACTCAGCTGTTCTTTCAATATCTCAATTTCTTTTAGGAGATTTTCCCTGTCTATGGTGGCATATTTAATTAGTATCACCAACATCCTTTTGGAGGATTCAGCACTGTTGGCTGCCCACTCCTTGAGCATTTCCGGATTGGGATTTTCCTATGTTGGAGCTATAAGGATACGTAACCCTCTTGGGATGCGACCCACATCCAAGTAGCGTTGGAGGGACTTGCTCTCCCACCATTTCGAGATTGCGAGCTTGTACAGTTTTTCTAACGCGCGCATAATCTCCTTACTGTCCCTCAGTGTATCCTGCAATGCACTATTCCCCCTGCCATTGGGGTCATCCTCTACATTGGTTTCATCGAATAGTTTCTCTGCTTCTGAGTTCCTCGTTTTGAGCCAATCCGAATTCATAATTGCAGTGGTCTCTGTCGCTCAAAACACATTTGAATTCCTAGCCTGTTTCGCTGTTGAATGCCGCTCTCCCTCTTCCCCTGCACAAGTAGCTTAATCGTCATCTTCCTTACCGTGTACCTGGCAGTCCCCCGACTCCCAGACCACGGTATTCTTCAGATGTGTCTGCTTCTCTCGGCTGGGGGGGGCACCCACGCTGTGTGCTCCACGCACTGCTCACTCTTGTAACTGGCAATCATGGTGCTCCAAAGCAGAGGGGCGTGCCGAGCTCTCTATGCCGGCTTTGTCAACATATACTCCAACAGTGCGTTCCTCCTCAAAAAACAGGTCTCAGCACGCTCGGGTTAATTTCATCCGTTTATTCCGGCAACTAGTAACATATATAGTTTTCATAGTAATAGATTTTAAATATTTTTTTTTATTGATATAATGTAAAATCAATATTTTTAATTACGTTACACTTAGGGGTCGATTACGATGTCGGTCGTAAAGCCTCTGCCGGCCCTTCCGACATGGAAACCCTGTCGGAAAGCTTGTTTAGGGGCCCCTAGCATGGCCCCCTTTCCCTTGCGGCCTCTGATTGGGGGCCGAGGGGGCACCTATGGGGTCCCCTTGTTGATCCCTGTAACTTGTGGTAGGCACCTTGAGGTGCCTGTCACGGGGTGCAGGGATTAACATACTCTCCCATTTCTCTATGGGAGCTTGTGTTACGGCCGGTTTACGGCCGTAACACATGCTCCCATAGAGAAATGAGAGAATGCGACCGCACAGTGTGCTGTTGCTATACTGAAGAAGACTCGCAAAATTTGGATTCCTTATCAGTAGCGGCTGCTACCAACCAGGGCTGGTGGGGCGGGGGACGGAGGGAGGGGAGGGAAATTATAATAAACAAAATGCACTTACCTTTTCTCCGCCGACCGCAGCAGCCGTCTCTTCATTCTCCGTCCTCCCCTCCACTAGGCAGGAAGCACCCAGCCTGCCAGAGTCCCCTGACCAATCACAACGCTGCCTTAGCAGCGTTGTGATTGGTCTGAGTGCTGTGGTTCGGTGCTCAGACAGGGACTGGCAGGCTCTGCGTATTCTCCACCCAGGCTGTAATTTAGCCCAGGTGGAGAACATGCAAACTTTACGTGCAGCCAGCACTCCTTCCCCTGTGACGCGCGGGGTGCCCAGCCCTGCCTCCCTGGCTTCAGCTGAATGCAAAAAACCAAAATGATAATATCGAAAGTTATTATCATTTTATTTTTTGCATTCCGCTTGCAGCTGAAGCAGTGGGGCGACGCTCCTCCGCCTTAGCGGAGAAGCCGCCACTGTTCCATATCCTTGCCAGCCAGTTATACAGTTTTTGAGACACAGGGCCCTGGGTGTTTGCTGCAAAAACGGTATTCACATACAGGGCACCATCCACTAAAGGCATGGACTCCCACACACAATACAAGTGCCCAGTACACAGAGGGAAAGCAAAGGGCCCCAGTTACAAGTGGTTAAACAGATTTCTATAGGAGAGCCAATAGACAATTCTCTCAGGGGGACAGGTAAAAATGTCTGCTGCCCTGCCACACTCAGATACTGCTACCAACCTTAAGTCTCCACATAGCCTGGCTGGGTGTTCATCATGGGTGTACCTCTAGTCCTGCAGAGCCTAGTACTTTGCTGGAGAACAATAACATGTGCAGCACCCACAGTGGTACAGAATGACAGGGCCACTTGGAGAAAACAAATTTCAAAAAGTGAAGGCTGGCAAAGCTGCAATCAGAGTTCAGTGATACCTATTTCTAGAGGGTTTGCACTTTTTAAGATAAGTAAGTAGTTATAATCCAATCTTGTTTTCTTTCTTATATAGAACATAGTAGTGGTTTTGGTGTCAAGCACCCTTGCCACCTATTCTTTCAGCAGAAATGATTGCAGTGAAAGGCAGATGGCACTCTGCTCCAGAATCCTTACATGGTTGTGCTTTCTATTTTTGTACAGTGATTTTTTAATGTGAGGGCTTCAAGATATGCTCTCCTAGTGCTAGCCTAAGGTGTGAAATAAATTTTACCTGACACTGTCATGACATTTGTTTCCATCACTCCTAGAATGCACTAGTAGTTCTCAGTGTGTACATTGACTTTTCTGTCTCCATTCTGTCTTTCAATGGCATCACCAAAGTTATCCTTTCATCACAACACTCTTCTCAAAATGTCATCTCCAGAAATAGCATCAAGCACATTTGCTTGTCTTTACGATGCCAAAATGCCAACACATCCAATGGAGTTAGCACAGAGTAAACAAGGTGAGTGTATTTGTAGCAATCTGCTGTCCGTACACATATATTTAGCTGAAAATGATGGCCATTAACCACAAACCTAAAAAATCCTTCTTAGCTTCATTTGAATCAGAATGTTGAAATAAGCATCTTTCAAGTCTATAACTGGTAAGAAATCATTTTGGGGGGACGCGAGCGCGGCGCCTTTCAAGATGGCCGCTTGAGCTCGGAACTCCGCGCTACATCGGGAGATCGTCAGGGTATTTTGGCGGTTCCAGCGCCGTTTTCCGGATTCCATGGGGAGGTTTCCGTTGCGGAACGTCTCCTGATCATGAGACTGTCTTTTGGACCCTTCCTCCAACCTCTGGACATGTAAAACGTCGTGAGATACCTTCTCCTGCCTTCCGGCCGCCATTTTGTTTCTTCTCCTGACTCGAATTTTTCCTTTCAGCTCTGCTTCTCGCATAAGGTATTGTGTTTGCGCTTTGGCTTTTGAGACTTACATTTTTTAATTCTTGGTATCTTTGTCCAGCTATTCTCAAAAGGGCATTATTTCACGCCACGGGTCTTTTTAATTTTTTATTTCTCATTAAAGGGAGTACTTATTTATTTATCTCTTCTACGCTGGTTCTACTGGAACTTTGTATTTCATGGGCAGATCTAAACAGCTGTTGCATTCTAGCAAAAAGTCTACTACTGGTTTGTCTGCGACGCAATCAGCTTCCTTGGCACCCTCTATGGATGACTTGCATAACCCGGTCAATATGGCTCATTCTAATTCTTCCAGAGCAGCTCCTTCATCCATTGTGCATTCAAAATTAAATTCGCGCTCATCTACTAACAAAAGACTCAAACAAGATCCTCTTTCTCCACCGAAACCTGCTTCGCCCGTGGCGTTAGACACAGTTCTTGAGGAAATACGTGCTTTACGCACATTTATAGAGGAAACCAATACCCGCCTACAGGTATTGGACACAAAATGGTTTACGCTTGATTCCAAGCTATCCACAGTCGAACAACACGTCAGTGACCTTCAAGATACCTCTACAAACATTTCTTCTTTGGTGAGGGAGGTGGTTCTCTTGAAGAAATCTGCTGAGGATCTTGAAAACAGAAATAGGCGCAACAATCTGCGTCTGTATGGTCTTCCTGAGGGTATCGAGGATATGACCCTGTGACTTTTTTTACCTCTTTTCTTCCGAAGCTTTTGGATCGCCCTCCTTCGACTTCTCTGAATATCCAGCGTGCCAAAAGGGGGGGCCCTCGCCTTTCTTCCACATCTGCTCCCTCAAGACCTCGTGGCCTGATCCTTCTTCTTTTGCAATTCACGGACCTTTAGCAAGACCTGAATGCGGCCAAACTTAAGAAGCAACTAATATGGTCAGGATCCAAAGTGTTCATATCCCAAGACGTCTCTACAGTAACAGCTAAACGACGGAAGGCATTCCTAGATCTTAAACCAGCTTTACGTTCCATTGGTGCCCAATATGGTTTATTTCATCCATGCTTGTTTAAAGTAATTTTTCAAAACAACACCTCTACTTTTGAAGACCCTGCAGACCATCGAAAATGTCTTCATTCACACTCTTCGACTACCATGGGAACAGCTGGTCCTCCTTCCATAACGTGACTTTTATGTGAAAGTCTCTCTGATTTTTTAAAGGCTCATGTAACGCTCACTCTAACCCTCATTAATCATTTCCTTTGCAGGTTATGTTTTGGTAATTATTTCTGTTTATAATCACCCATGTTGTGTCTTTTACTTTTATCTTTATTACAGATCGTCTGGATTCCCTACATATCCATTTCCATAACCTCACCTTCGTTTTTGATATCCCGACGTGGTTCGTCTCCCCTGTCGGGTGTGCCGTCTTTGTTGTCTGTCGCCAGTCCTAGTTTCTGTTTCCCCTTCAGGTATGTATGTCAGTCGTCATTTTTTGTCTGACATGTACTGTCTTCTCTTATTATCTCACTTATTCTGTTTTCCCCTTCTCTTTTTTTCTTTCCTTTTTCTTAGTGATTTCATTGGATATTTTACTCTATAATTCTCTTTTCTCAAGACTCCTCTTCTTTCTCCACATCGATGTTGATCGTGTGATTCTTATATATAATCCATTTTTCTTACATTCAAAGTTGTTTCATGGAATGTGAAAGGTTTTATTAATCCTATAAAGAGGCAGCGAATACCATCTCATTTAGCCTCATATAATCCTGACTTAGTTTTATTGCAAGAGACTCATTTGACAGAGACAGAGGCTTTGAAGCTTAAAAGGCAGTGGGTGGGTTTAGTCTTGGTGTCTCCTACGACCACTAAGAAAAATGGGGTAATTATTCTGGTTCATAAACATTTGAAATGTTCTGTTATTTCTAAAGAAACTGATTTAGAAGGTAGATTGATATTAGTTAAGTTGCTCATTAACAATATTTCTCTTACAGTTTTTAATATTTATGGTCCGACTCAACCGGATTATTCCTTTTGGCCTAATATCACAAAAAATGCATTCAACATAAAGACTAATTCTTTATTTTAGGAGGTGACTGTAACCAAGTGATTGACCCTTTCATTGATCGACAATCCCAAGTCCATTTCATTCCTCATAAGACCCACAAACAATTTCAAAGTACAATATCTCAGACACACCTTGTGGATGCTTGGAGGCTCTGTAATCCTGACAACACAGAATTCTCCTTTTTCTCTCCCCCACATGGCACTCTGACCGATTAGACTAAATTTTTCTTTCTCCTGCTTTAACACAGAACCTTATTTCCTCCTCAATTGAACCCATTGTTATTTCTGACCATGCTCCTGTTGTTGCCGACTTTGACTTGCTCCGTTCACACCCCAAATCTTCTAGATGGAGGTTTAATAATTCTCTCTTGCAAGATCCACTTTTTTCTTCTTCTTTCATTTCCTTTACGGAGGAATTATTTACTTTAAATGCATCTCCAGATACCTCTCCTTCACTACTTTGGGACTCTTTTGAAGCTACAGCACTTGGTTTCATTATAGACTTTGTTTCCAGGAAAAAGAAACAATTACTTAATCATCAGAAAATTTTGATAGCCAATATCAAAAGTTTAGAACACCAATTTTATACATCCTCATCTGAATCTGCCTTACAGGAGCTTGTTCGTGCGAAACTTGACTTTAATTAATAAAACATCAACTGATAATGCTTCATCTATTCTTCTCCGAACGAGTGCTCGGTATTATGGTGGACGGAATAAAGCTGGTAAGCTCCTGGCTAATTACCTTAAGTCTCGGAAGGAACATGTCTTGATAGATTCTATTCATTCATCAGACGGAAAACTCCTCTTTAAAGACCAAGACATCTTCAATGAATTCATGGAATTTTATAAAAATATATATAACCCAGAGTCCTCTTCACATCCCTCTTCTATCGATACATATCTTAACCACGTCCCACCTTCATCTCATGTAAACATGGACTTTGCTCCTCTAGAATCTGATCTATCCATCCTGGAAATATCTCAATCTTTAAGTCTTCTTAAGAAAAATAAAACTCCAGGCCTGGATGGTTTCACTGTAGAATTGTATTTACATTTCTCAAATCTTCTTTTTCCAAAACTTTTCCAGCTCTTTCAATATTTTCATACTTCTGGTAAGGCACAGGGCACTTTTGTATTAGCTACAATCTGTTTAATCCATAAAGATGGTCAGGATCCCAAACAATGTAAAAATTACCGTCCTATTTCCTTAGTGAACGTGGACTACAAAATTTTCGCCAAATTGCTTGCGTTACGCCTTGAACCTCTTCTACCGAAACTAATTGGTTTAGAGCAATGTGGTTTCGTTAAAGGTAGATTAACATCGGACAACTCTCGTTTATTACTTAATGTTTTGAATAAGGCCTCAACTCTTCCATATCCTCTAGCTGCAGTCTCCATTGATGCAGAAAAGGCTTTTGATAGAGTGAACTGGTCCTTTTATTTAAAGCTCTTCATTGGCATGGTTTTGGTCCTAAATTAATTTATCTGATCTCTCTGTTATACTCAGCTCCTAAAGCTTCTGTTGCAGTTTTTTTTTTTAACACAATTTTATTAGAGATCAAAGATAAATATCAGATTACAGTATAGTGCTTCATTTCGAGTACATTTAAGCGTCCACCCTCGTCATCCCACCCGCAACTTTTCCCTCCCTACTAACTGTTAACTATCAACTTAGCCGCTTTATCCCAATCGTCTCCGCCGGGACAGGCTCCGGAGGGCCAATCATGTTAATGTTAACCAATGTGTCCCCAGGCGGGGGTGGGGGGGAAGGGAGAAGAAAAAAAAGGGGGGAGGTGGGGGGTGGACCCTCCCTGTCCAGTTCACCTACGAGGCAGGGATCCGGTAGTTGTATCTAAGCTATCAGAGGGTCTAGGGCCTCTACTGCGTCTTCGTCTGTTTCTGCTTTAAACTGCTCTATTACTTGAGCCCATTCCAGGGAAATTGGTCTTCTCCTCAATCCCCTGTATTCCTCGCGTTGGAGCGCCTCCCCTTCCGCCACTGCCCATCTAATGACCTCCTCCCTCCATTTGCCCACTCGTGGCGCCGCGCGAGATTTCCAACGCTGTGTTATTAATCGTTTTGCGAGCATCAGAGCTAACCCTGTAAAGCGACGTAGTAGTTTCACCTTCTTTGGGAGTGGAAGGAGACCTAACAGGCATACCTCCATGGTGTCCCAAGGGGCGCGTCCCGTGAGTGCAGATAACCCTTGGGTAACCTCCGACCAAAACCTCTCTAGGGTAGAGCATGACCATAACATATGAGTGAAATCAGCAGGTTGATGGGTGCATCTGGGACATTGTGCAGTGGCCGAGGGATACATTTTGTGAATAGCCTGCGGTGTAAGATAGGCCCTGTGTAGTATTAGTAACTGTACTGTCTTCAGCCGAAAATTACAGGACACCCGTCGGGGATGCTCTAGGGCAGTGTTCCATTCCCCATCTTCTAACTCCCTCGCCAGTGCCAGTTCCCACTTCTGACGAAGAGGCAATAGTGGTATATGCAGGTGTTCTCGCAGCCCGCGGTACAACCAGCGTACCAGGTGGCGCCCATGTCCCATGATGTGGAGAGACCGCAGTAATTGAAATGTAGGTGGTTCCTTCTGTGCCACTAACCAGTACCTTCGGACATAATGCACGATCAATGCATGCGTGAGGAACAGAGTCTCTGGCACCGCATTAGTGCGGACAAATTCACCATGTGGCATCAAAGTACCGTCTAGGAAGAAATCCCCAACTGTGGACGTGCCCGCCAGTATCCAGTCCCGCACCTGACCAGTAGACAAAACACCCCGGCGGGTAGGCAAACCACAAAGGGGGATGTTGGGTGCATATGGATTCAGGACTTTGGCATATTTCTGAGCTTGCTTCCAGTAGTGTAAAGCAATAGACAACAGAAAGGGAGGGTCTCGCATCTTGTCGGCCCGGGACACAGCAGCGCCTGCAATTTCCCTCGCTGCAAATGTACAGGGGTATAACCTATTTCAAACAAGTTATGTACCGCCAACCAATACGCCAGCCACTGCAGCTGCCCAACAATGCAGTATGTTTTAAAATCAGGTGCCCCCATGCTGCCTGCAGTGCTAGGCAGCTGCATCTTGGATAGCGCTAGCCTATGTCTCCCCTTCCCCCATAACAAGGACGTTAGCAAAGTATTTAGTGTCCTAAAAATCCAAGCCAGTAGGACTACAGGGATATTCACGAAATGGTATAAGAGTCTAGGTAGCATGGCCATTTTGGACACTGCGAGACGGCCCGCCATTGACAACGGCAGGGTGGTCCAAAAGGACACTTGTGAGCGGAGCGAGTTTATAGTCCGCACCACATTCCCGTCAATAGTGTCAGCAGAGGATCTATAAATTTGTATCCCAAGATATTTGAACGTTGTAGGTTCTACTCTGAACTGCAATGGACCAAACTGCAAGTGGGTTCCCTCGTATGCGTCGGAGAAGGAGTATGCCACTGACTTTGTGGCATTAAGATGCAGACCAGAGATGTCTCCGAACTGCGAGAACACAGTGGCTATGAGCTGCATATCCATGCCAAGGTCTTTAAAAAATAACAGCATTACTGTCTGTAACGGTATGCCGTATGGGGCCATCACGCATCGCAGTCGCTGGGCCATTGGCTCCAACGCCAACACAAACAAAAGGGGTGACAGGGGGCAATATGATATACAGGCAATATGATCGTCCCGACTTGGTGCGGGCCGTGGGGTTAGTATAGAGTAATTGAATCCATTTGCAATATTCGGGGGGTATACCAAACTTTACTAATACTGCAAGCATGTATGACCAGCTCAACGTATCGAACGCTTGCCGTATATCTAGGGACAAGCATCCGGCCAATGGCAATGACCCCTTCACTGCATGCATCAGGGCGTGCAACCGACGAATATTGAGAGAAGTACTACGCTTGGGAATAAAACCACACTGATCCGTGTGTATTAATTTAGGCAACGGGGGACGTAATCTGGACGCTAAAATTTTACTTAGGATTTTATATTCCATATTGAGTATCGATAACGGTCGGTACGACGCCAAGTCAGGGGGGCCTTATCTGGTTTCAATAGGGATGTGACTATTGCCTCCTTAGTAGAGGGGGGTAGCGTACCTTCCTCAAGTAAGGTGACATATAATTGTAACAGCTTTGGGGTCAACACGTCCACATATGTGGAGTAAAATTCCACAGGCAGGCCATCTGAACCTGGGGTCTTATTGCGAGCCAGCGCTTTTATTGCAACCCGGATCTCTGCTATGGTAATCGGTGCTGCCAACAGCTCAGCAGATGCGTCCATTACCTTGGGAAGGTCTATTTCCGCAAGGAATTGCACCGTCTCTTCCGACCTTTCTGATGGGTGTGCCATATAAAGATTAGTATAATGCTCTTGGAAAGTCTTATTTATTTCGCTCTGGGAAGTTATTAACGTGTGGTGTGTATTATAGATCGCCAAGGTGGGAGTGGGAGTTAATGGGGGAGCAATCAGTCGCGCTAGCAGCGTGCCAGCCCTATCCGCTTCGGCGTGTGTACGCAGCGTGTACGCATGGAGAGCCACTGTCCGGAGCCGCTCTAATAGCTAAGCGTACCTAATCTTAGCCTCCTGCAACTGCTCCGCTCCCGTTACATGTTCCTGAGCCGCCACTTCTAGCGCCTGCAGTTTGTCTTCCAATTACACCAAGTCCCTGGTCACCTCTCTTCTGACCCTCACCAAGCTTCCCACAGCAACCCCCCGTATTGTGATTTTAAAAGCCTCCCACTCAACCGATCTAGTCAAAGCTGTGCCTTCGTTTTCAGCAAAATACGTAGTGATAGTGTCAGCTAATTTAGTACGAAATACTTGATCTTCTAAGGCCAAAGGTTGCAGCCGCCATGTTGGTATAGGCGTAGGGACCCGCCCCCAATGCAATGTAATTTCTATAGGATTATGGTCTGAGATGGTTTTACCTAGGAATGTACTCTGATATATGGCAGAGGATAAATCCGTGGTACAAAGAAAATGGTCCAATCGGGTATGTAGGTTATGTGGGTGGGAGTAGAAGCAATATTCCCGCATATTCGTGTGTTGGGACCTCCATACATCTAAAAGATTCCACCCCCGTGCCCACCTAGTCAGAGCAGCAGCTTGAGTCACAGCATTGGTGTGCGGTAAGGGGGGATGAGAGCGGTCCCAGTGTACATCAAACACAGCATTGAAGTCCCCGCCCAATAACCATGGGTATTGTACCCAGTCCGAGAGCGCCTGAGTTAACCTGGAGAGAAAGGCATCCTGATCCACATTCGGAGCATAGATGGAGCCCAACACTACTTGCCTACCATCCAGAATCCCGCAAATCAAGACATACCTGCCTTGGTCATCAATTCGGGATTCCCTATGAGCAAATGGGATTCCCGCCCGTATCCATATTGCAGCCCCTCTAGAAAAGGCGGAGTACGTTGTAGCATAAAATTGGCACCTCCACCACGTCTGCAGTTTACATGTTTCTGTTGTAAGAGGTGCGTCTCCTGAAGATATACTATTTGAGCCTTGCGACGATGTAGCTGAGCTACTATTCTGTGCCGCTTCTGGGCCGACCCCATCCCCCTAACATTCCAGGATATGACAGTATACAGTTTCTCAACCAACATCAGCCCCCACCCCAGCCCCCCGAACCCATAATCAGAATATGCGGCAACCATTAAACCAATACGAACAATCCCCAATACTGGGTCCAACGACAGAACCTCGTCCGACCAAACTGTGCAAAACTGGGTTAACATACACTTAGAACTCTTGCGTTCGCTTGTGGGGGTAAGCTACGTATGTAACACACAAGTTTCTTGAGCTATAGAAGGAATACATGCCCAAGGCGGGCCGGGCCATCATACTAGCATGAGATCCCCCTTTTCCCCCATATGTAAGCAGTGGCAACACCTGTACATTGGACAATATAGATCGGTGAGGAATAGATGA
This sequence comes from Calotriton arnoldi, assembly GCA_963921515.1. Lineage (NCBI taxonomy): Eukaryota > Metazoa > Chordata > Amphibia > Caudata > Salamandridae > Calotriton > Calotriton arnoldi. The sequence goes on from CAWUFW010008127.1 coordinate 917,066, forward strand.
ATGCATAACAAGTAATAATTTGCTGAAGTGAGTGGACTTGGTTCCAGTACTTTAGTGACAGTGTCCTTCTAAAAGATCCTTCCAGCTCAGTCTAATGGGTCCAGCTTCTGTTGTAGTTAATGGTCTTGTCTCTCAATTTTTTAATTTACAGCGTGGTGTACGTCAAGGTTGCCCTCTCTCACCCTTCCTTTTTATTTTATCACTTGAACCCTTTTTATCTCATATTCGTCAAAATACATCGATGATCAACATTTGAAGTTATCTGTTTATGCGGACGATATCTTACTCTTTATATCTCATCCCGAAACTTCTATCCCTCCCCTTATGCAAGAAATTTCAGACTTCTCCCTTGTTTCAGGGTATAAAATTAATTCTGACAAAACAAAAATTCTACCCATTACCAAATTTTGTTTTAAACAACATTTTGATGCCACCGGGTTACGTTGGAACAGTTCTAAAATCAAATACTTAGGCATTTGGTTTAATAATTCCATATTAGACTCAGTTAAAATCAATATGAAGGAAGTGATAGATCGTATTTCTAAACTTATCTCCTCCTGGAATCCTTTCTTTCTCTCTTGGTGGGGACGTCTTGATTCTATTAAAATGATGATTACTCCTGTTTTATTATATATTCTTTCTATGATTCCCATTCACATCCCGAACGTTTATTTAAAAGAACTTGATTTCCTTCTCTCAAAATTTTTATGGGACAATAAAAAATCTCGAATTTCTCTGTCACATCTTCATAAACCTAAATCTGTGGGAGGAGTGAACTTTACCGATTTCCGATTATACCATAAGGCCTTTTGTATTCGACTAGCTTCTAAATGACTTCTTACTGAAGTCTCCCCTTTTACACCTTTGTGGGTCACAAGTAAACGTTCCTTACTTGCACCTTTTTCTGTTAAGGAAGTCCTCGCCTTCACAACAAAGGTCAATGTTACCTCTCTTCCGTTGTTTAAACATACTTGTTCATTATTAAGACCTTATTATCAATTGGAAATTATCTCTAGGGATGTTTTCCTTCAGTCTCCCCTTTGGTACAATCGTCTCATTACCGTTAATAATAGGCCTCTTTTTTGGAAATCCTGGAAACTTAGGAGAATTATCTGGGTTCAGGATGTGTTTGATGGTTTATCTCCATGTTCCTTTCTCAATTTCAGAACACCTTTAAATGCCCGCGCTCGTTCTGGCACAAATTTTCAACCCTCATGGAAATAATCCTTGACGTGTTTTATTCTCTCCCCTCTATCAAACCTACTCCCATAGTAGATCCACTACTCAGAGTCTTAACTGTATTTCCTAAAGCTTCCTTGATCTATAAACATCTTCTTACCTCATGTTGTTCGAGGTAAATCTAAGATAGAAACTGCTTGGGAGATGGATCTGGATTGTGATTGGAGCATAGATTTTTGGAACAAACTATGCGCTAGGTTTTTAAAGATTTCTAGATCTGCCTCCACTACTCAATTCTTGTTCTTTCTCTACCATAGATTATATTATACACCCTCATCCATAGCTAATTTTACACATACTAATGATAAGGATTGTTGGTCCTGTCTTTCTCCTATGGCTGATTTGATGCACCTACTATTTTATGTTCCCGCTGCCTCTTCCTTTTGGAAGAATGTTTGGAAGCACCTTTCAGCTATTTTTAACCTACATGCGCCTTTATCAAATATTATTCTTTTTACAGGAAGTTTATCAGAGTCATTGGGATTGTCTTTACATGAAAAAGGTTTATTTGACTTGATGTTGGCCTTAGCTTTCCAGCAAATCACACTTAACTGGAAATGCTCAACTAAAGTGAAGTCCTGGTGGAATAATGTCTGTCATTATCATAGATTAGATATTGCATTTGCCTCCTTTGTTAAACCATATGTAAATAGAGATTTATTTTGGTCATCATTAACCAATTATTTAACTAAGATTTCAATGCATGTGTTACGTAATCGTTCTGAGAACTTTCAACCTCTATAAATCATTATTGTCTCTGCTGTCTCCTCTACCTTACTTTTCCCCGGTTTCCTTTCACTATTGGCTTGCATTTCTGATGTTTTAAGTATTTGCTTCTTCTTTAATAGGTTTACAATTTGTTCCCACGATCTTCAATTATAGAATTGTATTATATTCCCTTTTATTTTTATTTCCTCCCTCCCCTTTCTCTCCTATGTTATTGATAAAATGAAAACAGCTTTCTACTCTGTTTATTGCCTGTTTCTCCATTTCTATTATATTACAGATATATTGTTTTTCATGGCCTATCTTTTATGTAACTGTTATTTACTTAATAAAGCTTATTAAACATAAAAAAAAGAAATCATTTTGGGGCAGTGGGGTGACCTTCTGAAGGGTTACCAGAAAAATACTTTCTCAGAAATCCGTTGATCAATTTGTGTGCCTTACGTCACAGAAAGGGTTCAGTAGATACTCCGGAAGAACATTCATCAAGGAAAATGTATTATAAATTGGGAAACGTTGAGATCCTCAAAACATTGATATGCCCACTGTCCCTTACTATAGATATATCAGCCATTCAAATTGTCAGTGCCGCCAAAATCTTGCCAGGCAATATAACCTAGGAGTGGGTAGGTGATTCCGAGCCACGTTTACAAGGACCAGTCGATCATGCAATTCTTCCTCTTACTTACTTACTGTGAAAGATGACTCATAATTTAGGCTTAGAACGCTAACTATGGCAGTAAAATAAGCCAATATAGCACCCTGATCCGAAAAGAGCGGAAGAGGTGGGCCCATGAAGGTTACATCCCAGAAATTCAACACAACAGCAAAGCTGCCACACATTCCGAAAGGGGCTTCTTTCTATTCCATAGTCTTAAATTAAATGTCCGCATACCTTCTATTCTAGCAAGTACAATTCCATTTGGAGTAAGAATACAAAAGCAGCTTCACTTTTTCAGGGTTAAGCACACACCTTCATGTACCAGGAAAAGATTCGGCACCAGCACAGCAATCCTCTGCAGGAAGCTGCCTAGAGAGTGAAGCAGCCTAGCATCAAGCCACATTTGCAAACATTTTGAAACATCCCAACAAATATATTTAACCACAATTGGCACATGGGTCAGAGTTATCTTAAAATATGCACTTTTTTATTGAGTGAAATACAATAATGTATTTAGAGAAAATGTATAATGATAAATTGGAAAGGACAACAACATATTAGCCTTATCAAATAACATGTTTTGCACAGTGGGTTAATACAGATCGCTTGAAAAGAAACAATCTAAAAGTAACACTAAAGGTTGAAAAACAACTACAGCGAAATGAGTTGAAAAAAGTTGCATAAGCAGAACAGTGGCAAGTCCAATCACAAGTATGGCTCCTGCCAAAAATATTTATGAAGGAATCCTGTATTTGCATGAAGCAACTCTTACCGCTGCCAAAAGAATGACTGCGTCCAAGATTGTGGACATAAATGGGAGAAACAATGACAGGCATTCGTAACTAAGTAGACTCCTCAGTTAGAGCAGACCTACGACCGCTCACAACTGATGTTGTGTGGTCAGAAGGGACAATCTGAAATGATCAGTTGAAATCAGTGAAGCATAATGTTCCTAATATGAAGTAAAAATAAATATGATGAGGTTTTCTCAGCATGTGATGTCTTGGTCTTCTAAAGCCTACTCCACCTACCTCATTCCCAAGTGCCACAGCTTCCAAGTTCTGCTGCAGGTTGCCCTTGAAGTATTCCTCCGCCTCCTTCCTGGCCTCAGTCAGCTGCAGCTCGAGCTCAGCCATCCGCTGCTGAGCAGTAGATAGCTCCAAAGCACTTTGCTGAGTGTGATGAGTCAACTCATACCGGAGCTGGTCAACATCCACCTGCTTCTGGCGCAGCTGAAGGAAGACATGAGCATCAGAGAGACAGTGAGCAAAATTAATCACCAGGAGGAATTTAGCGTCATGCAACATTGACAGTACCACAAAGAAAAGGGAGCATGAGTGACTTGATGAAGGGTAATTAACATTAGTCTTATTGGCTATACTAACCAATGTCAAAACTTTCAAATATTTATGAAAATGTGGCAGCAGGTAGCTGTGTCATATCTGAAGTACAACATTTTTTATAATGAAACTTCCCAATAGCTTATCGGATTCTTATCAAATAAACTGCTAAGAAGACATCGGATACAGTTCAGAGTTGTCTCCTATTTCCAACATCTTGGTAAAGTGTACAAATCTGAACTATATGAAAAAGATTGTATATGAGGTTGTGGGTTGGCTACTGGATCCCCCGAAATGGTCAGCTCTTTGCTATTACAGAGTGATAATAATTAATTCCCTCTGGTGTATAATTCACGCAACCCCATGTTTCGGACCTTCTCACAAACTCAATATGATAGAATCCAATCATCAGGAGCTGTCCAAGCCTCCTTTCAAGCTCTCAGGTATTAGGTTCTTTGATCTAACCAACTGGAGAAGGCATCAAGGAGAGAGAATTTCCTCAGAGAGTCTGTCAGTAGGCATCTTGGTGAGAAATGAGACTTGTGATTTGCAGGAAAGCAAGGTACCTGTAATAGCTCCTTATGGCACCTCTTATCGAGATGGGAAGGTATCATATTTAGGAAGTCATTCAATTGGTCCTTTGAGGGGCTTGAGAATACCGTCAAGCAACAATGGGGATCATGGAAAACTGAATATCACATCCCTGAATGACCTTTAGTTTGGAATATTTCCTTGCAGCAAGATTTTAAGAATCCTGAGAAGAATCCGAAACACAGAGGGCTTCTATAAAGAATGTGACACCTGGAGTAATTTACCCTTGAGTGATTGCCAGATTCATGGAAGCCTTTGCAAACCTGGAGAGTGAGGACCTTGTCTATCTAGAGTTGTGAATCTCTCTGCTTGTGTATACTACATCTACATACCTGGAAGCCTGACTTTTGTTTGAGCCGTAATAATGTCTCTCTTTATACCTTGTGTGTAAGCTGTGTGATCATGGACTCCAGATGAGCAGCCCGGGCTTCTAGTTTCTTTGTAGCAGCTGCAGAAGCAACTTTGTCTGCACGCAAAGCACCTGAAAGAGAAAAGTAAAGGGACATAATCGTGCGTGGGAGAGGGTTTGGTGGACATTCTGGACAGCTATACTAGAGAGCAAGGCAAGAGGTAAAGTAACAAGAGTAAGCACTGCCAGAAAAAATGCACTCTAAAGGAAGTGGTGCTTGAATTCAGTGCTGAGGAGTGGTGCCAGATAGTGGTGCCTTTGAGAGATGTTTGTAAGAAGTATTGGTGAGCAGTGCAACAGGATCATGCAGTGCCAAAGGTTTGAGGGAGCTGCAGAGGAAGAGTGGCTGAGAGTACTGCCAGTTGTGCAGGGCACTGTGTCGGTAGAAATAAGAAGGTATCAACGCTATCACAGTAAAATGCAGCCACTATTACATGCACTTGTCCATAAATCCCAATCGTCAATTTATCCCACAACCTCTGCTTGGATGACAAGTGTAAAGATTGAACTGCCATGACATGGGCAAAGAAAGAAAACCCAAATGTGATGCTTCAAAATCAATATACTGAAAAATGAGAGATCTGTCTTAGCTAGGTGGGACCAGGTTATACCTCCTTGGTGTGTTGTCTGCATTCTGCTTTCAGTACTGGTGCTGACAACCAGAGCTGTAGGCAGATGGCCGAATGTCTTTGCTGTAAAAAAATCCCTTTTCAGTTTGTTCAAGAGACATTAATGTGCACAGCACTAACATATCAGGGAAAAAAGAGAGAGTTGCGTGAAATTTGAGGGAAAATTATGTATGCACCAGAAGGAAAACGTTACTTACCATGTAACCATCAGTTCGAGGTGTGTATTGCTGTATATTCACATTCTCTGTATACTCCTACGACCTGGTGTTGAGCCCAGATATTTTCAAATTGTTTCCCTTTGAAGACCTTTGAGTCACAAGAGCTGTTGTGACTCCACCCTTGCTCCACAACGTACCTGCACACTGATCCACCTAAGATTTGTTTCTACTCAGCAGGCTAGGGGTGTAAGTGGAGAGCAGTGTAAAATACAGAGTGAGATGTACATAGCAGAAAAAGTGAAAAGGACACAGAAACATCTGTGTCTAGTGCTGGCTTCCAGGGAAGAGGGTGGCTGTATGAGAATCTACAGCATTAGATGCTATGTACAGATGGCTGCCGGGTAGGTAAAATTTTTCATTCATAGAATGTGTGGCTTTAGATAAACATGCTCTGCAGAGTTTGAAAAACAGTTCCTCTTCAAAGCGGTGGCTAATAGCAGATGATGCACATTTTTTAAAGTGATCGTATAACAGCTTGGCCAACTGAAACCTGTTGATGTTCTAGAACGTATAAGCAGTAGCCTTTCCATATGCCGATTGTTTGCTCACCGGGGATTTCAACACTAACTTGTTTCAGGGAAATCCTTCGGACTTGGGAGGTTCTCCCTTATTGTCTTTGTCGGCATTGAAGTCTCAGTCTAAACCCCTAAATCAATCACACTGCGCTTTGGGGGAGCTCTGTGTGTTGCAACTTCTTAGTGCAGGTTTTATCGTAATGAACGGTAGGTTCACACAGGATACTCCCCCAAATTGGTCATGGACAAATGGTCGAAAGTTCTCTTTCTTAGACTATACCATCTGTAATTTAGCCCTGTTCTCTCACTTGGAAAATTATAGCATTAAAGCTCGATCAGAGAGCGATCACCGCCCACAAGTCGTTATCATCAACACTAACCCAGCTTATCACAGTTCTGCCCCAACAACCAACAAGGGAGTCCACTCAGAAAATCTAAAACGTTTAAGATGGAACGACGAAATTAGCATTAACATCATGAAGGAATGTCTGTCTTTTACATTAGGTGGCCCCTCTTCTACAGCTTCTAACATCGCGTATTGGTCAAATTTTTGTTACCATCTGCTAAATCTCTTTCCATCGCATTCGCACTCTCACACGACTGCTTGCAGTTCCCAGTTTCCTATTTCAAGTCAAACCATGAAATTAAAGAAGATCAGAAACACCGCTTTGCGGGCAACCAGGAAGTATCCAGAATCTAATGATCGCCTGAACGACTACAAAATTGCTCAAAAAACTACAGACAGGCACACCAAAAAGATAAACAACTTCATCTTGATCAATTCTGGTGTAAACTTCTCTGGGAAAGTAAAAACCGCAACTCAAGAAAATTTTGGGCACTATTGAATAGACAAATTAATGGAACAACCAGACAGGGGAGTACAAACATTGCAGAGGCAGAATGGGTCACATTCTTGACTGATCATTTCAGGGCCAATGGAGGCGCAGACTCTCTAGCAACAAACACCTCCACATTGATTAAAGATGGGCCTTTGGAGCGCCAGGACAGCTCCTACGAGTTGACGCAGTTCCAATGCGAGACGATCTCTATTACCCAAGCAAGGCTGGCCAAAATATTATCAAAAGCGAGACCAGACGGAGCGCCAGGTCCAAATGGTTTGCCCCAGGCCCTGTTTAAAGCAAATGTTCCCTATTGGACACAACAATTAGCAATCCTTTTTAGATCCGTACTGAGTAGTTCAACCATACCAGACTCATGGCGAGGTGCAGTAATTCACCCAATATACAAGTCCGGCGCCCATTCGTCCCCAAACAACTACAGGTTGATAGCCTTACTGGACAATGAGGCAAAGCACTTTGCGAGTATCCTACTTGAAGAACTGAGCTCCTGGGCTGACCAGAAAGGTCTGATTCTAAAAAACCAAACGGGCTTTATTGCAAACTCGAGCACAACGTCCAATTTACTGGCATTATCAATACTTATTGATAAATCGCTCATTTCATCTAAGGTGGTTTTCTGTTGTTTCGTTGACTTTAACCCCTTCCATGCTTATGACGAGCTGGACTCGTCATGGCACACAGTGCTCGTGTGCTCATGACGAGTCCAGCTCGTCATAAGACCACCCACGGGGAAGCGCTGGCGCTCCCCGTGGGAATCCGATCGTCTGGGTTTTTTTAGGAGGCAGGGGAAGGACTTCCTGCCTCCCTCGCCCCCTCCCGCCCCCATCAATGACGTCAGCGCGCGAGGCGCGCTGACATCATTGAGGGTTTCCCTTTCTTCCCCGACGCGCTGGAAGCCATTTGCTTCCAGCGCGTCGGGGAAATAAGGTGAGTTTTGGCTCGGGGAGGGGGGGGGTTTGATTCTGAAAGAGACATCGAGGGAAAGGAAAGGGTTTTCCTTTCCCCTGATGCTTCTTTTGTGCATTCCTTCTGCACGATCATATGATCGTGCAACACGAATGCCCACGAGGGCGCCATTGGTAGCGTGGAGATGTGCCTTCTCTCCATTGCCACCCTGTAAAGTTAGCTGTAATCCTTGATGGAGGTCTCTGCACCCTTGATTTTCTCTAGCGCAATCCTCGTGTAGTTCCTGTGACCAGGAGGTTCCTTCTCCTCGTCTGCCGCTGCGATCC